>SRMA01025597.1:2240535-2724573 GCA_007224835.1 Danionella cerebrum
ACTTAAGTACAGTGCTGTTCTTCAATATTGCTCTTAAGTATAGGGCTGTTCATCAATAGTTACTCACTTAAGTACAGTGCTGTTCTTCAGAAGTTACTCACTTAAGTACAGAGCTGTTCTTCAGTAGTTACTCACTTAAGTACAGTGCTGTTCTTCAATATTGCTCTTAAGTATAGGGCTGTTCATCAATAGTTACTCACTTAAGTACAGTGCTGTTCTTCAATATTGCTCTTAAGTATAGGGCTGTTCATCAATAGTTACTCACTTAAGTACAGTGCTGTTCTTCAGTAGTTACTCACTTAAGTATAGGGCTGTTCATCCATAGTTACTCGCTTAAGTACAGTGTTGTTCATCAATAGTTACTCACTTAAGCAAAGTGCTGTTCTTCAGTAGTTACTCACTTAAGTACAGTGCTGTTCTTCAGTAGTTACTCACTTAAGTATAGGGCTGTTCATCAATAGTTACTCGCCTAAGTACCGAGCTGTTCTTCAGAAGTTACTCACTTAAGTACAGTGCTGTTCTTCAGTAGTTACTCACTTAAGTATAGGGCTGTTCATCAATAGTTACTCGCTTAAGTACAGTGTTGTTCATCAATAGTTACTCACTTAAGCAAAGTGCTGTTCTTCAGTAGTTACTCACTTAAGTACAGTGCTGTTCTTCAATAGTTGCTCTTAAGTACAGGGCTGTTCATCAATAGTTACTCACTTAAGTACAGTGCTGTTCTTCAGTAGTTACTCACTTAAGTATAGGGCTGTTCATCAATAGTTACTCGCCTAAGTACAGAGCTGTTCTTCAGAAGTTACTCACTTAAGTACAGTGCTGTTCTTCAGTAGTTACTCACTTAAGTATAGGGCTGTTCTTCAGTAGTTACTCACTTAAGTACAGTGCTGTTCTTCAGTAGTTACTCACTTAAGTACAGGGCTGTTCATCAATAGTTGCTCACTTAAGCACATGGCCGTTCTTCAGTAGTTACTTAAGTACAGTGTTGTTGATCAAAAGTTACTCACTTAAGTACAGTGCTGTTCTTCCGTAGTTAGTCCCTTAAGTACAGTGCTGTTCTTCTGTAGTTACACACTTAAGTACAATGCTGTTCTTCAGTAGTTAGTCCCTTAAGTACATAGGTGTTCTTCAGCAGTTACTTAAGTAATGAACTGATCCTCGTTGATTACACATAGTGCTGTTTTTCAGTAGTTACACTATTGAATACTGAGCTATTCCTCAAAAGGGTAAATACTAAAGTGCAGAGCTGCACCTTAGGAGTTACACATTTGAGTACAGAGCTCTTCCTCAGTGTAAACCTTACTGTTCCTCAGTAGTTACACACTTAAGTTCACTGAATAATAGTGTGAGAGGGAGTATTCATTACTTTTGTATTTAAGTACACACTTAAAAGTACTGACTTGGGTACTCCAGCTGAACCAGAATAGAAAATATTTTCTCATTGGTAAGCGGCTTGAATCTAAAGATAAGTTTTGTTTATGTATGACATCAGTATGCATTAATACGTTCAAGTTCACACTTAAGTATGCTACTGTTAATTTATTTACAGACCTCTGCAGAATCAAACAAAAAGCTAATAATGAATCCTTGTAAAATTAATTTTGACATACACATTTAATAAATAGAGTTTGTAAGCTTTATGTGAAGTATGTGATTTTAGTACTGAAGTAATTACTCATGAACACGGTATTTGTAAAGTGAAGTGTTGCATGTATTTCATCAGACCGAGATGCGTTTAACCTGAAGAGCTTGAGGAATTCCTCTCTTTAGACAGGTACATGATGTCACATGTATATACACAGTAGTAAGCAAATATATTATATTATTATTTCAAAATCAAATTCATTAAAAGCAATGTACATCCAAACAGAAGTGAAAGAATGAATCAACGGTAGCTTCACGAGTGAAAGAGTGCAAAAACATTGGAATGTTTGAGTGGAGTCTTCCATGACGGTCCGACACCAAGAGCTTTCAGCTCATCTGCATAAATCATGTGCATAAAACAATTAAATCAGCTGCTTAAAATTAATTGATCAGCACCAAAACTTTTTGTTGCACGTCTTTAAAAGCTGACCTCACTTTCATTTGAGGAATATTCATAACATTTTTTTAATGTTTAACTATAAAATACAGATCATTATTGATTTACAGATAATTTGTACAACTTGAATTATGACATGTAAAGGCTAACAGATGTTAACAAAATCTTTGTGAATTTAATTAGTTAAGGGTGAGTTGTTGGTAAATATATTTTCATTTTTGGGTGAAATATTCCTTTAACGGTCAGTTTTCTCTCAGTGCAAGAATGGAACGAATAATAATAAAAAAAAAATCACTCAAATTCAAAATACTGTACATTTCGCTCCGTTTACGAATTTCACTGCTACAAAACATTCTTTCCCAGTAAATTTTTGGTTCAATGAATATGAAGCACAGCTACTACTAAAGCGGAAGGAGATGGTGAGTATTTAGTTACCCGAAGTTTGACATGAAAAAACTGGACATTCAATGGATAAAAATTAGAAACGCAGACCAAGGAGGTCTTGACATTACGTTATCTGCTACAATTTCACATGGCCATTTTATCTCCCACACCAATGCTCCAAATGGTACGAAAATCCTGATTCATTTCACATATCTTTAAATAATTCCCTAAATCAAGATTTAGAAAAAGTTTTACTAGAAAAGAGAAGATGCTAGAGTCCAATCATACATTCATCCAGCGAGTTGGAAGTGGTTAGTTCGAGGACTTGCTGATAGCACTGGCCGAGCGCCTTAATTTTCCCGAAACCCGGCTCTTGGTGGAGCGCGGCATCGTGGGAGAGACCTGATCGCTGGAGTCGTTGCTCGTCACAGTGACACTGAGGTCAGCACTCGTGCTCCCACTGAGGGATCCTGGAATGAGAAAAGAATGCGCTTAGGTTGTAGCACTTGGAATCAGTCATCTTGGTCTTGGAGCAGGTAGTCTCAAGCCCGGCCCAAGCTTTGGCCCACTTAAATTTGCCTCTCAGCCTTGCACATTACCTGGCAAATCTAGCAGAAAAACTAGGAGTTTATTAGAAGTTTTTTATTTTTAAATCATCATCACTATCCAAAAAAACCCTACTCTTTGCAATAATTCCATTCCATTAGACCTGGGGCCTTCTAATGACCATTTTTTGAGATAAACACCCAATTTTCCAGGAACAATTCCAAAAGATTGCTTGGCTTTATGGGCTCAAGTCATTCCAACAGGGACTAAATTGGGTTTAGATTATTCTGACCCCTGTTTTCTGATTCCGGAGGAGTCCAGGGATCCCCTGCTGTTGGAGGCAAGAAGCAACTCTAAACTTTTACCAGGTTTTAAAGCAAAAGATAGCTATTGTTAGCAGTGTTCCTTTACTCCACCTTTAAAAGTGCAAAGGTTCAGAGTTATCCATAAAAACAAACAACAAAAAAGTGAAACATAGTTTTGAACCAAATGTAATGTTATATATTGCAAATGACTGAATTCTCACTTTTTTTTCTACAAAAAACTTCAAGAATAATACCATGGTTCAAAGTATTTACTATGAATCCACTGCTGATGTGTAAGACACCATCAATGCATCACAACATCAAGAACAAAGGCAAAAATGAGAGATCAGGTTAAAGGCAATATCAAGTCTAAAATACAAAAACGTAGCTAACTGTTATACACCCAACCATAAAAGAGGCACAATTTTGTTGCCCTATTGCATACTTCCATCTCCACATCAAAGTTCCTCAAGGTAAAGAAAATCAAGATGCTACAGGATTGGCCGGCCCAGTCACCAGACATGAACATCTTTGAGCATGTTTGGGGTAGAATGAAAGAGGAAGCATGGAAGACGAAACCAAGTAAAATTGATGAACTCTGGGAGGCATGCAAGACTGCTTTCTTTGCTATTCTTGGCCAAACCAGATGAATGCAGTCTTTCAAGCTCTTTGAACTCCTACAAGATATTACATTTGTATCTCACAGCACCACTAAAGTTTCTTAGATATTTTTATTTGCAGTAAATTTCCGTATAAGAAAAAATGTCATGTCAAAATTTGACCTTTCTGTCTTGATTAAATGTTTTCAGTGACAATAATTTATTTTAGTGAATTAAACATTGTTTGGGAGGGTTTTAGCTTTCCATATGAGCAATTTGAAACACCAATTGATTAATTAAAAGTCAGGTTAATAGCAGGTGTATCTACAAAACAGATAAGCGATGAAACTTTTGGAAGGTAGACTGCTCTTGGTAAATAATCATATTCTTTATATATCAATTAAATGCATTAGATGAGCAGGTCAAGAGAAAAACTATAATATTCCTACTTTAGTCTCTGAGAAAAGTATTGTTGCTTTTCTATTTCAGTCATTATATCAATCCAGGCAATGAAAATAATAATATTTTATTCTTAGCAATTTTCTCCATGTTGAATTTGGAGGATTTTTTATAACTTGCTCCTGAAACCTTATATATTTGGGGAAAATATGCTTAATTTGGCCCACTACAATCAGCTTTCTCTACAGAATAGGGGTGAAATATCACTTTAAAAATGCTCAGTGGCTTGATCAAATAAAAATTAATAATTAGAAAATCATTCAGACTCTTTAAATGTCGTTCGGTCCATTTCATTGGATACTTTTTGTTATAAGTACGCCATTCAAGGATTTCATCATCTTTTTCCGCTGTAGAAAACATAAATCCTCAGGAGAAATATGGATTCTGCTGCCGTTGTGAGTCCTGGTTCTCTAGAAAGCATCTCAATTAAACAAGCTTCCTGCTTTGTGGACCGGGCATCTGCTTGGCTATTTTCTTTCTTTCTTTTAGTCGTTTTTTTATGAGCATCTCAAGTTTCTATGAGCAGATGGTGTGGGGAACATGCAGCTCCACTCCAGGGCTTGAGAGAAAGGGGGGGGGAGGAGTGAACAAGTGCAGCCCCCGAGACCTCCTCATGATGGACCGGGATGCCAGCAGAGACCATAGACACTCATGGGGCTGCTCCTCATTGTCTTGTGTTTGCAGTCTAGAGCTGGACACTGAAGGCCTGGAGGACCTCCACATCCCAGAAGTAACAAAGGGATACTGGATATGGGATACGTTCACAAATCACATATAATTCTAGCTGTTAATCAGGTATTCCAAAAAAAGCCATTTCCAAAGCCTGGACTCATCAATAGTTCATCAAAACACTTCCTGTTTGCTTGCTGTAAGCGAACAAATGCTTTCCACGTGCAGCAAGCATCCCTCATTCCCATTGGCTCCCTGCAGTAGCCCAAACAAAAGCCAGAGCGACAAAGCCATTCCCCAGCAGGCAGGTGTTGGTGTCAGAAGCGCCCTCAGGCGAACACAAACACGCCGGAGGACAAAGCAACAGGAGAAACTAGAGAAAGAACGAGGGAATAAGGCTGAGACATGCAGCAGGAGAGCAGGACTGTGAGCCATGCTGCTACTTGTGTTGAGAAGCACAGCTAAAACCAGGCTCAGTTCCAGACGCAGATCATTCAAGGAGAAGAGGAGGAAAGAATAAAGAGAAGGCTCTCAGACGCTCAGAGATATTCTCTTACCTTCAGTTACTGTACTGACACCTGTCACTCACTTAATCTACAGGAGAGAACACAGAGTAACACATCACCAGGATGTTCATGTCAACAAATGCCCCCACTGCAGCGAAAGCAAAGTTTGAAAAATAACCACTTTCCACAATTTTACAGGTTGAGAATAAAAGGCAGGCTCATGTTCAAGTAAACCGCTCACTAAAAATAATGTAAATTAAACCTGTCTCTCGCACCTTTGGCGCTATCAGCTTTGACCAATTATGACCAATTTCTTGCGCCAAAATCATTATTCATCAAGAGTTATTTAGCATTTAGCAAGGATTATAAAAAACTTAAAAATACAGGCAATGTAAATAATGTCGTAATGCGTCATGACCTCCAGGTGGCGATATGAATGAATATGAATATTGTTTTATTGCAACAAAGATTATAAAGCAACAGAAAATGGGACATCCCGATTTTTCAAATTGGGACTGAAAGATAATTTTTAAGCAGTGGGAGACATTGAATGTTGTACATTTTGTGCACGCTGGCTTCTGGTGACGGATGTAGGGCAGCAAGGGTTTGTGCGGGTTTGTGTGATTCTATGACTCTTCTATTTCTTTTTAGTTCTCCATTGGGGGTCGGGTTCCCAGGCTCTGCCTCTTGAGAGACGACTTGTTACTGCAACATTCATTACTTGTTTGGGAGGCATCTCCAATCATCTCATTAGCCAAACAGAGTTGCGGCCAGACACTTTAAAACCTCCATGTCAATCACAGCTCGTCATTCTCAACCAATGTATATATATATATATATATATATATATATATATATATATATATATATATATATATATATATATATATAATCATATCTCTGGTTGTCCACTTTAAAACAGGGAGAGTTGAATAATATAAAACACAACCAGTAGAGATCAGACAATGATTCCGTTATAAAACTAAATATCCTTTACAGATTACAAGTATTGAAATTAGTTGGGATGGAGTCCTTTCGCTAAAATAAAGCATTGTGAATGTGCATGCAGGAAGTGAGAAAAAGGTAAAAGATGGGATCTGAAGGACAGAAAGGTTTTTGTGGGGCCTCATGCCTAAAACTGAGGGAGTCTTACAGTCCAGCTTAGCCCAGAGGTGATCCAGATCCCAAACCATCCCGGGCCAGCGTCTGCCGGCTGTCATGGATGACATGAGGTGAAACATGGAGGAGGAGTCACACTTTGAACCATCTTTCAAAAATGAAACCAGCCAGCTAATGATGTAATAATGGAACCATATCTTTCTGGCCATATCTAACTTGGAAGATTGGGTCTGGAAACAAGCAAACCATATAATAATAATGGAACCAAACTTCTTGGAACATTGTCTCTGACATAAGCATAAGCAGCCATTTTGTCCTTTTTTTCTTTCTTTTTTTTCAAAACTGGTTTTCTTCAAACAAGTTGTTTGCTACTAGTAAAAGCAACCAATGGACCCTTAAAATCATAACAGGGGTTTTTTCACAACCCTTTCACAATCATAACTTGTCTAATGATGGAACAGGCAACTTAGGACAAATAAAAACAAACTTACAATTTGGGACATTGGGTTTACTACGTTACCCATATAATATTGGAAATGTGGACCATTGAACTGCCAATAAGTACCAATAGTAATGGAACACTGGATTTTCAAGAAATTAACAGTTCACTACTATATTTGGGATGTTGGGGATGTCAAGTAAAACTGTGTGAGAGGGTGAAACAAATGTTTTGGGACTATATAATCTCAACCATTAGTCTTTTAATAACATGTGCATATAACACGGAACAACCAGCATATCTACACTTAAAAAATAAAAATTTATTACTTGGAACATAGGGTCTGCCTATCAAATGAAATATTATGAAGGAACCCTAAACTTGGGACATTGGGAGTAGTTAGCCATTTAACAATGGAACAATTAAACATGTGAGGTTAAAATTCCCCAAAATGGTTTATAAGGTGGAATGAATGACATGTTTAAACATTTACTTACCATATGTATTGAAATAAGAAAAATATTTATGCTAAGTTCTTTATTTATTTTCATGCTGAGGTTTGAAACAGGAATTGCGTTTGGTGGTTTTAAGGAATGGCAGTAGTTTTATGAGTGTATCGATCTTTACCATTAATTGATTTGACTTTTTTTTAGAAATATTAGTAGAACAAAAAGATGACAGAGATGTACACTGTAAGACTGATAGATCTAAGGAATAGAGAGGCATTTTCTGTGATGTTTGATGCAGATTAAGTGTTAAGTCATGAGGAGTATCACAGGGTCATTGAGTTTTTCACTACGAAGATTTGTGACTGGTGAGGTCACTATAGCAATTTTCACCACCTTTCTAGGACACAAATAGCCATTTTTATTCAGAAGTTTCCAGTTTTTTTTACGCCATATTAGTCGTGTTATATATATAAGCAAAATAAAAAAGTAATGCTAGGGTCCTGAAGCAAATATAGACACAATAACAAACAGAAATGAATATTGATTGGATACATTTTATGCAAGAAACAAGTGTTTCTTGTACAAAGTTCACAATCAATTAAAAATATACCATTATAAATAAATAGAGTATATATAAAGTAAATGCATTAATTAAAGCAGAAATAAAAACGACTCATAAAAAAATTTAAGTAATCTAAGAAGTGCAAAAATATGTCAAACACAGAAAAAAAAACCCTATTAATTAAATAATACAAATACATGTTGCATTGTTATATTTGGAAAACAAATATTTTAAAAAGTGTAAGCAGAAGATAATAATTAAAAAAGAAATAATTATTTTTTTTGTTGCATTTTCTGATATTGAGCAAGTCTCACCTGTGGCTCCTGGGGGCCAGTAGCTGGGGGACGGGGAGAAGACCTGAGCGGTGAAATCTTCAAACGTCATGTTCTCCTTGTGGTTCTGAATGATGGCTTCAAGGTAGAGCGCACGCTCCTCATAACTGAGCACGGGTCAAGGGAAATCACAATCTTTCACACCAAAGATAATGCAAGAATACATGTCTGATTATGTTCTGCAGAAAAAAGAGATCAGAACAACGTTAAAACGTCCGAGAACAAACAGAATGTGGAGTGAATGTATGCAACTGACTTTTTTTGAACGAGGGTGAGCTTGACAGTACTGAAAGGTTCAAGTAATAAACATACCCATAAGGTTTAATAAGCAGTATTTTATATAAAACAGAAATGTAGCTGATTTTAAGCACAATTCCAGACTCTACGGATTAGGTTTTTGCAGCTGAAGGGAAGAAGCATCTTGATGACAGAGAGAAAACAAAACAAAGCAGACCACACTGAAAACATTGGCTCTGGAGCGGTCACACGGCAAACGAAAGCCTGCTCAGTTCAAGCTACAGACCGTTAACTGTCCAAACAAACAAGTGCCGTGACAGTGGCAGGTGTTTCTGCCTCCTGCAGCCTGGCGCTCCTTCCAGAGCTCACAGGAGGACAACATGTGATTATTCATAAAAACCTGGAGTAAAGACATGCCAGCTATTATCTGATGTTCTCTGTTAGCTTTCTATGTTGACATTGGCTTGATTCCTGAATGGCATGCTGGGATATGAAGTTGATTTCTATAACAACGGATCTTCCACAGAGGGAGCTGCAGAAAAACTGTTACTACCTTCAGCTTGATGAGAACTTTTAAATACAAAAATCTATTTAAATAAGGATTAAACTTCAACAATATATGCCAAAATTAATTTTATTAAAATTTTCATGTTTGTCTATTGTGTGAAGTATGTCGGTTTATTGCTGATATCCAATGAAAATGAAACAAAAAATAAACACTTTTTTTTTTACAAAAAAAATAAAATAAAATAAAAAAACCACACTTTTTGATATTTAGAAAATAATTAAAGTCTGACAAACTTTTTATCCTTTTTAGCCTGATATATATTTATCATTTTACATCTAACAAATTCTTTCCGTAATTAAAATGCTGCATTACTGTGAGATATGTGCATTGCATCTGAATGAATGTAGTGTTTGTGAGTCTAATGAATGAGCAGTGGAGGGGACATGGGGCGTTCCAGGGCCAGACGGCTGCCTGCTGAAATTCTGGAGGCCCCACTGATGCCATTCCCATCTCATTAGGACCGCCGCTTATTCCGCCAGGCGCGAGGCCGTTGCCAAGGCCTTTGCGCTCCATCAGGACCACCACACGTGCTGTAGCAGTGTGAGTGTATGTCATGCGCCACCACAGCAGGGGCCAGAGCGACCGAGACGAATGCTGAAAAGCTGGAGCACCTGATCCTGAGGAGCTAGCAATCTGCTTCACCATTACAATGCAGGCTCCTCAGAGAAAATCGAAGTTTCTCAACCCCTTGAACAAGGGATTGTGCTTGACCATTCAGCCTGCTATGACGTCAAATCTTGGTGTCACAGAAAACCAAATGGTCGCCTCTTTTCAGAACATTTCATCATAGTCAAAGTAAATGGTTTGTAGTACTTGACAATGTGCCGTTACCTTGTTACTTGTGCTACTCAAGAAATTGCTGGAAAAGTCAAGTGTCAATATGCAGAAAGCAGCTAATGGTGCGCCCACTACTATCATCTTCTGGTGGAAGTATACGTGTATTACACGCTGTGGTGTATTACGTGTACATGTACATGCATACGTGTATTACTAGCTTCTCTCAACCGCTGGAATCTGAATAGGCCATGAGTACAGCGCCGTTAATAGCAGCATGAAAATGTTGGCTGCTGACTGCAGCGGTCCCACGACTTTCCTTGACCCTACCCCATCCTGCAATGTTTTTCCTGTATTATATGTGCTTGGTTGCAATGGCTTTTTTTAACCTGCTCCACACTGCCCTTTTGAAGGACAGTGCGGAAAAGGCTCTTTTTGAGCTACCTTACCTAATGTATTCCTAATATTTCTCTGTTTCTTTCTCAAATACTACCTCTCAACAATGGCCCCTCCCCATCCTGTCTATGTCTGTGGCCAAAGGGGTCCTATTTCACTGCATGTAACAGTGTATGTGACAAATAAAAGTGTGATTGAATTGAATTGATTGATTGAATTGGTGCACAGTGAAGGTTGCTGAATATATTGATTTTATGACCAAGTCTTTGAGCTGGTGGCAATTGAAGATAGGCCAGACTAGATATTATCGGCCCAGATTTGACATTATCGGCCCAAGCTTTGTTGGATATAGGGTTACAGACAAAGAGAATGTATAAGTGCTTGATCAAATAAAACAAAGAGAGATGGGGCACCACCCAAGTCAAAAGCTGCTGAAGCTAAAGACTGGAAAAAACATGCTTGAGGAGTCAAATACATGGTTAGATGTGTGATTGATGGAAGAACGCTAAGAATAGCTTACAAATCCTAACTTATATTTAATTTTAACCACCAAAAAATTAAATTGAATAAATACATTAAAATTTTCTCTCTTAATATGAGGTTTTCAAACCTGATTGGTGTTCTTTCACCAAAGAACATGGAATTTTACCTTGCCTCTTATGGGGCTTGAAACTAGTTCATAAAACTGGATACTTGGGATACAAGATACTTGGTTTGCCACCGACCTCATTTCCACAGTGTTGTTTTTAAGGAAAATTTTCAAGACTTGTCTCTTTATTAAACAAACCATGCTCAAGAGAACAATGCTATTATTCCAATGAAGTAACGGAAGTACCTGAAAACAGCTCAGAGAGCTTTGGATGGAGGAGGGAAAGAATGAAAGGGAGGGATAATAAGTCTGATCCCACTAGGTCAATAGAGCCATATGGTCTTCCATTATCAGAGATGCAGATGACTTAAGCGTGGCTCGGCTATTGAGATTCCTAAAACAAATATTGACCTCAGTCACCGCTGCAATCGACCAGCCTGAAACACCACCCACGCCAACACAAACACACACTTCCAAACCCTAACATTGCTTCCTTACAGCCAATGAAAATTACCAATCACCTATTTATGATTGAAGCTGACTTCATTTGACATTTTTTCAGTCTGAAACAAAAACAGACGAGGTTTTTGATGGATGAGGGATGAAAGAACGTAATATAAAAGTGTTAACTATGCATTAAAACATACAAATCATTTATAGCTCTTTTGATTTATGCACGTAAAGCCAATTTAATATAACTTTGTGAACATTATTTATTTATAAATCCAAATACTGGTTAAACATTTCCTCCAATTTCCTGTCCAGCCTTTGCTCTCAGCCTCAGGTTTGTCTGATTGCTGAGGCACAGGTTGTTCCCATGAAGCTGACGAAGGCATGGGCTAATTCAATAACCCAAGGGAACAGTGACGCAGGCTACACAGAGGTTCATGCTCATCTCTGTCTGAATCAAGGAGAACTGAACATCCAGGAAACGTGATGAATAACAGAGCTCACCTGGATGACACCGTGCTAGAGGGATCGAGTTCAGAGGAAAACAAACTCTGCATGCCAATCCACCTGCCACTAATCCATGTGATAATGAGAATAGCATTAAAAGGTGTTGTTAACTGTTTCTGGTAGATGGGGGAAGAGTAGATCTGTGTTCACTTACAGACTGAAATCAAAAATTTTGGCACTCATTGGAATGAAATCATAAAAATATTTGCATGGTGAATTGTAATATACATTAATGATTAGATTATGAACACAAATCAAAAGTGAACATGTCAACTCAATCAGAGATGTTTGTGCCCTTGATTTTTGATTTCAAGTATGGCTTCAAGAATAGTTAGAGCATGCCAGTCTAACTGGTGGCAACATAACTTTATCCCTAAAGTCAGCCAGTGAATCACTTGAAACCAGCTTATAAACGACTGAAGACCAGTGCATACATGACTGGAGAACTGACGATAAACCACTGGAGACCAGCTGATAAAACTACTGAAACTACTCGTGACTAACCTATAAACCACTAAAGACCAGGTTATAAACTAATGGAGACAGGCATTTAAACCACTGGAGACTGGCCCATAAACTACTGAACAATTGCCCCAAAACAACTGGAGACAGGCCTACAAACCACTGGAGTCCAATCTATCTATAACTGGACACTACGCTATAAACCACTGAACCAGTGGATATCTTGAAATCAGGCAATAAACCGCTGGAGGCTAGCCCCTAAACTATTAGAAAACAGTCTATACCACTGGAGAATGGCCCATAAACCACTGGAAACACATGGACAAACCAGTGGAGATGGGCCAAAAAGCCACTGGAGACTAGGCACCCACAAACCATTAGAGACCTGCACATGAACCAATGGAGACAAGCTTATAAACTACTTGGGATTGGTCCACAAACTACTGGAGACCAGGCTATATACCACTGGAGAACCCAGGGATTGGCCAACAAACCACTAGAGATCTAAACAAGAACCAATGGAGACAGGCTTATAAACCACTGGGGAGTGGCCCCAAAAACACTGGAGAATGACTTCGTAACCACTGGTAATTGATTTATGAAGTACAGGGGTACCCCGAGATACGAAATTAATCCGTTCCAGGGTGACGTTCGTATCTCGAACATTTTGGATCTTGAAGCAAGTTTTACATGTAAAACGTCTAATCCGTGCAATGGCTTTCGGAAACAACAGTATAAGTAAATGAAAAAAATGGAAAACCAGAGAAAAATCAAGTAATGTTTCTTCAACCCTTAAATCTACACAAAGTTCATGTAACATATGATAATAAAACAGAATAAAACACATGCAAAATACACAATATGTACACAAATGTGAAACCTTACCTTGAGTGAAGCGATGTGCCGGAGGAGGTGGAACGGATGGCAGAAAACATTACGGCACCACGTATGAAAGGTAACTTTCTCAAGATATTTCATGAATTACGAACACCAGCATGGTTTCAAGCACAGGCGCAGACAAATGGAGAGAGCGCTTCTGAGAAAGCATCACGGGGGTTTCTATAACTTGCACTACAGAACAGCACTTTCCACATTATAAAACTATACATAATGTTTCTCTGTGTTGTTGAAGTGTTTCGAAGCGCATCAGTCTTCAATCAATCTTTTTGCACTGGGAGATAGGAGCACAAGAACCCGGAAGCGCTACGCGATGTCATATAAACAAGCAGAAAATACAGCAGATCTGCTTGTGTTTGTACGCATCTCAAATTTTTCTTCGCATCTCGGAGCAAAAATTTCCAAAAAAGACCTTTCGTATCTCTAGCATTTCGAAACTCAAAGCACTCATATCTCGGGGTACCACTGTAGTAGGGACCAGCCCAAAATCCACTGCAGACAAGTCAAATAACCAATGGAGATCGGCTGGACAATGGTCTATAAAAAGCTGGGAATCAAACTACTGAGAAAGAAATGTGGGAATATATGGCATCTATCAAATCATGAGAAAAAAAGTTTAGGGAATTCCCAAATTGAATGAAATGCAAGTCATCAACGTTGGACAATCTAATGCAAATGGAACAAAGAGGGAATTTCCGATGCCATCGATTTTAAGCCATGTTCATGCAGTTTGGGATGTTCTAGATGGTGCTAGGGAGAAATATGTGATGTCATCAGGGTAAATTTTACATCCCCCCCACCATGTAAAATAACTTGGTGACCTCATTCAAGAACAGGTCAGATTGTGCTCAGATGGGATGAAGAGAGAAATGAGAGTGTAAACAGAAGGTACAATAGCGCTACTGCACAAGAGAAGTGGAAAACAGATGAAGCAAATCCACTTTGAAGGAAAAATGTCCTCTTTTAACAGATTATGCTCTTGTTCCTCTCTTTCAGTGGCCACTTTGCTCCCCTACAGAGAAGCAGGTGACAAAGGGAAAGCATTGTTGGCTGAGCAGAGCATAAGCCAAGGGGAGTGCAGAGAAAACAAGCCTGAAGGATTCAATCAAAAGGGTGTTCAACCAGAGCACCGTCACCAATGCTTCAAAAGACCCTGCTCCCAGAAAGACAAGCTCAACCGTTAATACAATTTTTTAAACATTGCTCTAGGCAAATCTTTAGGCACACAATTGAAGATGACTTGAACGGACTCAAGACGTATCCCTCAAACATGGATACTCAGCATATTGCTTGACAGAAGATGCTTAGATAATCTGGTCCAGTTCATCATTGATTCCATTGTTGCATATAGACCTGATTTGAGAGTCCAAGACTGCTCCATGTCATGTCACACCTCCTTTCACATAAGGAGTCTCTTTCCTGTCCTTCAACATCATCCCTATCCTAGTTCATGCAATTATGCCATTCTTACATTTGGTTTCAACTGAGCTGCTTTCTCCCACATCATCGGCAAGCCATCAAATTTATTCTAAATTCTCAAACATATATTTTACCCAACAAAATGACAAAGGCAGTGTGGGCAATACATCAAAATCACTTCAGAAAACAGGATCGAGACACAAGCAAACCAGACAATCAGCTGGGGCATCTGACAATCGAGCACTCTCATTACCCAAAATGCAGGATTCATCCATTTAGTTGAAAACATTTTAAATAAAGGAACGATTTCTCTGTGACAGTCAGAAAGACATGAGCCATCAACAGCAGCCTTTATTTAGGGAAATCTAAAAAATCCTCTTTGAGCCCATCCATGCTTAACTGGATTCCCAAGTTAACTTGTGCCATTGTTTTCATCAGAGAAACGCACAACATTAGCTGTGTGCAAAGTGGGCAGGCGGCACACAGAGTAAAGATGATGATGACTGTCTCCATGTGCCGTGGTCCAGATGGCAATGGGTGGTCAGTAGGGAATTTAGGGGTCAGGCACTTTGGCGGATCAAAGCCAAGGTCAGGTGGCAGTGGTGTGGTAGGAGGGCCATGTTCAAGGTGCGCCTGGGCTCAAAGGGCCTCAGATGGCTTCTCATTAACAGTCATCTCAGAGTCTGTACCCCTGGGAGCACCCAGAAAACCGGTCATAGTTTCAAACACCTCCCTTCACTCCACTACAACAAAAGACACCCCCCCTCCAGACTAAGGGTCATGCAGACACCTCCACAAGCTGCGTCAATCTGCCATTAACATCCTCCGAGGGACAACGGGGAAAGGACACAGAGTAAAAGGGACTGACTATGTGCTTGTGATTACATCAGGGAGGCTGTTGAAGCTGCTCAGGTGATGGACATCATTTGTAGCATGATTAGACCAAGGACTATTCTTAACCTAATTAATGCCCACCCTATATGGCCCATATGCTACATTTAGTTCTCCATATATTTTTGCTACTCAATCCAGCATCAACAGTTTCCTCCTGATCATATTTGTTCTGGATCTAAGAACACTAGTTCCAAATCTTCAGATTACTCTGTAGTATCTCCACAGCATTAAGTGTTGTGGCCAAAGGAGGGCATTTATTGCCTTCACCATTATGTCCCCTAGAAGAGTCACTCTTCTCAAATTGAAACCGTTAATCCTCCAACACAACACCAGGATCCAAAAAGTCTTCAGGAAACAGAAGATTTTGAGAAAGCAAAAGACTTGGAGGTGCCCACTGCTTAACATGCCTCCCCCCTCCCCCCAGTAACTTCTAAGGATCGTGACTAGGACCAAATGGCCAATGAGACAAGATCACTGATAAATCAAACCAATCATAAACGTAAATGAGGGACAAGAACTTTTTGAGGACATTCATTTAAAGTTTAAAGAGCAAATGTAAATTTCCACAATTCTGTCGCCGCTAAAGTCAAAGCACAGCAAAGGTTAACAACATGTTTCTGCTCGGCCCCCTCTCACCCGACCCCTGAATGGGCACTCATGAAGGGATGCAGAAGTTGAAGAACCAGAGAGTGACCGTGCATGCTCAACCTCCACTCCAGCCAAGCACCAGCCATTAACCTCCAGCAATCACACTGACCTTGATGTCTCGGCAGCAAAGAGGATAATTGGCTGTTTCAGAAAAGGAAGGTCTGGCTGCTTTTGGGATGTTGTCTGACTCCCTCTGTCTGCCTGAATGGAATGCTCTGCATTCTCATGCCTTTCCACATTTTGTCAACGTGAGTTGAGCACTAATTAGGTGGCAACACCAGGAATCAGATCCAGTGTACGGTCTGTCATCTTTACAATATTGTATTCTTTGATTGTGTTCCATCACCAGTCGAGGTTAGGCCAAGAGGTGCTTTACTCAGGCACTTTTAGTCCATCACAAATCATAGGTCTCAGTCAGAGGCTAATTTGTATATTGTGGCTGTTATTTTCTCTATGAGTAGTAGGCATCAAAAGATCAATGTATTGAGAAGGGGTTGTGATAGATATTTAACATTACTTGACAAGAACAGTGCAATAGCAAGTTAAAAAAGTTAACTTTCTGTGATGGGTTGTTCTTATTGCTGTTGTTGAGATCAACAGGAAGAAAACAGGGTGAATGAAGCAAATGCCGTTCCAGTTAAACCAGATTGGCTTTTTGTCAAATTCTGTACACTACATAGCAGGATTGGCAATCTTTAGGTACGTCAAAATTCAATTCAAATTATGGTTAATTTAAACTTTGATTAGTAGTTAATTTTTAACGTTTGTTTACAGATAAATAAATAAATAATTTTTGTCAGGCATCAAAAGTTCAGAAGCAGCAGGGGTCAAATACTTCTGGCCCCCGATGTAAAGCCAATGACCCTTTCAAGGAAAGTGAAAGGAACATCTGGGAAGAGCAAGCTGTGAGAGCTGTAGCACTAATAAGAGAGAGTCTGGTTCTTCATGAATAGCCTTGAGGGCCATGGGAGGGCAGGTGTTGATTGGTGGCTTTCTGTGCTACCTGTTGTCACGGCACCGGACGGAGGCGTGAAGCCGGTCTGGGTGGAAAAGCCCAAAGGAGGTGTGAGGTGATTATGGGATGGATGCGGGAGCGTAAGCAAGGCAGATCTCCGGCGGGACGAGTGAAACAATGCTGCTGATGCGCTTGTCATTAACTCAAGGCCCTGGCGTCTCATTAGTCGACTTGTTCTCAGAAAGAGAGGATGATTTTTGGACCAAGAGGACCACAGAGAGACAGAGAGAGCTCGACAAACCACAACAAACAAGAGAGGAGTTCATCAGCATCAAGAGCATCCTCCAATCACTCGTGTCAGATTCAGGACAAACAGGAGCACATTTGGGAATGTAACAGACGAAATTTACAAGGATGAAATTTACCCAAAATGAGTATATGAATTCCTTTCTAAAATAATTCACACACAAAATATTGTATAAAACCATTAAATCAAATGTACCCCCCAAAAGGTTATGTAATTAAACAACAAATGTAATCTGAAAAAAAAATGGTGATTTAAATAATCATAAAAATACCCCAAATTGGGATATGATTTAGCTTAGAAAAGGATAATATCTACTCCAAAAATGGAGATTTAATTAGCCAAATATTTAAGTCTAATCTAATATATGTACTTCACATTTCCTCAGTATTCGGGTAATTTGTATAGACTGTGTTTCACAGTGCAGATGAAGCTTTTAAAGTAAAATCGGGAGTGATGGCAAAGCCAAAGTGCTAAACATTAAATAGCAACATTCAAAACCAGCATAAATTGAGTTGAAATGAACAGAAAAGAGGTTTGAAACAAATGAAACACAAGTGAATGCAGAGTGGATTTTATTTCCGGTTAAGACGAGGCTAATTACACCTAACCCCCAGAACTGATGGGACAGGAAGTGGAGTTTAAACAGGTTAATTGAGCCTCCAGGGGGACACCTCACCTCTCCAGCATCCATCTCCCCACGAGACACAAGTGACGTAGAATTATGAACATGACATCACCGGCCGTGCAGATTCCCACATAGAGCTGTCAGTGCGGTCCGGTCCCAGGGCAGATTTATGATGGGACTAAATCAAACATCTCAGAGGATGCTCATTCGACGGCGCTCAAAGTATTGATTCTATCTACAGGTCAAAGCAAAGGCTTGTTGGCATCGAGCGAGAATGCTGAGAGGTTCACAGGTGGCACTCTCAGAATGGATCTATGGGGAGATGCTGATTAAAGCCAGGGCTAAATGACTGCAGCTTTCAGAGAAGCCGTGTCTCTCAAGCACAAGTCTGCAGAGGAAAATCCAGAGTTGCAGTGGAAGCGGGATGAAAAGATTCCAAAACAACGGTAGCATTTTTACCTTCGTACCCCAGTGAAGGAAAATATATAAATTTGCTTTTGATTTAATAAATATTTTCATATGCATATCGACATATCTGATTTCACATTTGAGCCATTTTTTTTGATACACAAAGCATCACCGTTCCGCCAATATCCAAAACTACTGTTCATTTCTCTGTCAAATTGCTCAATTGTCAGAAGTTGACATTTAAAAGCATGTTCACACAGAAGTTACAAACTGATTCAGAGAACATGGATAGTAAAGATTTTTTCAGTAGTTTTGAATGCTTTCCATGCTCTTATTTAAATTTAGGCCGAGTTCCAATTCCCTCAATTCTCCTATGATGCTAGCTGTTGCCAACTATAAAACCATATCGACAAGCACAACTGATTACAGAAATTGGTTTAGTTAAAACGGATTTGTGTTGCGTCATGTTCTCAACACAAACTAACTGCTTGGAGGTCTACAGAGACCACCCCATTAAGCAGCTCTTCGTACCACTTTTGATGCGTACCTGAGTTCAACTGATGCATTCTCACCTTCCCAAACAACCCATAGCAGAATAGAAATCAAACTTAAATGCGATTCAATCAAATGAATTGAGACAGCAGTGAAAACACCCTAAATGAGATTTTCACTTATTGGTAAACACACAAGACATAAAAAACAGGTCCTAAAATAGAACCCTGTAGGATTCCTTGGTCCAAGGACTGCAAACACAGCACCATTCCACTGTTGAGAATAAAATCTATTCACTGAAGTATATTGCTCTCTATGCAGTGGTAGTGTTTAGTGTGCCAAATTAGAACAGTTTCACTCTAAATTATTACCAATGTCAGGTCCCTCATCACTGCTAACCCTTCTACTACTAATCCATTTAAGAAAATACAGATTCATTTTATTTAAAGTGTGTAAGAATGGTACCTTTTTCAAAATAAAAAGTAGCTGGGTAACGTAATCATAATTCTGACTTTAAATCTGACTTAACAACTTATTAACTCAGAATTCAGTGTCAGAATCAAGTAAAGATTGTGTTTTAGTCATGCAAAAGAGTTGCAATATTCTTGTTTATTTTATCTTCAGATGTAGAAACAGAAGTCTATTCATAACAGCCGTGAATGAGATGAACAAGTTTAATCAACTACAATAATAATTCTTTATAGATGCAAAGTGTTGATGGAATCCAAAAGAGCTCTCTGCTTCTTTATATTCGAACACTGAGCCCATTAATGAGGGAAACAATCAAGCAAACGAACCGTGACTATAAAAGACAACAGCAAGGCTTTTAAATGCTCTAAGACGACGGAGCCATTGAGGCAGACACAGCGCGAGTCAGAGGAGAGCGGAGCATGTTTCTCAAGAGCTCTTTTGCATCAGTCGCGGTCTCTTTGTGATAGAAAGCTTCAGTGCTCTGCATTGAGACAAAGGGATTAATTGAGATGCGAATAGCTTTGAGTGCAGAATAAACAGCTAAACATGCAGCTCTGAAAGCACCTGAGATGCTCCTCTGATCTCAACCTGCATGAAAATTCAATAAAAGTGGTGAACCTTTCCATTTTTCTATTTTAAGAGTACAGTACAAATTTACTTCCCTGACACATTTAGCCATTTTACCATTAAAGGCAAATCTCAAATACTTCTTTTCTGGTCAAGGTCATGTAGAAGAGGGTCAGTGAACATCTCCAGTGCCACCTGGCGTAAAATTGTGACCCATTGCGGACGTTTTCAAAGTAAACACAGCACAGAGGCTCAGATTAAGGTACAAAATGATACAATAGTCGGCTGAAGTTATTGGCAGCTTTAATATAGCTTTAAAATATATGGATCATGACATTTTTCTGTAGCACCTAGAAAGGATCATCCTACTAGGAATTCAAATATTGAGCTGATTTCACTTCTTTAGAAATTGTGTCCCTCTGCACAATGAGACTCTATTTATGCCCCAGCACTGATAGAATACAGAGTACCACAGGGCTCAATTCATGGCCCAGTGTAATTAGCTTTTAAATATGCTGCCCATTGCTCAATATCTAAGCAAGGTTGAATTGTCTCCAAAAATGTAACTTCTTAAGTGATTTTTGTTGACCTTTCTCCATCACACCTTTAATTTTAATGTCAGATGTTACAAATCTGTCGAAAAAGTATTTAATTTACATGTGATTTATTCACAGTTTTCACTCACCATTCCTTCATTCCTCACAATGAACTTATACTATGCTCATCTGCTTTTTGGCTTCGCATCAGCCTGATACAGCAAGTCCAGACTCTGGACTTCAGGTCCTCAACCTTCTTTTGGTAACTGGTGGCTGTAGGCACTGGTGTGCATTAATATAAAGCCACAGAGAGCAGGATGTGGAAGAAAGCGCCTGGTGCGGGTCACTGAGAGTCTTTCAGGAGCAGCTGATGGAACTACATCTTTCACACCAGGTGCTTCTGCTGCATTCACTTTAGCTAGTGACTCCCAGAGAAATACAGAGATGCTATTTAAACCCTTTCACTCTGACGCTGAATCTTTAAACAAAGAGAGCTCTCTGCATTTAAAGAAATACTGCACCACATTCTCCACGCAGCACAGTCATCTTGTTATCTACACACCTTACATTACTGAATAAAGGCAGTCTAAAATGTTGCCACTGCGTTGGGATTCTGTTGGGACTTAAAAATTAAAAGTGTTGGATTTGCAGGCTATGGACACAAAACCACCAGGAAACGATCAAACACGGAACTTGAAGGAACACTCTTATGGTGTTTTGCAAAGAGGACAAAATGAATGCTGGACAGAGCCATGTACAGTGAAATCTTAAGGGAGAACAATAAAAAGATAATTGAAAACAGGTCAGTGATGGGCATTTCAGACAATAGCCTTGTTTCCATCCAAAGATGAGAATAAAGCATAATTTCCGCCTAACGAGTCCAAGAGAACAAAATAGTCACTTCCTTTTAAACTGGCACCAAAAATCAAAAGATAAATTGAAGATACGGCTTGAGGGGAATGCTTTTTTGGTACACAATAACTGACTTTTGTCTTAGAACACGTAGATGGATGTCAACGTCATGTCAACTTGCTTTGGGAGATGGGAGACTGCTCTTTGGGAACGCAGCCGGTCAAGGCGGTTCTGGGAGGTGAGAATCAACTGAATCAATCTATATCAACCGAAATGATTTTATTATTGTTTGTAACTGTTGCTATTATTTTTAGTTGTTTCATTATGATCATCATCGGCATTCAGCATGACGAGCTGATGCCAGAGAAGATGAGGAACATTAGTCGAGCGGATCAAAATGAGCTCTTCTTCGCGTTAGAAAGATCCTCCATTTCCACATCAAAGCGCAGCAGAATTAAAAAGAAGCACGATGCAGACTTCCCTGCAGCTTATTAGGCATTCTTGCTCTTGTATTTGTTCCCTTGGGTTTTGTGTGAACATGCAAATGGAGAAACACAAGGACATGCTTGGAACAATCGTCTGCCTTTGAACTGTTTAAAGAGCTATTAACAGCCGACTGATAAATAATCAACTAATACCTCTTGAAAGATGTCTCGAGAGCTGCTGTCTTAAAAGAAATAATGTGCAATGTTTTATTCATTTATGTTTAAACCTGGTGATCATTGCAGCCCTCGAGCAAGGGACTTTTCTGAGTGGAATTTGTTTGAACTCCACAATGTTTCCAGGTCCCTTCCGAACTGCAAACATTTATCTCACAGGTGGACCGATAACATCTCCAGCATTCATTTTCCGATGTCTTTCCACGAATGAAAGCTGGAACAGGATCCATGACCCAGAGACCCTCAGGTATACATATGAAGTCTAAACCTGCACTGTAGACCTAGGAATACGAAAGAGCATGTGGGGTGTGGAGGGGGGTAGACATGCCGTCCACGCAAGTTAAACCATCTCAGATGAAGTCTATGCCCTATACCACAAACCCACCCTAACTCCAAATTTATTCCTTCCTCTTAATCCTCAGGGCCCTTCTTCTAAACTCCAAGTTGGATGACCCCAAACATAACACTAATCCAAACCTATAACCCAACCCAGTAACCCAGTCTTAGGAACCAAAAGCTCCCACTTCAAGTTATGCTTTTAAACGTCTAAATAATGTTGTTGATGCCACCTCTACATAGAAAGCACCATTTTTGTTATTTATGCGCTTTGACATTATTAAAACAGTGTATGGTTATGAGAAATACGCACACAAACATCTTTTGAGAAAGAATCCTGTTAGTTTGCTATCCTCTGGCTGACATTTGAGTGACATTTGGGGGAAGAATTGGAGATGTGTTGAATAGGAGTGGATAAGGAGGGAAGCGAAACAAACGTGTGTTTGGGGAGGTGGGCTCTATAAGGGCCAATGGTAATCAAGGCACTGCTGTAACTCAATGTTTGTAGACTGTGGAGGATTTCAGTATCACAAGAGGCATCGTTCTTATCAGCAGTGGCCAGCAGAGCAAAAGAGCAGCCCTCTGAATCAGATTTGAGCTTCAACAAGGGTACGGAGCTAATCAACCAGAGATGACTGGTAAGAGAGGAGGCAGTGATGAGTAAAGATGTGAAAGCCAACCCAAAGAACCTCCATTTCAATACAGGCTTAAAGCGACAACACACCCCAAAAGAAATCTGGTGGTTAGTACATCCGGCTGAAGTGGAGATGATTTGAAACATGTTCTCCATATGAATAACAGAATACTGCAAAAGCCAGATATACCACATTTAATCAAAAATATAGACAAAAATTGTAGGATGTGGGCAGAGCTAAGATGCTTTAACCAGTGAAGCTGCTCCCTAACCTCAATAGCATGCAGCCAACATAAGGCACCAGTTCCCAGGAGGCATCAGTAGAGAAATGTTTGTCCCACATGAAACCTTCATTTCATTTGTAACATACAGGACTCCAGCGGTCGCATTCAAAATAAATAAATTTAGTAAATCAGCCAAGCTAGAACTAAAGATGTGATCATCAGACATGAAGTTTAACCTGCACTCACACCCATCGGCCCTTCCAGTTTGAAATCCTGTCTCAGGAGGTGGAGCTAAGCTCGGTATATCACTCAGTTTGGAGGCTGTTAGAAAGCAGAGAGACGTAATGGTTCATTTGTAGGGGTGTAACTATACACTCACTTCACGATACAATCCATATCATGATCTTATGTCCACAATACGATATGTATCTCAATATTTTGCATAACTATTTTAACCAATTATTAATATAATCAGAAAAAGGAAAAAAAACAATTTTAAAGTTTTAAGAGCGCAAAACTAAGAAGGCTCGAGTCTAATTTGATTTGTGCTAGAGCATTTAATATCATATTCCCACCAGGGGGCAGCGCTAATGTTTGCATTAAGTCCTCTCTTTTTGTGGCGAGAGCTCATTTTATAGTTTCTCGTAGAAATTGTGAATAAAGGATAATAGTGGGGTTGTAAACACAAAAAGAGTTTAAGAAGTTTCAGAAGTGACTAGAAACACCATCTATAAAAATCAAATAAATCTCCTAAGTGTAAAACTCCCAGTAATTCCACGATATGTATTGTGACAATTTCGTATAGCAAAATACTGTGCTACGATATATTGTTACACCCCTATTCATTTGTGAACCCTTTTGAACAAATGATCTGTTATTAGCACAGAAAATGCTCTTATTGCATGAGTAAAAAGCCTTAAAAGTTTTATACTTTCTAAGTAGTATTAGCAATAATATTATTCAATGTTTTTGTATCTATACCTTCTTCAATATTGATCTTAATTCAGTTTTAGGACCTTACAGTGTCCGTCTTTATAGACGAATGTAAGGATACATTAAAACTTGAATTGATCTCTCAAATCTCAAAGCTTGCCAGATTTGCTCATTATCCCTCCTTTTACAAGTCTTCTTGTGCTAACAAAGAGCGCTAGACACAAAAGCCACATCACTGCAAGCGCTTCCATGGTGCACCCTGCCCCTTCCACATGGATAACCTGAGAGGACTCTGTCTTTCTCCCTGAATCTGGCAGAGAGGACAGGAGAGTTCATTAATTAAACAAAGCTTGAACCGGCAGATGGAAGCGATCGCTAGATGCTAATTACTTGCTGAAGACGAGCAGGTTTAACATTCATCCCCCCTCCTCTGCCATCCATCACAATTAGCACCCCTGAAAATGTTTACTATGCTCCATGGAGCCAAAACAGAGAGAGAGATGGAGGAAAGCATAGGTGAGCAACAGGATGATTTGAGATCTGGGTGAAAGGCTCTCTGTGGAGTTAAGGCCTCTACACACCGATCCAAATTGAGATTCGCACAAATATTTAGATGGCTGCTCAGTAGGGTGTTTTGCGTCAAGGAAATTTTAATACAATGATGCTCCCTGCCTAAAGGTGCCGTTTAGGGTACATCAGATGCACTGCATGCCACATGGGGAAATCAAATGAAACAGAGAAAAAAAAATCATGGATGTTGAGCGGTTTATACTGTTGGTGTCTGATCATAGGGAACTGTTTGACAAGAATGTGGAGAAAAGAGAGGATTGTGGCACAATATTTCTTTCATGTTTCTTGTACGAAGTGTCATCCTACTCATGTCATCAAAAGAGAAAGCTTTTGGTTGAAAAATGGATCCAATATAGCAGTGTGACACTCTTTTTTTGTTTGGCGCCAATCGCTTGGTCCAATTGATGTATGATGTCCCATTGGCGCCCATGGTTTTCGATTGATGCATGATGTAGCACGAAACGTTGCACCGAAAATTCAGGTTGGTGTGTATTGGCCTTTATGCAGACAACATGCCAGCATGTCCTATTTCAATTTCACTAAATCTCCCAACACACAGCTTTTGTGAGTACACTAAACTAAACGTATTTCCCACCCAATGGATTGAATAACAAAAATAATTTAAAATTTAGAATTCTGACAGTCAATGTTAAACAAGAAACCAGGCACGAACAAGACATCTGGCAGATCTCGTTTAGTAGCGCGATCACGAAATAGTATTATGCCGGAAACGTTGTGTTTAATCTTTTACAAATATTTCGAAATATAAAATAAACGCAGATATAAGTACCGATAAATTTTTGAAAATTTATCGGAATTTGAGAACAATAAATTTTTGTTTATTATTAACTTTTTTCTTTTTTTCAATCAGGTAATAGTTAAAACAGGAAAAACATAAAAATAAGATGAGAAAAATAATAACAAAGATACTTAAACATTTCGCTTAAAGTGAAGAAAATAAACAGATTAAAACATGTTTTAAGATTGGCTTTGAAGTTTAGATTTGAATGGAGCGATGGAAATTTCTTTAAATTACAGTTCTCTCTCATAAGAAGCACCTCAACAGTGGGATCCGCTGAACACACTTTGGCGGCGTGTAAAAAGACAAGCTGGCAGGTGCCAACAGGAGCCGCTCTCACGCTCACGGACCATTTAGGAGTGTCACTCCTGAGGAAGCGTTAATAAAGCAGCCAGCTCGGCGTAACTCTACCTCTTACACACGCTCACTGGGGGATCGCCTCCGGAGCTGGCAGCAGCCCCTCTGCTCACAATAGCGGCAGAACATAGACAGATGTCAAGCATGAATGGCTAATGGAGAGCTAGTGATTGCCCTCACTTTGTGTGGGAGGAGACGGAGGTTCAAGTGTAAGCCTCTGCTGTCAGATTCAATCACACTGCTACAAGATGTTTACATTGCGTGCTAATAAAACATACGTCAACAAACAAACATTTAAAATATTACTTGAAGCAAATGAATACTTAATTAAAATGAGAAAGTTAAATCAAGCACAAATAAAAAGAGTGGACACATAAGAATAAAAAAACTACTTTTTTGATAAATAGTAATAAAATGCATTTATAAAATTCGAATGAAGTGAAAAAACAAAACTTTTTAAATGCATGCATCAAGAAAAATGAAAAAGCAATGAATTTAAAAAAAAGATTAGTAAATTAAATACATTTTCAAAATTAAAACAAATCAAGCAAAACAAATGAAGGGTAAATCACAATAAATGAATGACAGAAAAATAAACACAAACTAATTAAATAAGCCTAAAAGAAAAACAATTTCATAATAAAAGGAATGATACTGGTAATAAAACAAATACATACGTAGACAGAAAATAATTCGTACATAGGTATTATTTAATAATTAAAAATTCCAAAAGGTAAACCAAACATAAATAAATGATAAACAAAAGGGAGTGGTCTCCTGGATTACATCTCTTACAACCTAAAGAATGATTCCACCATTTAAAAGACCACTTGGTGAAATGGAAAGTTTAATGGGTTTAATGTTTATTTTAGGAACTACAAAATATTCAGTGCATTACGATTAAAATCGTTGGCCACATAAAGCATCCATTTCATCAACACACTGAAGGACTCTGACCCAGAAGCATGCTGTCCTCCCCTCAAATTGGCCTCAATTCGATGACCTGGGACTCTTTCTGCTCGCAGAGAAAATCTGATTAAAAAGCTATTGAGGAGCCCCGGAATTATGATGATGAGCAGAAAGGCAAGATGAGCTTAGGCTGGATGAACAAAACGTATAAGTAAACTCAAGCACATCCAACAAGTGCATCTGCCAAATGTTTTGAATTCCCACCGTGCAATCACTTACCAACCAATGTTAAATTATCAGGAGAGAAAAAAAAGAAAGAGAGAGGAGAAATAAAGGGAAGAGGGAAGCAGAGAGCAAGAAGAAAAAGAGAAGAGATGGAAGAGTGGGAAGAGGGAGAAAGTGTATAAAGAGATAGGAGAGAGGGTCTTAAGAATGAGAGAAGATAGAGAGCATGAAGAAAGATAGATAGAGAGAGGGGGCTTGAGCAATGCTATGAGTCATTGAGTGAGTGGGGGTGTAAGGGGTAATACTTGAGTATTTCATATAAAGAGGCTTCAGTGAGGCACCATATGCCATATGGACAAAACCGACTTTTCAACCCGCACCCCCCCTGCCCCAAAACACTCACAATGTTTCGAGAAGATGAATACATGCACTACTTGTGTGACAAATGCACATTTTATATGGAACGAATAAGTGCTGCAAAATAAAAAAATTGGTACATTGTTGTGTTTTCAAATCCATTTCTAAATTGTTTGGTATTTTACTGTATTTCTTACTTTATTGATCTATTATTTGCACTGATTTCCTCACTCTATCTGTACGGTAAACAAACCACTTACTTCAGGTTCTTGCTTATAAAAATTACATGGCAATGTAACTATGTAACTTTAAAAAGTAAAGAAAGCCCAGACTCAGACAGTTGGCCAGATTCTGTTGGTCCGTCATGTGACGTCATTTGAAAAATAAAAAAATAAATAAAAAAAAATAAACAGGAGATGAAGTTTGGTGGCTGAGTCAAAGGAGAGTAGTTCAAGATTTGTAATACCATTTTCTCTTCTTCCCATGTTAACCCCTTGGCCTCCCCAGTCTCGCAGCTCAGCAGCTGTTCCTGGAGGTCCTCATAGAGTTCAGCGTGTCCAGATGATTGAGTTATGCCAATTTACTCAGGCCCAATCAAATGAACCATTTCTCTCCCTGCCTTTACTCACATAGAATCTAAAGTGATATTTTCATACTGTACCTATACACAAATTTGCATGTTTGTGGAAACGTATCAAATGAAAATCAAAGATAAGCTGCTTTATGTGCCGGGTGGTGTTGGGGGTAGAGTAGCTTTCTATTGATCAGAGAAATACCTTCAGGTAATGGTGTGTCAAGCTACTTCCTACAAAAAGTCGACAATGGAGAGTAAGACCAGCACCAGGACTCTGGGATTCTAAAATACCAACACCAGCTCAACTATTTCTCCTTATTCAACTGAAAAAACAAAAAAAAACAAAAAAAAACAGCACCCCCAATATGTATTGTGGCACTATTGGGAGCATTCTGACTAACTGCATTCATGCATAGTTTGGAAACACCTCTACCCACCTCTATACAATGCACAGTGAAGACAGGAAACAAAATTATTATTAGTTTCATCCCAAAAATTCCCATCAGTAAACACACAATTAACTCAACCTGGCTAATCCATAAGTGCAACCAATTAAAAATCTAATGTATCCCTAGAAATCTATGTTAATCACTTGGTCTTAGCAATGGAAAACTAACTCGGATCTCCACCACAAAACTCAACAATCAAGCCAGCCAGAACCTCAACCAAAACCCCAAACATAACCCTAGCCTTAACCTCAACCTTCATCCCAGCCCAATCCTCAACAGTTAACCAAGGCTGAACCTCAACGATCAACCTAAACCAAACCAAACCAAAGCAAAGCCCAAAAACCAACCATAATCCCAGCCCAAAACCCAACCATCCTCGCAGCCCAAAACCCCAAAAAAAGCGTTCAAAGCTTTCAGTTCAATCTCTGGATTGTTAGGTTTAACAGCAAACTTATATAAAGAGTTTGTACTGAGCAGGATATCCGGATGGCTAGTTCAATTTAAGTCATCCCATTGAAAATTATCTTATTTAATAGCTAACCCTAGTTCCATGTCTCATCTAAGACCTCGTTCTCAACCAACCCTCCAACATCCCTTACCCACAGCTGGAGCTAAAAGCAGAATCTGGCATGGTTGACAATAGGCAGGAGCTGATTATGGCTATTGATTGGAACCTAGGTTTGGATCAGAGGCATGTGGAGAGAACTTCATTGATTCTTGTACAGCAGGGGAGGCAGTGAAAAGTCTGAAGGTCAGTGAATCTCAGCCTTGCATCATAAAGGCCAATGTCCAACCTCTGTAAGACTCTGATGGATCATGCAGAGACTAAAGAGACAGACATGCTGACCTTAAGGCAAATTCATGGCTCAGGGGGTACAGACTCATACCGGATGGTCACTTATCTGAACTTCAATTTTTTTATGAAATCTGTTTTAGCAGTCCTTGAAATTTGAAAGCCGGTTGTAATTTGATTACCGTATTTTTCTCCGTATAAGACGCACTTTTTCTTCCCCAAAACTTTTCTACCATAGCGCGGATCGTAAGGAGCAGGTATGAAACTTTACTGCCTTTTTTTGTTACTTTTACTGTTTACTGACTTTACTGACTGTTTATGTTACATGTTTGGCATATAATTGTTCTTAAACTGCAGTTAACTTTTACACAGTTGATATAAAATATTTTACTACAGTATTTGGTTCAGAATCTTTTTTTTCTAGATCTTCCTCATTTAAAATTGAGTGCGTCTTATACAGCGAAAAATACGGTAAGTGTGCAGTTCTACAGTGTATCTGAAAAGACTGAATGGAGTTCAAGATCAAGAGCAAGAGCGCTCTGGAGCAGGTGTAATGCCATTTGCCTCTGCACATTATTGCATTGTCTCCAAGTTCCTACTGCTGAAAAACATCCCCACAGCATGATACTCCAACCCACATGCTTCACTTCTAGGTGATGAGCAGTGCCTGATTTCCTATAAACAGGACACCTGGTGTTCACTCTAAAGCGTCTTTGTCTTATCAGATCAGCAAATTCAGTTTTTTTTTTTTTGGTGAAGTCCTTCACCGTACAGTTCTGGTAACCTAAGACCCAACAAGTAACTCGATTTAGACTAGAACCTAGCGGTTCTGAACATCTTCATTCTCAGATGGCTGAGAACACTCTGCTCATTGGGACCTTCACATCAGTAAAAATGTTTCACTACTTTCCCCAGATTTGTGCACTATCCCGTCTCATACACAATTCCTTGGTTTATGCTCTCTCATGGAATCTACAACACAGGAGTATGCTGCTCTAAACCCATCAATTAAGGAATAAAACATGGGGAAACAACAGCACTGTGAATCTTTCCAGATGCACTGTCTTGTAATAAGATTAAGAGGGTCTGTGGGATAAAGCAGCAACAGTATAAAATGTTTTTTGTACCTGCTTCATCTTGTGCTCAGAAAATACAAATTCAATTCTAGAAAAACTAAAAGCTCCAGCTCTCATACATGTCGCTTACATGCAAGTTTGATCCACACATGACTTCTTCAAACTCTGCAGCAGATCAATCAATAATCACAGGCATTAAGCATCAGTGGGAGATGAGTATTTCTATTCAAGCCAAAACTAATCCCAGAGTCAGAGTGGGACAGAGATCCATAGATTAACTCTAAAGTCTCACCTACATGCATGCTCAAAAAAGGCATAGGGCACAAGGGGTGGATTGGGGAGCCCCTAGCCAAGAGTGGTGGTCATTTCTCCAAAAACCTATCCAATTAGTGCAGAGCGATGTGGTAGGCTGTTGGAGGCCAACGATAGGCTGCCTGCTTTTATCAGCCCGGTCAGGGAGCATAAGAACTCTCTTTGAAGAAATATTCAGCTAATTACATTGGAGTACCGAGCACAACAAGCTGGAGGATTGCACAGAGCCACAGCCATTGTGCAGAAGAAAACTCCAGAGGAAGCTTCATTTCCCCACAAAACAGACGTCTGTCAGACCCAAACACACCAGCTGTGAGCCCAACTCACACAGGTGCTGAGGGGGACAGGGAACCAATAAAGTGATTCGTTCTGCTATATATAAAAACAAAAAACAAAGTAAAATACATCTGAAATGTCAAATTCTGAATTTTAAAGCAACCACCTAATAAATACTTATAATTTATATGAATAAATACCTAATGCAAAACAATTAATAATTAGTAAAAATGTTTAACCAATATATTTAACTTAAATATTTAACCAACAAAATGAGAAATAAAAAAACTATAAAAAGAAAATGTGGATTGAAATTAAAGTAAACAAAAAATAGATATAACCAATCAACGGATGAATAAATACTAGTGACTAATATTTTTTTGATTTTGGAAATTATTTAAATTAAATAATAAAAAATAATGGACTATAAATATTTGCAAAATATTTTTGAAGGTAAAGGGTGCTCTAATGAAAAACCTGGATTCGGATATGTTCAAGGGAGCTCGGAGACAGAGAATAAAAAAGCGACAGGTACAAGAGCACAGAAGTATGAGGTGACCATGGAGCAGATGACCGATTAATCAATGTATAGATAAGAGATAGAGCTTTAGAGGCAGCACGGGAAAGCTGATCGATTATTAATCGAGAAACTGTGAACTCTTCAATGGCTTTCGCATGTTGCCCACAAGAAAACAATTAGAAATCCCACACTTCAGAATGACACGATGTCACCTAACAGCTAATGTTCACAATGTCTTCACAGCTGCACGTGCTTAAAAAGCAGATGTGATGGCAACCTGTCTTCTGTTCATCAAAAACTGCATCCAAGAGAAAATAACTAGGTATTCAAAAATAAATGGGGTACTGGGAAACTTTCCTACATTACGACAGCAAATTAGAGCACACTTGTGAGCAGAGAAGCATTACAGCAGTATGTAATCAGAAAGTCATATTCGCATTATAATAATGTTATCTCCACAAACAGCAGAATATTGCAGAGGTTTGTCAGCTCACCGGTCTATGATTAAGGATACAAACTCTGGTAGAGTGGCAATCGGGACTTCACAGCTCTGCTGGCATTGATGCACGTGGCCCGTACCAGACTTGGCAACAGTGATCCAGTCACGATTGCTCCGTCAAAAAGAGGCCCAAAGAAAGGAACCTGAAGCAAAGCAAACTATGTAAGGCAACCGTAAAAGAACCACAAAACATACAGAAGATGTTAAAACACTAGCTAAACTTTACTTAAAGCAACAAAAACAACTCATTCTGGGCTCAAAAAACACAAGAGTGAACCAGTGGGTCTTCAGTGATTAAAATGAACAGTTGCTGATGATTCCTCGCCATGTTTTCTTGCTGCTATCAACAACATGGATCACATGGTTAGCAAGGGTTTATATATGTTTCTTTAGTTTTGGGCTTTCAGCGGCCATGCCTCAAAGCTGCTTCAATGCTTCTAAGATGGAGCTGTACGGTTCTGCCCTCCATCGATTGTTTGCGGAGAGAAAGAGCACTGTATGCGATGGAGAGCATCGTTACGAATCCCAAGATGAAGAGGTTTCTTGGTGGAATAGTACAGTGCAGGGAATTTCATTCATTGCAGCAGCATGCAGTGAGCTTAAGGAAAGGTAGCACTGCAGCATTTAAGAGAAATCACCAGTGATTCGCTGCCATTCTCCAGAGATGTGGGCACAGATGAAGGGGGATAAAGATGAAAGGGCGCTTGACCACCATGAGAGTGGCGTGCCGACAGTGCAGTAATGGACTCTGAGCATTAATGCTTTCAGAGAGTGAACAGGAAGAGATGCCATCCTGCCACAATCCACAGCTCCATCAGAGAAACCCTCTACATCCTGATGAGGATCTTAAGATGCCTCTGGAGGCGCATTTCAACTAATGCACAAACATCTGCCAGGAGACTGCTGTCGTCTCTAACCCATGGATTTCAGTGCCCTGCTCTAGATTTTGTATTTTCAATTTTTTGTGTTAACAATGATGGAATATACAGTGAAATGAAACTACATTTATTCCAGATAAATGTTGATGTATACATTAATTTTTGCATTGGAAAAAACAAAACAAAAAGCCACAAAGAACAAAACAATAAACAAACAAATAAAACAACAACAGAAATATGAATATAGCAACAAATTTGGAATTTTTACTAATTCATTAAAAGAGGACTGGAGATGGAAATTTCACACAAAATAATAATAAAAAAGAAATCATCAAACATTAAAAAAGTATGGATACAAAGTATACCAAAATTAGCATAATTCAAAAGATTTAAAGAGAAATGTTACTTTCTCTCTAGAAAGAAAAACTCAAGACCTGCATTTTGGAGTGCACCATTACTTTAATTAAGCGCAATACTAATCTGTTGTCAGAGGTGAGGATACCTGGGCTTTTTTCATGATTTGGATGAAGAACATGTGGTTTTTCATGGGGTAGATGATGATGAGGACATCTCCGAAGTCAGTGGGAATGATTCCACGTCTGTAGTCCCTCGTGTGCTCCGACCACACCACGTGCACTTCATCGTTTCCCAAATGACGAAGCTGAAAAAAACACAATCAGTAAAGCTGAAATGCACCAAAGTCCATATGAAGATGAAGAAAAACAATCAGAGCTCTTCATTTGAACTCTGCTGGTGGGATGAATGAATGATTCTTAGAAAAACAAGGACAAGAAGCAACAACGGTGTGCTCCGCAAACAACAATGATTACCTGCTGAACATCTAATCCAGACATAAACAAGACTGTATTTATTTTAGAGTCATACATAACAACTCACATTATTTGGGGGAATTTCAATCTCTCGCCAAATGAGCAGAAGAAATTGGGTTCATTATGTTTCAATCATTTAAACAAATTGACTTTAGACCAAAATGGGACACGTTTTCCTCTTTATAAACATATCTGGACATCGGGAGGAAATGCATTTACTCTCCATTTTAAGAACATGAAAGTAAAAAGTAATGATGTTTTCATCTACTTCTACCAGGAGACTGTTTTAATCTGGTACATGATGAAATCTGTATTTCTATGTTTAAGGTTCAGAGATGAAGCAGCCAAGAATACTTTATTCCCATAGATGCCCATTAATGAAACATCCTGATTCTGATAGGATGGTAGGATAAATACCAGGAGATTACCAGGAATTATAAATACCAGGAGAGGCACTCATTCTGCCAGCCAATCACTTTCTTTAAATAACCTTTTTTTTTAGAAATGCAATGCAAACATAAGGGTTGGCTGGCGAGACCCAGTGCAGACAAGGACGTGAGCCATTTAGAGCATGACACGACTCAGCCAGTCTCTTGCAAATACCCCATCAACTATAGAAGACTATAAACCTATAAACTCCAGATCCAGTATTTTTGGTTCGTCACAGCTTAGTCAAACACTAGCAACCATTTAGAACACCCTAGCAACCGACACACTCAAAAGGCCCAGATACATATCCTTTAGTAGAAGTGCCAGGGAGGTATGATAATAGCTTATTGCACCTGAGCAGAAATCAGCCAAATAAAACCTGAAATTTGTCACCACTAAGCAGCAACCTACCATCTTTTAAAAACATCCTAAGAATAATTTAGAACTCTAGCAACCTTCACACTAATAAGTTACAAACGCGTCTCTTTGGGTAGAAATTAGAGTTGCACTAAGGCTAACCCACACATAGGGGTTTGCACACAGGACACTAGGACAGAAATCGCCTAATTAAAAATTTTTATCTACACTACTTTGTTGCTCTACCCCAACAACCGTTTGACCACCTAATCCCAAAGGTAATAATAGAAATGTATTTGGTTCTAAATCAAATGGTGACCAGAGATTGATTTAAATGATTCAAACAGAAAAAAACAGTTTGAATCACACCACTGAAGATACCATAGCAACCAAACAGTGGACACTAGCAACCATCTGAGAATAACTATATCTCAGCGTCAGAGCATTATAAAAACTGGGCGTTTAGTACTTTTGCTAGTGCTAGCCTGATGGACTTCAATGATGCTACACGTCACCTCTGATGAGCTAGAAACCCTTAATGTTTACCTAGCAGTGAATGTATGGGATTTCCTTCAGAATATTATTGAAATCATTTAAAAAAAAAAGAAAGAAATTAATTTCTACAGCATGACAGCACTGCTTCTGAGTGTAGTGCTACGACACAAAACAAAAGCACCACAGAGAAACCATAAATACTTCATTTCGAATAATTAACAATAATTGTGTGTACTATAACCCAAAATGAGGTTATGAAGTCAAAGTGACCTTAGTAATCAGAAAAGAGGGGCCTTAGAAGCAATTTGCCACAACTGGGAGCAGCCTTCAGTACTCTCATCTCGATGGGTGGCTAAACATCTGCTGATGCACCCATCCCTAATGAGCCATTACCAAAACATGTCCTCTTCACCAAAAATGCAATTAGCACATTTCCCCATAAGCCCTTAATTACAGTGTGCTAATGGGCTACAATGAAACATATCCACAACAAGCTGATTGGTTTGGTGAATAGTGGTCCATTCAGGAGACTCAGCAGAAAAATTGGAAGCATGCAAACAGTAAATACACAGCATTCTGTAAACATTCATCAGATGCCATTCTCAATGAATCAGCCAAAAGTTTATAGATTTTCATCCTCCTGCTGATGGTGTGATCATTTGCAAACACTAAACTCCAAGGAACTCTAAGGAACCAGTCTAGAAATACACAGGGCTGGTTCATTTACAACAATCTCAAGGAAGCAATTACCAGTCACCAAGGAAACAATTAGTAACACACTATGGCTTAGAGGCCTGAACTGAAGTCCCCTGCTCTAGAAAGTTCTTTCTGAGTATTTTCAGATGAGTTCAAACTTTGCTTTGTGTAGAGGATGAGAAATGCTTCCAGTGAACCCCAAAACATCATCCTCACTGCCAAAGATGGAGATAGAAACACTTTTTTTGGAGGGGTGTTCTGACAAGGGAATTATTGACATTTTTGTCAAAAACCACTAATGTTCTTTGATTTATTCTCTGTATTTTTCCTGCTCTTCTTCTTTCCTATTTCTCTGTTTGGCATCTGTTGTACCACAAACACCATCTTCAGACAGGGAGCGTCATTGTATCAATATTTCCTCATCCCAGACGAAGAGCACCCTGTTGAGAAGCCATTGGAAGATTTATGCAAATCTCAGTTCAGGCCAGTGTGTAGACGTCTTTAGTCTGTTGTGATTCAATGAAACATTAAGTCCTTATTTTATATTACAGAGCCAACATGGCTTAAGCCGAGTTTAGACTGCAGGATTTTCAGAGCAGTTGTGTCACAGATCCTATCAAACTGCACAATTATCACACTGCTCAGTAGATCAGCAACAGAAGATTTCACACTACATGACAGAATAGCAGAGATATTGGTCCATGTTCTCAAACTGCAACCAAACACTCGTGAGAAATTTTTTGAAAACAACGCAAGGTTACGTGGGCCAAGCTGCTTTCCCATTGCCTGATTGTGACATTTACCACCGCCAGATTGTGACTCGCCTGACAGTTCCAGAAAATTAGCACGCCAAATATCTCCAGAACAGCCTTCGACTCCCCTGCAACTCTTGTCTTTGGTAGTTCTCAAGCACAGATTTGTCTGCGACTCAAAATCAGGGCTAAACTCGTGTTGTCTGAACTGTTCTGAACTGAAAAAAAAAAAAATGTTCGTCTTTGTTCAGCAGCAAGTGTTTTGAGGGAAGGTCCATAGGTGCCACAGACAATTATTTTTCTTCATATTCAGCAAAAAACTCATTTGAACGCAGATTTGTTTCAGAATGAACTCTTTCTTGCTAAAGGCAATAACTAGATACACAGCTCTTTCTGATTTCAAACGGCAAAAATCCATAACAGGAGCACTTTAACAGCTTTATGAAATGATCACTTCTTTTTCAAAATCAGCAGATGATCAGACTTACTTTAAGAAAAGTATGGAGCCTTATGATACTCTTATTGTATTTTCAAATATTGTTTGAAGCGATGTCAAGTTGTTCTACTGAAATTACCACAATTTCTGAACGGGGAAGGTGTGATTTGATTTAGCCTTGTGTAGAGGCAGTGTCTCTTTCCTCCGCAACAAAAGGCTGTTTGTGAGAGATTGTGTGCCTGAATGACCGTCTGCCTCCTGACACCATGGCCTCGCGTGGCAACACCCTCCAGTAACTGCATTAGCAACCGCGCCAGCTGCTCTGCCCCCTCACGCCCCCAGCGCTCAATCGGATTGAAGAATTCTTCCATCTTTACTCCGCGTCCCCCCAACTGGCCCTTCAAAGTTGCATTTGTAAATTAGAGCAGCAAGTTCCTGTCTGCCTGTGGCTAATAAAATAGCCCTTTCACCCTCCCCACACGTGCTGCCCCACAGTCCCAATTACGAGGGCTGATGGGCAGAATGAATGGAGAGCAAGCTGCAGCACACCCTCTCTCACTCTCTCAGGAAGTGGTGTGTGGCTGAGATGGGCTAATACGAGCTCCGGCTGCCTGATGGACGCTTCTCTCTGCAGGCCTGTGCATGATCGGATTGAGCTCCAACTAAACATGGCTCCCACAGCTGCTGTTAACCTGCTAACGCTGGTCGATCGCAGTCCTGCCGGCACAAGCGGAATTCGATGGTAGGGGCCTGCTGTTTTCCGGCAGGCTTTTGGTCCTCAGCGCAGGAGTTAATGTGCTGATCGGGGCCCTGGTCACAGCACATGGTGGAGCGTAGAGACTGAGGGCTGTTCATTCTCTCTGAGCGAATGCAGTCTGAGGGCGACGTTGATCAGCAGAACGTTACAGAAGTCACGCTTCACCAGGCTGCCACTCACCTGCTGACACTGCAGGCTTGCGCTCATTAAATAAGCCCTTTAACGGGAACAAAACGGCAACGTTCGGTGCATTTAAAGAAATGAGATGAACAAATGCTTAAGAGCTTAAGATGATTTTTGATTATTAGTACTTTACTACTGGATATATGTTTTTTAATCTCTACTAGTCTGTATTTTTTCACATTTTCACAAATACAGAATTTTCCAGGAACCGCTCTTTTGCCTTTTGAACAGACAGGAAAGCATGATGGCAGAAAGAAAAGATGATTAGAGAGAAGGACTCGAAACTGTGTCACACAGATATAGACATAAATACATTTCTCATAAAGAACAAAAGAGATTTAATTACGTTTTAAATTCATCTTTTTTTCTTTTTGTTTGGTTTAGATTTAAAAAGGAAATGTTTGCTTTTTGTGTTTTCATTGCACAACAAATGAATGAATGATACATAGATTATACACAGACCTTTTATTTAGTATCATTAGGATCATCCACACAGGCAGCCTTGGAGTATTGGTGACTCTGTTCCCTCCTTTTCTATGATAAGCATTAATTCCAACTTTAGTTGTAATTTGAATATGTGAAGATGCTTTGAAGTAAAATCTATAGCATGAAACAGCTTGCCTTAAAAAACACTTTTCAAAATACAAAAAAGGCTTGAACTTTCTTTGTGCAGGAAACTTTTCCACCATGAAGAGTTCTCAGAACCATACTCCCAGAAAGAGTTACATATGACCCGTAATGCAAGAGAGAGTTCTCTGTGAGCAGCATTACAACACATCATTTTCATCTTTTCTTTCTTTAAGATCATGATGGGTCTTTTTTGTCTTGTGGAAGAATTCACACAGTGAGCGGCTGCCTAAAGTGCCATCTACATATGATCCGCTAGAAAAAAAATGGTAAGTTGTGTGGGAGCAGACTTCAATTTGCCCGCAAAGTGATGATGATGATGCTGATAGAATTGTGGTGGGTAAAACGGTAAGAATATTGTCGCTATCATCGAAAATCTTGTTCTTCATTAAAGTCTAAAATTTCTGAAGAAAGAAACTAAAGTTAGTTCATGACTCAATTAAATCAAAGGCAGATATTGTGTGGAAAAATTTATTTAAAATGAAAATGTACTTTTTAACTTCTTTTTAAAAGAATGCACTACATGGTGGAGTTATTCCGTTTAACCCGCTGTTTAGTTTGGTAATAAGAAGTGGAAAGAGTTTCAATATGAAGCAAATCGTTACAACCTTCCTTCTTCCTGACCTCTAAAGCACAACTACTTGAGAAGCAATAATAAAATCAGACTGCTATTGGCTTTTAAAAACATGTTTTGTGGAAAATATTAGTCATGAAAGCACAGTGGCGCAGTGGGTAGCACTGTGGCCTTCTAGGTAGAAGGTTGACGGTTCGAGGCTCGCCGGTGACCTTCCTGGAAGGAGTTTGCATGTTCTCCCTGTGCTTGCGTGGGTTTCCTTCAGGTGCACCGGTTTCCCCCACAATCCCCAAAAAACATGCGGATAGGTTTATTGAATAAGCTAAATTCCCCTTAGGTGTGCATGTGTGTGTGTGTGAATGTTGCCCTGTGATGGACTGGCGAACTGTCCAGAGTGTACCCCCGCCTCTCGCCCGCCTCTCGCCCAATGTGTGCCCGAAAGAGAATAAGCGGGAATGAAAATGAATGAATGAATGAATTATTCATGAAAATGTTAACATTCGAAGTCTGTTTCAGAATTTTACTTTTGTCTGGTATAGCTTTCAGAAGGTCAAATTGTGCACCATGCGGCCGGCAAGCAGAAATGACTGACACCCCTGGGTTATAAATATTACAAAAAGATGAGCAGCATAACATCTTATTCTGCACCATTTTTACCTTTTTGGTGATGGAGTCATCAGAGTCGGAAGGCATTCGCGTAGACACATGGAAGATGACCTCCACGTTGGAAGTGGCATAATATGGTGCTGTGCTCCCCGTGCTGCCATTTCTTTGCAGGCCTCCCATGAACCCACAGTGAGTGGCCAGATTCACCTGAAAGAGACCCATTCAGTGAATACGCTCTCCACTGATTAGCTTAGAGAGTTAGTGGTTGTTTACCTCCCATCCCAGTCCAGAGACAAAGTCTTCGTACGCCTGGCTGGCCTGTGCATTAGACAGGATGGAGTGCTTGTCCTCCTGCCCTTCTCCGATGTAGAAGACGGCAATCTTATGAGTCTCCCGACTGGAAAAAAAGATATGTTCTTGTTAAAGAACTATTAGTTATTATTAAAACCTTGCAAATAGACAATTAAATTGATAGCTTGAAAAAAAGAGCTGGATAGGTTATGCGCAATAGGCCATGTTCCAAGACAAATATAAAAAAAAATTATATAGTATATAACAGAAGTCTTCAGTTTTACTGAATCTTTTTCCTATGCTCCAGACCCCCCCTAAAAACCTGCTGAGGTTTGTAACCCAGTTAAGAGGAGAAAAGACCAGAAAGAAGACCTAGAAAATCTAAAACATCAGCTCACAAAAGGTTAAAGGTGATGCTTTTACCACTTGGAAGTTTTACAATGAATTAAAGCTGCAGGCAGCAATCCAAGGGCTCTAGCCCCTCAGATGCTTTAGCCTTTCTGTGGCCAATTGTTTTTGCTCCATGCATTATGACCAGTCCTTATTTAAGAGATGTATTCAAGTGCAAACTGTAAACAATTCAGGAAAAAAATGGGCTAATCACAAAATAAAGTGTCAAGATCACCAGGTGGCGCTATGAATAAAAACGAAGCATGTTCTATTATTGAACTGAACAATATTCTTATCACGTAACAAAACTAATGAAAGAAGAACAATAACAATGTTAAATGATTTCCTGTGGCCACCTGGTGACGCTATAACTGTAGGTCACTAGATCAATGTGTTCAGACATGGTCTCTTTGCAAGTTTGATTCCAATCGGACATTGCGTGTCAGAGTTATTAACAACTTCCTGTGTATGGTGAAATTCATGGACGTTGTGCACGCATTAATTGAGATAAACAGAAACATTCTCTACGAGGTGATTGTTAACGTATGTCACAAACAAAATTACAAAATAACAGACTTCCTGTTTGGAAACACAGTCTACATCACTTATTTTTAAGTCTTGGTACGATATGTGTGTGCCAAATTTAAATTGCCTAATGCAAACTGTTAGCATACAACAAGCTGAACCACGTTAGGTGGCGCCATTGAGCCTTTCTTCGATGCTCTCTTTTCAAACCATCATAGCTTTTCACCAGTTCTGACATGTGCAAATTTGGTGACTTTTCAGGCACATTTAGACCCTTGAAAAGCCATAATAATACCCTGAGCAATTACAATGGGGTTGTACGCACATTCAAGCCCTAATAAAAAAAAATAATTTGGGCTACCTGTTTTCATTTCCAGCTAAATATAAAAGTGTGGGAGCCCTGGAGAGTGTTATATTTGTATTTCTCAATGTATATCTCAACCATTACTACAATAGCTATTGAGTAGCAAACATATGCTTAGCATGAACAGGGCTCCCAAAGCATATGTAGAGTTAAAAGGAGATTCCATCACGAATGTTGAGAGACTGAACGCAAAGATGCATCTGTCTCAATCAAACTCAGTTAAGTATGGCGCACAAACGAGCCGCGCTCAGCACAGTGTTTCTGAGGAAGCATCCTGATGTTGGCACGCAGTCGTCTGTTGTCATTCAGACAGGGAAGCACTGACTTCGTCCGGAGGGAATTCTTTAGAAGCCTGTGTAATTAGCCACTCTGAGCACCCATTGATCGCGGCTGGAGTTGTGATCAGCCAGACACGGGTGGGATTAGGCCGAGATGAGTCAGGGACTCAGAGTGCTCTTAAGACATGTCACTTTAATAGTGCTTTTAAAGGATTTAGTTGTTCTCTCTAGACCTTCAGTGTGATACAGCACTACATGCAGATGTTTATTGCTAAGTCATTAACAGCACACTTTATGTTTTTCCATGAACCATTCGCATCTCAACATTTATGATGTTTGCTCGTCCACAGATTCAGCTATAGCTACAAAGCTCCAAAAGTACAGTCTTCAGAAATACAGCTCCAAAAATCCGATGTTCAATAATTAAGTAATGTTCAAACAATTCACCATTAGAGCAAAGTTTTTAAGGACTTTCACTAGTGAATCGTTTTCTTTCACTATATATATATTAACTATCCAGGAATGAAGCATTTTCTGATCCTTAAGAACAATTTGTCTGAAAAATACGGTTTTGGGGGCGTCCTGATTCCAATGGTTTACTTTCGGCCCTTCCTCTAGCCTTTAGGTTTTAAGGGCTAAGTTAAGTGGTATAGGCAAGTGAGAAAATAGAATCCCTATGATACTCTCACTGGTAAAATAATATATAGTGGGAAGGGGTCAGCTGGAGAAAAGGAAAGGGGTCCAAAAACTGTCTTACCATTGTCTGGAGTCCAAGTTCTTCAGCTCTCTCAGAAGTTTGGAGTTCTTCTTCAGGAGATGAAAGCTTTTTCTGTTTAAAAATAGAGCGATGTAAACCAGGTGGAATCTTTCTCTTGTTTTTATTTTAAATGTGCAATGATTTGTGCAAAGACTGTGATTCAGGTTAGAAACAATAGTAATCACAAGTGTAATACATATCAAGGCTTGCATTATGTGTGTACAGTAAACAGCCAAAAGCTTGCCAAACGCTGATGTAATCTCACTGTATTTTTATTTTATTTTGTGACTGATCAGTTCTCCTCAGAGGCTTCTTCACACTAATTCCAGAGTTTCTCTTGATCTATAAGAAATGGGGTTTTAGCTCTTGTGTTGTTCAATCATATGTTATATAATACATTAACTGAAAAAAAATTAGCAGCTCTGTTATTAAGATGAATTTGTTTCTAATCTTGCCCCGGGTAATATGGTGGACGTCTGGAATCTATGATAAATAAAACGAAAAAAAACAAACAAAAAAAAAAAAAAACGCAAACTCATAATTCATTTTACCATTTGAGTGCATAATTTAAAATTGGCAAGAAAAACAAAAACATCTTTAATAATTATTTTTAAATAGTCTAATATAAACTAATTATATATGGATTCCAATGGTAGTCATGGTTTGTTTAGCACCAATAAAGCAAAACAAACAGTAAACAATCCTGTAAATTATCTTACTCTGCTGAACTAATCAGTGTGTTAGATGTATAAAGTTAAGCAGCGCCACCATGTGCCCTGGAGCATCTCTGCTTTACATTAAAGGCCATCTAAAGCAAAGGGTTGATTACTACTGGAGCACAGAGAAAATGTTCAATGGCCACTGCTCGTGAGAGATGTTTCCCTGGACTGGGTCAAAAGAAATCATAATAAACACAAAAGATACGATACAATGGCTTTCTCTACTTTGGTGGACCTCGAAATCAGAAATACTTTTTGTCACCCGTTTGTTAAAAAGATAAAGCTAGCATACCTGCGATCCCATGAGTTCATCCCGAGGTCACTGAGAAGCAGCCGGCAGAGGTAAAAGGGTGACTCTGGCTCACGCTGCAAAGGCTCTTGTTGAGCCTCTGCTCTGATGCTGGGATCTTCAGCCTGTTGTCGCATCAGCTCCTCTTCCTCCTGCTTTTGAATGCCTTCTATGATGAGCTCCTCCATCTTGGGGCCCATGCCTATTGGTGGAGGAGCGGGCTGGTTTAGCCTCATTTGAGGCTGAGGGAGGCACTCTGGACTGCTTTGGCCCAGATCTTCCAAGAGCTGGTCAAGGATGTCCACACCATCTTCTAGGTCCATCTCAGATGGAGCTTTGCTGGAGCTGGCTCGATTGATGCAGCAATTGCTACTTGAGCTAGTTTCTTCAAAAGTGCGGAAGAGCATCCCTCCATCCCATGAGTACTTCCCGGATATGTCTCGGACAATAACACGAACTTCAGAGGAGTAACCCCTGTGCTCATCTCCTTTGGGTTTCTCAGAGGGGATCTGTAAATAGGAGATGAGCGTGCTGTCGTTGAAAACGAAAAGCTGAAGGTTGGGGCTTTTAAAGACTTCGGACGAGAGCTCTGAGGACTCCACGTAAGGGTTGTCATGGTTTTCGGTAACCAGGCTGTTAAGGAGCGCTGGGCCACCGCTGAGCGGATGGTGGCCCAAGTGGTTGACCAGATGAGACATGACCATACGAGCTGTCAGTGGAATCAGCTCCATGCTCCTCCTCTTCTTCTCTGGGAGGTCAGACAAGGTCAGGTGTCAAAAGTACAAGTTATTTAAGCGGTCACTGATAGAAGCTGTTTATTTGATTGTAGTTTAACCTCAAGTAAAAACATATTTGCTCCAGGTTTATCTGTTAGATTAGTCCAACAGGGCGGTAACCTGATCTACACAAGAGATCTCCAACATTTGCATATTCATAAGTCAGCTTCAAGTCCCATCCGCCTGATGAGAGTGAGTGAACCTCACAATCAGAGATGGAAAAAGGTTAATAAGCACAAGTGTATAATATAGATCACGAGGGGTTTGTTCAAACTATAGCATTTATAAATGCATAGATGAGCTAAAAACATTTTCTGATCAATGTATTGAAGCCGATAGTGGTCTTACAAAATATTGTTGCATAATACATAATACACGTATCGTGGAGGTACTGGGAGATATCGTCTAGGAGCTGAAGTGTTTTTGCTTCTTGGAGTGATTCTAATTCTAGTCACTTCTGAAACTTCTTTACCTTGTCTTCTTGTTTTATGTAATATTTACTAGGAGAAAATAACTTACATTTTATACGAGAAAGATGATAAAACTAGCTCCCTCTATTACTTAAAAATATGACAGAGCAAATCGTTAAACTGCCCCCTAGTGGATGGATGGAATCAAATGCTCTCATACAAAACAATCTAGACTGAAGCCTTCTTAATTTTGTGGTCTCAAAACTTTGAAGATATTTTTTCCTTAATGGTGGTTATCATTAAGGCAGACACAATCGTGAATTGTGAAAACGTGAAACGGCCAAACATTGGAATGCATTGATCATGAGTCTGCAATACATAAAACACTGAGCGTGAGGCAGACCCAGTGCAGGACTCTGGCAATAGAAAGTACATGGTATAACACCACTAAAACCCCGCCTAGTGCAAAGTATGGGGGAGAAAACATCATGATTTAGGCCTGCTTTCTACCCAACAAGAAAGCAGTGTTTTTCCTTTCAAGTGCCTATTAAAGCTGTTTTTTTAATTCAACAACTTCACCACTTAACCTTGGAAAATGTAATTCTGCTTATAATGTTCACTCTGACAACTCAGGAGCAATGCCAAACAAAAATGTGACATTTGCCTCAACAAGTGAACAAACACTGCAACATCTTTTGTGGCTGTACTCCTTTCCAAAAACTCTCTGTTATTCAGCGGCTGTTTCTCCTCATCGACACGGGGTGCACAGCCACCTCTAAAACCTCCATTCAGCCTCCAAAACAGCCTCAAAGGACTCCACTAATGAGCATCACACCTCTCTGAGGCTGAATAAAGCTCTGCAGGCACGGCAAATTAAAGTCCTCTGAAAGCTGAAGTGAGAAATCTAGCGTTGTCATTAGCGGATATTAAGATTGAGAAGAGAACGGGAGAGAGGGGGGATGAAGTGGTCACATTGTGACAGTGCTATCAATACCATCATCCCCATCAAAGTGGAAAAAGCTCTTTGGCGAGACGAGAAGTTGCATTAGGCATGCACAGAGCTTTGAAGTCAGCTAATCAATACCAGCCAGCTTCTGGGATATTGCTCATGAGTTGCTCTTTGCCGGAGCTTGTTTGTGTTTTCGTTCTACACTGAGATATAAAAGGCATTTCAATGGATGGAGATGTTCACGTAGCAAAAGCCAGCATTCTTTTCGTGCTCTAAATGCACCGCCATAAGAGGCATTTCTTTTCGAAAGAGTACACAATGCAAAATCCCACCAAAAACATTGACATGCCAAGGTAGAGAAATGCTGCCTAATGGATGAAGCAAGGTCGGAGGAGGAAAATGATTTCTTTAATAATTGGCATAAATGGGCTCGCTTTGAGTGGATGAGGGAACTAATGCACACCTCTTTAAAATTCTATTTCAATTCGCATTGTGCTGCATTTGCTCTAATAGGAGGCACGGGAGCTCGCTATGAACTCAGAGCATGAATTAAAAATGTTCCTCCTCTTATGTACTTTATTTGCTATTCAGGGGAAAGCAGAAAATTCTTTATTAATCCTAAACGGTGCAAACGGCTTAAATTTGAACGTAAAGGAACTGTGAACTGAGAAACCAAAATAAAATATGAATCTCAGCATCTCATTTTGGCACAACATATAATCAGTTTGATTGCGCTTCCGCAGTCACTGTAGAGCTCCATTCGAACAGGGTGCTAAACAAATGGACAGCGAATTTTATAAATCTACAAATTTTATAAATCTACTTTTTTTAAACAATTCGCTAATTTGTCTGTTCTGCTGATCACAGTTTGCTGGTGCCCATCTTCTTTGAGCGAAATAGCAAGTTGCCAATTCCCTCCTAAGAGATATTTAGAGTATTCAATACAACAGGCGCACCGGTGCATTCGCCAGTGTTTTGAATTAAGCAGGAATAATGTAACCCTGCAATTGTTTAATTTTGATTTCAAATATAATGAGAAGGATTCATAAAGGTTAATAGTTTTAATATTTTGTTTTAAACAAACATTACAAGAGTTGACACATAATTTACAAATTAAAATGTGGGAAAATCGTGCCACAAAATGTGCAAAGTTCTAAATCTAGTGATGAAAAGAAGGGATAACCGAAGTACAAGACCTGTGATGTGGCTTGTATATAAGGTTTGGGAGAGGATTGTGTTTTTTTTTTTTTTATATAATTTTCACATTGTTTTGTAAAGTAGTACAAAACGCTAAACAAGGCCCCAAACTTCTAAGAGTTAATGGTGTGTTTAAAGTTTTATTTGTTTTAATTTTCTAAAAGAACATATTTGTATATATTTATATCATTTTAATAGAATTTATTTCTGTCGTTTTTTAGTGCATATGTGTATGTTTTTAAAAGCATCGATTTCTGTACAGCTTGGGCAGTAGAGTAACAAGACTTTTAAAAAGGAGCTTGCATGTGTGTGCATGCATTGGATATCACCTTAATGGTCTATTTTAGCTAATAAAAAATATAATGTTTAGACTTGCATAAACCTGTATCGGTGAAAACACAATGGTAGAATTCAACAGAAGAAATGAGCCAATCAGAAGCAAGAGAGACAAGAGAGCCCCTTACTACGCTGGGCTATTGATTGGCCTTTAAGCAGATGATGTCATACTGTAACTTTATCAGGTGAGAGGGAGATAAGCCAAATGTAGAGATTAATAGTGTTGGGTGATAATTTTGTTATTTGAACAAAACTAGAGAAACTGTATGGGTTTCACTCTTATACCAGTTGTGAGTTCCATGGTTTAGGAACTGGTACGTTTTAAAAGTATCCTAAATGAAACGACAATGTTAGTAATTTCCCCAATAAATTAGCAAAGTTATACTTCTTACCAAAGGTAAATTGGTAGATATTCCACACATTAAAAGAGTAAGGATCATTAAAGTATGTGTTCACTTAAAATGCTTGCTAAAATGCACTGAACAATAAAAAGCTTAAAAAAAAATCTAAATCAAAATCAAGTAGGATGATGTAAAATGCTTTCAAAAGATTAAAAAATGCTTTAGTAACCCAATACTTTTTATATTGCACCCTTTTAGCAAGAACAGAGACAACAGGAAGCTCTTACCTTCAGCCACAGTGAGGAGATTTCCGAAGTCCCCCACCGCAGTGTGAATGAGAGGTGGCTCGGCGCTCTTGACGTTGCCAAGGGTGAGGAAGGGTTCGTAGTCTGTGGACAGATCAGCGAGACTGAGAAGGTAGTGACTCTGTTGGGTGTGCAAGTTCGAGCCTGATACACAGGAGTGCAGAACCTACAACAGATCACAAGAAAAGCACCAGATAGAGTTAAACTGGATAGAAATGAAAAGCTTATTGGGCCTAATACTGAACCCTGGGGTACAGAGTGTTACTCTGGGGAACCCTGAAAGGGTTGAAATGTAATTAACAACAAAGTTATAGTCAAATTCAGAAAAAATGCACCAAAACCAGAAGCTCATATCTTTCTGGTTATCTGAGATTGATTTTATTACAATCAGCTGAAGCATCTCACAAATAAAATCTGTAGCAGATTAAGAGATGGCTGTTCCACCCGGACCATATAGGGCTGCCATATGGAGAAGGAGATGGGACGATATTTACCAAGTTAAGCCAGAGAAGCCAGCCAGAGGGTTGTTATGGGTAATCATCTATTCATCCAGCGATAGGGAAGTACATCAATGTGCAAAAACAGATGGCCACGGCTTTATGGACTTGTGAAGATAAGACAGTGTCCAGCACAGTTCGTCATGGAGTTTGTTTGATTTAATTAAGCTTCGTCTCTATGCTCGCTCTCAAACACTACACACTGAAAAACTGCAGTGAGGAAGTGATGCTTAAAAACCCCTTTCGATGAAGCACAGATCACGAATTTGCCATTTTATGGCCACCATTAACACACCAGGCTCTGCTGAAATATCAGGGCATCATTTGATGTAAATCAGTGACAGAACAAATACATGGACTTTATTCCTCTGTTGATAAAGGAGAAACTGGAATTTATTATTAATTTCTAACCCGGAAGCCAATATAAACTAACTAATTGACTGATTACTAGAAGCTACTCAAAATGAGCCGATCCCTGAGACATAACAGGAGCTGAAATCAAAGGAGAGGCTCTGTTCCAGGGTGTACAGCTACAAAACATCTGTTCTACCTACCATCAAAATGTAACAAATAATTGAAAAAAAAATATTCCTTGAAAAAAAAGACAGTTGACACACTGGTTGAGGATTTGAGTACTGGACTTTTGATTTATTCTACGTTCTGGTGTGGCTAAAATGACTGATGGCTAAAGAGAAACTCTCAAATAGGGAATGTAGAGAAACCAAACGAGGATTCCAAAACTAACAAATACCCGCCCTTACTTAAGGGTTAAAGGATTGTAGACTTGAATGACAGCCAATGACCATCGTAAGGCAGACATTCTCAGGGGCACCTAAGGTTTCAATATTCTGATCTCAGCTTCGCCCTTTTTTCTCTGGTTATAAACAATCATTAAAATTAATTCAATCTTAATTAGCATCACACAACTTCCTGGTCAGCAATGCATGAAATCACATAGCAACTATAGCGCCACTCGTTGGTTGACAAAACACACAAAGTAGAGTTTCCAAGTGTTTCATTTACTCTAAATTGTTTTGAAAAACAACACCTCTAGTGGATAAATATCGCACAGCACATCATTAAAACTCTTTCTTCGTCTCTTTAAATGACCACACTATTATTTATTTAATAATTAATTATTACACAACTATTATTGCTACTGATGCAATCATTGTTTCGTGCTTGACACTCAAGCAAGGAGGAGTCTCCTGATGAGGGTTACGGGACTGCAGTGCTGGTGTGCAGTAATCCCAGAGAGCATGTAATAACCCGATTAACAGTCAAACGAGTGCAGGGTGAAAACAAAGGGCATCCTTTCTTTCCTTTGCAGCAGGTGCACTCCCTCTCAATTGAAGATGAACCAAATTCTGCGGCTCATCATTCCAACAATGGAGCATTTAAATAATTCAGCCATTTTTCCTGGGAGCATGACATGAGCACAAAGGTCTGTGTCCATCTGTATCTGTACAGCAGCCCGGGACTAATATCTCATTTATTCTCTGGTCCTCCGTGCCCTCTCATTAGAGTCTGATTAAATATGAGCTGCAAAAACGAGAGAGCATGCCTAACAGATCACACAAGGCGCTGCTTTTTGGCAGACAATAAACAGCACCTGAGAAACTACAACTTTGCTTGATGAGTAGAAATTTCATTTCTAAAAAATGTTTTTTCTTAAACATATTTCTTTAGAATTTGAATAATTGAAAAAAACTTGCGAGCAAAATAGTCACAATCTAACCAACAAATCAACCGACTGACTCATGCACAAAACAGAGAAACAACATAATTAAAAAAAACTTTTACACTCAAAAAACACATGAATACCCCAACTAAATCAATTAAAAATATAATAATCCAAACAAAAAACAATCTTGAGCAAACAAAGCAACTACCAAGCAAACAAATGAAAACATAAAACAAAAGCAAAACAAACAAACAAATAATAATAGATTTTTTTTAAACTAACAATCAAAAATATTGAATAAAGTTAAACAAACAAACGACTCAAGCAAGTCAAACAACACATAACAATTAAAACTTTTTCATTTGAAGGTTAATTAAATTGTTATTTTGGTATTTATAAACAATTGAAATAATTAGCCAACAATTTCTACAATAATTAATCAATAAATTAACAAATTAAACACATTTAAAGCAAGGAACAAAATAAACTTTGAAATAACAAACAAACAACTTACAAAATACCTTAAGAACATCAAACAAACAAACTCTGAAACAAACAAACAAGCATGAGAACCAACTTACGACCAAAGCAACTATTTAACTTAAACTTGCAAATTAATAGTTTTAATAAATTAATTACAATGTATATAGTTCTAAGTTACTAAGAAAACACAATTAAGACATTTTATAAGACCAAATAAAAACCCATTTGAAATGGAACATTTTAAAAAAGCAATATAAAAAAGGTATACAAGTCAAACAATGGTAAACTCACCCTGTAAATGTAGTCAAGCAGCGGGGCCTTCTGGGAGCTGGGGTCATCCAGCAAAGGCATGGTGATGGGCTCCAACAGGAAGCACAGGGGGAGAGCCATGCACCAATCCAGCAGACACAGCAGCAGGGACACCAGTAGCTACACAACAGAAGCGTCTTTCAAACATTTTGTATATCAAAACATGCAATTATTTCGGAATTCAACAAGAATCGATATTTAAAGATGTAATGGATCTGTTCTAATCTGGTGTTCTTTTGATTTATTTGCTCACAATATTTATAGTTTGACATAACATCTCCAGGAAAGTAGACCACAAATATTGTCTAATTATCAGACTATGATTTTTCTTGCATAATGATGTTTTTGTACATTTTTGTCAATTTCAGTAAATGTGAAGTCAACATTTTCTTATTTTTAAAACATATTATATATTAACAATTATAAAATAGCAAAACTTTGAGTATAGTTTTCTGCAAAATTATGTCCAAAAAAAATTCATTTCAAATAATACAATTGAAAATGGCATTTCAATAAATAACCAACAGTTCTTTAGATAACATGCTTTGAAAGAAGTGAAATTTTCAGGAAGCATAAAAACAAAGGCAGAAAGCTTCTTAAATGTAGGCATAAAACTATACCTGGGTTGGTTCTGCTGTTAACAATACTGAATAAAACCACATAGCATTAGGTACAGTGTGTAGCGTTACTACTACTCCTGTTTCTTCTCTTGTGGCAAAAGCAGACCCTGAGTAAATCACAGTGAAGTCTGGAGATAGTTTTTCTCTGATATATGTAGTGAATTCTCTACAGCAGAACAGTGGCCACCGCAGCTCTGTTGTCCCCATTGTTCAGTTCAAATGGAATTCAGTTCAATGTTGCATCCGACCATATTTGGGATGAGGACCTCGTAATTGTATTTAGAAAACTAAATGTTTCCTTAAACCAGTCCTTGTGAAAATGGGACATTAAGTCAGCCCATGCATAACTACAGGAAAACACACATCCAAAGCAGACGCTCACCTTTTTATCTGCTTCAACAGTCGAGTGCTCAGCGCTGGGCAGAACAAAGGCTATGGTTGCTACAAAAATCTGCAACAGAACATCAGTAGACATCGATGAATCTTCAGCAAACCGTGTTGATGAAACCAATGATGAAGATGCTTAAAACCTCAATGATCCTTTTAGGTAGAGATTCATCCAGTCTCTGTAGGTGCTGCCAGTGAGAAATCAGCAGCTGAAAGATGTCACATGCCGCACTCGCCACCACTTTGTTTCCAAACTAAATGCGAAAATATTTGGTCATGATGCAAACCCAGCAGGAATCTAACGCAAGTTTATTTTTAAAGGACATCATTCGTACTCACTTTCAGAGTCACTCCCAGGACGTTAATGGCATCTTTGACCTGATGGTGTGCTTCTGTCTGCCCAAGCTCCTCACAAACCCAGAGACCCAGACTGCAGATCGCCACACATCTACAAAACAGTGTGAAACATCACAGAATTTTCAATACCTAGCCCAGTTGGAATCCGATGACCATGAAAATTTGTTTTACAACATTATCAATACAAAAATACCAGGTTCTTTATTTAAGTTTCATTTTAAAATGAGTAAAAATGGTGTGTTTACCTACTGTTTACGTAAAAAAAAAAATTAACTTTGGTTAACCAAAACCAAACAAATCCAAGCAAGCTAGATGGCCATAGTTCATTAAAGTAATGTATGCGTCAATGCTATGTTGGTTGTTTTTCTTAAATTAATACATTACTCCTTTATTATTATTTATTCTACCTCTCTCATGTTTTCAAAAATCGAGGACGACCACAAAAGATTGAATATATAATAAAAGTCTGTCAAACATGAAGCCTGTACAGCATAATGTGTAGGGCAATCCCAGAGCGAAGTGCCAGGTAGCCAAGTGAGAAGCCAGGCCCACTGCGAACTTGACAGATTTCATAACTACATAAAATGTGTACTTATTCGACCCAATCTTTTTTTTTTTTATGTAAAAATCACATTATCCATAACTGGACACGACTGGACTGGCCTTTAAACCCACATCAGAGTCCATCATAACATCCTAACTTGTGATGAAACAATTGAAGAAAGGGTTCTGTGTGTATGTGACTTGGGAGGACCAAAGACCATCAGCCCATCAAAACCGGAAACAGGAAGAAGGGGGCTGTACCTGGCTCCTTCACTTGTCTCATTGCGTGCTGTCTTCAGTAAGATGTTCACAAGATAGTCCTGCAGAGAGCAAATGTGTCGGTTACCAAACTACTTAAACTAATTTGACATCATGATTAGAACAGAATATTCTCAGGTAGGTTTGGAGGTCTTTATAATGTTGTATAGCGAATATTTGATCAATTATAAGCATCAAGAGAAAAAGAAGTGCCCGATGCATCAGTGAAACGTACAAATCTCCAGTTATACCAACAAGATGCCACCAAGACAATGGTTTGGATAGTCACTGATGAGAGCACAATCAAAGGAAAGATTTCTGATATGTCTATATTTATCCGATTCTTTCTATTGGGGCTCTATAGCTTTTGGCTCCATGTTTAAACGTTGGCATTTTACTGGTATATTTCCCAGGTTTCATGCTTCATGATGTTGTAAATGTGACTATTGTTGGCTTGAGAATGTCGAACCTTCATGTCTTCTTTTCCCACAAGGATCTCATCAGAGCCAGGGACAGACTGCAGGGATGGAATCTGCTGATACAGATTTGGGAAGCACACCAGCGAACCAAGAACGGTCTGAGCTTCGATACGCGGTGCCTGGAATTGTTGGGGGACAGAAGTAAAGAAGTTGTGAATTAAGATCAAGACTTTTTTTTTCATTAAAAGAATTAAAGACTGTTTTCTGATCTGAATCTTTTGGTTCACTTTATAATACAATTCAGAATAATATTCACAATGCGTATGAGCATCTTAGCTCTTTACTAATTCACGCCACTATACAGAAACAAAACACGCACTCCGCTAATCAATTTTAAAAATTCAAAACCAATTATTTGTGTAAATTTGGCAAGAGGTTTTTTTTTCTAAATTACTAAAATTATTTTTTAACTAGTCTTTGCCTAGAGTTTCTAAGCCTAGATTTCAAGCCATTTCAAGATGAAATTATTCTCATGTATTTTTATGTGTACAAATTTAGAAACAAATGCCTTTCCAAACAGCTATTTTAAAAGCAAATTTGTGTTCTAACGTTCACTTTACCAGCAAACAAACCTAGCCGATTAAAGTCCTATCCACCAATGCTGCAACGCACACCTCCAGACAGACAAGCAACAGACCGTTGGACTCGACACATTGTGAAATGTTTGTATGTTCTTTACAAGCTGTAACCCCCTGCTTTCCGTTGTGGGGTGTAATACGAAGTGACTGCAAAAGTGAGCTGCTCTCCATTGATGGTTATTGCCAAATTTACAGCTAAAAAACAGTCTCCATGTGTTTTAATATATATCGGTTGATACAGAAGGGGTGCGGTAAATTTTTGTGTTCTTAATTGTTTAAGTTATATTAAGCCGTTCACGTTCGGTCTCTCTCACTTCAAGTGGAACACTTCCAAGGAAGACGAAGGTTGGCCAGACCCATATTGAGCTGGAAAACCCTTCATCGGAAACCTATGGCTGACGTCAATGACACTCTCATACTATATGCAGTCAATGGTTCTTTCTCATTACATTTGTCTCATATGTGTCGAGTATCATCGGAATACGGCTCATACATGGAAAAGACAACACAACGTTTCATGTAAATGTGTCACGCTTTGTTTCTGAATGTTAGTCATTTAATAAGCTAAAAGATCAAGAATGAACCTCAGTTGGATAGAAACAAAGAGAAGATTGTAAGTTATGGAGGTACCTCGGAGGAGTCTGTGTTGAGGATGCGAGCGGCCGCAGTGATAAAGTCCCCCACCAGCATACTGAAGCCTGGTAGACCCAGGAAGAAGAAGCGTGGAGAGCACCAACGGATCATCGTGTTCAGCACATCCTGAGCATGGGGGAGTTTTATTTTCAGTTATTTTAAAGATGCTACTACAACAGAAGCAGGGGAATGTCAGAGAAAATAAGGATTGAACATTAGGGTCGTCATATTGAGACCCGTCTTCAAAAAAAAAAAAAAAAACTTTTTTACAATGCCAAAGTGATTTTAAGTGATTCAAAAGTGAAATATAGCATTTATTTATTGCTACAAAGAGACACTACAGACTACACTCTTTCCAGTTGCACATAAATTAAATATTGTTAAAATGTTAAAAAGAGGTTTCTTCAATGTTACACTTGTTTTAGCAAAAAAGCCAGTGTCTCTATTAAAGAGATGCATTTCTGTTTCTAGACTAGGTATGGCAAGAAAGACAAGATTGTTGATTGACACAATCGTCAACTTTAAATGCGTTTTCAGTGATTGTTGAACAAGACTGCAGTAAAACGTTACGTATGAATCATGAAACCCAAACTCTAGCTCTGGATCAGGTGCACAAATAAAACCAGAGCATAAACAAACAGAGATGTTCCACGAGCGTTGCACTCAATCTCCTTAATTGATTCCTTTGTATAAACAGTGGTGGAGAACAGCAGCCACACAGGGACGCTCAGCACATAAAGAGAGTCCTGCTGCGAGCCAGTTGTGAAATGGTGCAAGCGCAGAGTCTGCAGGGACATGTTACCCTCCTTCTGCTACGACTGACCTTTGCGATGCTAAGCAACCAGTGGTAATTAACCGCTAGCAAACTGAGGAGTGATTACCCAAAATGAGCTTTCTGGAGGAAGAGGCAATTCTATAAATTGGGGCGATTACAGCGCTGTAAATACAGCAGCGTCTGAACCTGCAGAACGTGTTAGAGCGAGAGGGATGACTGAACGAGGAGAACGCTAACACTCCTCCAATCAGAGAATTCAAGAAGAATTGTAGTCAACTATGAGGATGGAAAAAATGTAATAATTAAAATTGGGATGAAAAATGGATGAATCTATCTCCATCAAACACAGGTTTTGATGTTTAGAACAAGATGGAGCTTCAGCATCTTCAGAGTATCTTAGAAACACAAGCTCCCTCTAGTGATCAAATACATGGTTTTAAAAATCTGGATTTTCTTTGTTACTTTTAATGACTTTAATTCTTTAGTAAATTTCAAATTTTACTTAAATACATTTACAATAACACCAAATAAAATCAACTGAATTATATAAAAAAAAATAGATTAACAAAAAGACAGTCAAATAAATGTATATTTAAACATACGATATGAATAATAACAATATAATAATAATAATAATAATAATAATAATAATAATAATAATAATAATAATAATAATAATAATAATAATAATAATAATAATAATAATACATTTGATTAAAAAAATTATGGATGGATGGAAGTTTACATGAATTAAAAAAAATAATAAAAAATTTTGGAAAAATAAAACACATTCAAATCCATTTAAGATGCAATACAAATACATAATAAGATAAAATAAAATGGTCTAAAAATGTAAGTCCAGTTAAGAAAAACAATAGTTGTTGGTAAAATAAAGTTGGTAAAGAAAATAAAGGACAAATATAGTATAATAAAATAAAAAAGCAAGCCAAATTTAAAAGAATTTAATAAATATTTTATCAACATAATACTGATAAAAAATTACGGTAAGTGCTTTTTTTCTCTCACAGCACAAGCCAATAATTATTATATGTGACCCAAAGGAAGCAGCACCATGATGCATCGGTCGGCACACAGACGCTGACTGCATGTAAAGCTCTCTTGAGTTCACATTGTTTTCATTTCTTCTGTTGTGTTAAAATCCCCGAGTACCTGATCATCGCTGGTGAAGCCCTTGTGCATGACGTGGTAGAGATGCACCAGGAAGTCCATGTTGGGTGGCACATCCTGGTGCTTGCTCATCATCTCACAGATCAGCTTATACGCCTGCAGCTTCCCAGCCTTGAACTCGGACGGAAGCATGGTGGCCTGGACAAGAGCAAAGGAAGCCATCATTCCACCAGTTGTTTTAATAATTTTATTTATTTTTTCCCCCATCATTGCCCTTTTCACCTGTTTTCATACTCCTCTTTTCTTTATTCTTTTTTTCATCTGCATCTTCATCACTTTCTAAACTATATAAGTCTTCCACCCTCATTGTTGTTTCTTCTACTACTTTTTTCATCTTTTTAAGACTGATCTTTTTCCTCTAAATCTTAATCATCGTCGTCTTGGCCTACTTGTCCTATCATCTTTGTCATCTTTCTCTTTTCACCCCATATCCTTTTCCTTGGTTGAAAAAAAATGGAAAATCAATACTGGCAAAAACACTGGTCTGATACGAGTTAAGAAAGAGGTTTTAGTAACTGTTTTTATTCAAGATGGAGATGAAATTGGTTCACAACTGGTTCTTCAAATTCTTCAGTCTAAAGGCTCAACAGTCTCTGTGGCGTCTTGGACTAAACTCCGTTAAGTCTCATCTAAAGGCTCACATGCCGTATTAGAGGTACACTGTGTTTGACTGGTGGGGCGTATTTGGTGGTGGGCAGGAGGCCGTGGTTGCAAAATGGCAGCCACATTCTGTCAGACTGCCCCAGGGCAACTGAGGGCTATTCAAATGGTACATATAAATAAAACACATGGAACAAAAGAGGTTATTAAGGTTTCATGTGTCACCTTGAAGAGCCAGGAGGCCAGCATACGTAGAGGAGGAATAAACACGGGGGTGGTCACCGCTGACTCCATGTCCCCCCGGATCCCCAAATTATCTCTGATCTGAAACAAATTAACACCTTCTGATTCACACAACGACACATTGCATTTAAGGAAAAGGAAATAATATTGTTATGAGACTGCATATTTTATTACATAATCTACGAATCCAAATGTTACAATAAAAATTCTAATCCACGTAAGAGACCCTGAAGTTGTAAACTCTTTATACTCAGCTATGAACTACCTTCTGGTTGCTCATGTGACATGATGACATTTTGCATTTATTATTGAAAGTTTATAACCAGAGTAAGTAGAAGGTCTAAAAAGATTTAACAGAAAATGCGGCTTTCTTTTGCTTAAACATTAGAGAGGCTATTGGCCAACACATGTTGCATTGAGAACAAGACCCTGAGAGAGCCAGCTGCGTCTCCCTCACAATCTGCAGAGCAAAAGGGAAGAACCTAGCTGTGCTGCTTTATATAAGCAACTTGAAACTTCCTGTTGTGGTGACAACTCTGAGTCGATAAAATCTTAAATATATATATACTTTGGATGTCTTGATCCAGAATGGTCCAGCCTACAGAGAGTGGGTTTCCTCAGCAAGAAATGAGTGGTTTGTCCTCTTACAATTTCATTTTAGCCTGTAAAGAGCAATGATGGTGACTGACCTTGGCAAGCTTGTGCCAGAGCTCATACAGGTATGTGAAGACTTTGGCATGGATGCGGGCACACTGGATGCTATTCACATCCCCCAGAATCCCCAGAATTCTCCTCCACAGGACAAATGCAGAGTCTGGGTGCCAACCAGTCAGGCTGCCCCCAGCTATGATGCTGAGGTCATCGGCCAGAAACTCACTGCTGTCTGTGAGCGAGAGAGAGGGGATATTAGTATTTGTAAACGCTGTAATCTGAGATGATCATATTAAATGAACAATGCAACCCTTTTTATTGCAAGTTCCATTATTAAAAAAATCTTTACTGGTTAGTAAAGAAATGAAAAGAAATGATACTCTACCCCTCTTTTCAATTTCATACTAAAATGTCAAAAATGTACAATCCTATTTAGCAAGGCCATGAAAAATGTCAAAATATATTTTTTTTTTATATTTTTTCTGCATGTGTATACACCACTGATTAGACTCTGGTAAGTCATCATCATGTTGGAAGAGCCTGCATGAGAGGGACGGAGGAAAAGAGGGAGAACATGAAATGAAGGAGATGAGGGTAATACCAAGACGATGAGGCATGTTCATGGCATCCTCCAGAAGCTGGGAGCCCTCACAGCAGCCATGAGGCAGGATGAGAGCCGGAGACATTGGAGGACACAGGTGAGAGCCTACACAACATATACAACACAGTGATGGACGGGGATGGGATACAGACACAGAGGATTGGAACACTTTAACCACGACTGGACACTGACAATTTGAGTTTTTGTATTCAAAGTTAAAAATCATGTTTTATGCTACATAACCTCCCAGAATGTCAGTCTGAAATTGCTTTCCTCATAAAAACATCAGAATTTTAGATAGTGGTCCTTACGTCCAAATCTACCCACATGACGACAACAAACAAACAATGAAACACAGAGTCTGACAAACACTGAAGATCGGGTCTGAGTTGGGATGGGAGGGCATAGGTACCTGCCAGAGCATCGTTGTGGCTGAGCAGGAGACTCCTCTGGCTGACGGTGTCTACAGTAACACTCATGTCCTGAGCGGAGAGAGAGTCCGGCTCTTCCTCCAGGGCATTCCATGACAGCAGACCCGCTTCAGAATCATTCAGATATCCATTGGATGTCTCACTGCTTACACTCTCACCTGAGACACGCATGAGTGAATTTAACAGTCAGCATAAACAGGGAGAACATGTGAGAAAATAGTAATTATCAAGATTTCTAATTAAGTCAACATTACATTAGTACAAGATAAGATAGGACAAGATAAAATATACTATAAAAGATATAGCATATGACATAACATCAGATACAGCAGGATATAATATATAGGATAGAATAGAATATAGTATAGGAACGGTGAGAATAAGATATAGGATAATATAAGATATAAGAGAAGGCATAGGATAGAATAAGATAAAACAAATAAGATATTGCATAGAATTTTATATCAGATAAAGGATATAAGATAAAGGTTAGAATAAGATATAGTACAGGAACGTATAAGCTATAGGACAGAAAAGATATAGGACAATATGAGCTGTAAGAGAAGTAATAGGATAGATTAAGATAAAAAATAAAATATAGGATATAACATCAGATACAGGATATAATAAGATATTGTCTAGAAATGGATAACATATAGGAGAGAATAAGATATCGTATAGGATCGGATAAAATATAGGATAGAAAAGATATAGGATAATATGAGATATAAGAGAAGTCATAGGATAGAATAAGAAAAAATGGGACATAACATATGACATAACATCAGATACAGGAGAGGATATAAGATAGACTAAGATATAGTACAGGAATAGAAAAGATATAGCAGAGAAAAAGATATGCGACAATTCAATTCAATAAGAGAAGCTATAGGATAGAATGAGATTGAGGATATGAAAAATATCAGATCTGGATATTGAATGGTTTTAGTATAGGGTAAAATATCAATGTCATGCAATAAATCTAGTGCTCATAAGACAGAGAAACGATAAAGCGAAAAGTCAAGAATTTGAAGTTATAAGGCTAGCTGCGCAAGTGCAATTCTTAAGTTAAGCTGAAGCACATTAGTAAAGTAATTGAGAAAGTTATAATAGGAAGGTGAAGAGGTTTAATGAAGTTCAATTAAGTTGTTTTCGTTTTGATTAGCATTAGCAAGGAAGATAATTTCGGATCAATCGCTATCATGCTTCCAGCCATTATGTGCTCACTTTTCTCCCGCAGTTTAACTTTGAGGAACATTGGAGCTCCCTCTGGAGGATAATCGAGATCTGCTGGACTGCTGCTCCGTCGAACCAGAATCTGATAACACACACACAACTTTTAATAAAGCCACAAGTGAACAACGACAGTGTAAGTTCAAATCATTGTGAAGATACTGACCACAGGAGCATCACTCTCTCGTTTCCCAACAGAGCCGCTTTCAGACACAGACGCTCTGACCGGATCTGATCTCCCGTCCTTTTTTAGACCTGCGTTTCATCCACATGTTAAATATCAATTCATGTACTGATGACTGGCACATGTGACAAATTATGCGGTTTAATGCAAACTACTTCCCTGCTATTTCATCAATTTGTGGCTGACCAAACCAGTTTTCACTGGGGTTTTTTAAAACTGAAGTGTGATAGCACACTGCTGAGGCACAGGGGTTTTGTGACACTTTAAAGAGGCCTTAAGATATCATTAAAAACTGTAAGGTTTGTGTGCTTTACTTGTGAAGGAGTCACTGATCTGCTGAGTGATGTCAGAGGCACTGCTACTCCTGGGAAGTGGACTGTCTCCATCACCCATCTCACACTCCGACAACTGGCACTCCTCTACATCTGCGGGGCACACACATGTACTCTAGTAGGATCCTTGCCTTATTCGAACTGAGAGCAGATCAGAGCTGGAGTGGAAGCAGGAAGCAAGAGGAAACAGGAAGTTACCTGAAAGTCTGTGAGAGCAGTGAGAGGAGTGAGAGACTCCAGGTAAGAAAGAGCTGACAGTGTGGAACAACATGGGCACACTCTTAGCGGCCGGCAAAGCCTCGCAGAGATGCACACAGTTGCTGATAGACTGACTCCGCTTGGCTGCCCATGTAAGCAGTAAAAGAGGAGAGAGACGCCGACACACAAGAAAAAGAGAGAAAGAGATGCAGGCACGAGAATCAGGTACATTCTACAGCTTTGGAAATCTACAGAAAATATTTTAGAGATAAACCATTCAGGTGTCTCAAACTAAAAAAAGGCAAACCTTTTCATGCAGCCATCTGGGCGTATTTGAATATTGGGCTGGTGGATGCGCCATTAAAGCACATTTTATTATAAGAGCCACGTTAAGTGATCATGGCTATGAAAGTCATATCATCAGCTTGTCGTTAATAACGAATCATCTAACGTTTATCAGACACATCTAGTGAACTCCAACAGTAATAAAAACAATATTGTTAACTGACATGTCTCATGTTTCTTGTGTTTACACCATGCATTTTTTTTCTCGAAAAATTGTAAAAAAAAAATGCTATTTGCAGTTTTTAAAGTTGTCACAAATATTTGAAGCCACATTTATTACTTTTTAAAACAATTCACAATAATTTAAATTCACAATATTATTAACCACATTTAATACTTTTTAACAAATTACTTGCCATAAAGCGTTTGCTATCAAGCGATATGTATCACGTGGTACATGGAAACCAGGGAAACTGTGACGTAATTCGTGACGTTTTGCGGATTGTGTACTGACATTCAGAATAGAGCTAATGTGATCACATTTTCCGATCCCAAACAAAACAGAGCTATTCTGATCATATTTTTTGTTCCAATCAGAATAAAGATAGTTTGATCTAATTTTCGGGTTTCAATCAATCAGGGCGAATCTGTTAATATTTTTTGGTTCCAATCAGAATGAGGTGTATGTGTGATTCAGAAGTCAGAGTGAAATAAAATAGCAAAGTTCTTTTTTGAGGAAAACATTTAACATCCATCTAGTAATATGATTTTCTTCGTTTTTAAAAGTGGACAGCTTTCTTCATCTATAGCCTCACTGGGCTTGTAATTATCAGAATTATAACTATATTTTTACTTCATTTAAAAATACATATCTCGATCTCACTTATGAGAATGTATGATTTAAGAATGATCCGCTGTGATAAAGCATATTGAACTTGTGAATGGTGCAATATCTCCTTGTACTGATAGCAGCTGGTAAGCACAACATGTGGTTAAATGTCATTCACCAAATTTCTAACTTCCGTCACAGATCTAAAACTAACCTTTTGGGCCAAAATCCTTAGCTTCCAGTTTAAGATTTCTGACAGTGATTTTCTTTACTCTCAGAACCCAAGCTGCAAGATGAAGCTCAACATTTCACGTTTCCTCTGCCAGCTCTGATAAGACTTAATATCTTCATTGTACGGTGAGTCAAGACCGTACCACGTCTGGAGAAGAGCACTTTTGCGATTCCCTCTTCAGAACTTTAATTACAGGGTTTTCTTTCTAGATTAGATCGCTTTCTCACAGTTACCTATTTATGCATATTAATGAGGATTAATTACACTCTTAATGAAACCATCAAAAGAAAGTGAGGAGATTTATGAAGCATCTCTCATAATGAGGAGGGGAGGATGCCAGGCCATTTGAAGATCAATGCAGGAGAAATCCAATTAGGTGAAAGAAAGGAGACGAGAATTTTAAAGGGACACACAGATGTTGTCTTTGTGATGGGCATCCTTCAGACTCAAATACATCTGCTCCAAACTCAAAAAAGCCTCTATCTTAAGCAGATACTATCACCTCGAATCCAGGGGTCACCGAATGGGAAATGATCATGTGCCTTTTTTTCACGCAGAGCTGGACTAAAACATCCTCAACTTTAAAATAAACATTATTTTATGATCAACTATATCATCAATATTCAATACTTATCTATAATTAATGATTAGAACAAATATAATATATAAATAGGCCAAAAACTTTTAGACGAAGTTTACAAATAACTAATAATTGACTTGGTTAAAATCCCCTAAACTATAATTAGGAATCATTTGCGATGCAACTATGAAATAAAGCATAAAATAAACAGATTTTTTTATAAAATGGGAACAAAAAGAGGGTAAACACAATAAAATGGGATATAAAATATGAAGGAAGATATACATTTGTACATTAAGGGTAATTAAGGATTATTTGATCTTGAAGGTTCTATTAAAGTAACAAAACAATATATAGTGAATAAAATGATTAATTTAAGTATAAATTAAAATGATAAATAATGTATTTATTAATCTCTCAATAGGAATAAAGCAGATCAATCTAATAAAAAAGTGATAAACAGTAAATGCATCTGTGTTAAGAGTAAATATTATTTAGTCAACGTTTTCAAACCTAAGTTTAATCTAAAACGTGTTTACGTTATATTTTATATACATGCATTTCTATGTGAACTCCCTTGAATTACTGTTGTGCATGGAATAACATTCCCAAAAGGGAATAAATCACCAGGAAAACAACAGGTTCTTGCTACAAGGGTTTGAGCAAAGTTAAAAAAGGAAATCTTAAGGCTCCAATGTAGATTTCAAAGCATTCCTAATATTTAGGCATCACATGTTCTAGAAGACCCTCTCACCTGAAGCCTTCTGACGGACATTGTTACGAGCTTTCTCCACTGCAGGAGCGCCAGTGGTTGTGGCCGACCGGAAACGCATGGGCTCCTGAGCAGCTGCATGATCTCCGGAGCCCCTCCAGCTCAGAGAGAAGGAGCGTGGAGCATCGAGAGTCTTCTGTGAGTCCTGCAGCGCTCCTGTAAAACCCACGGTTTCATTAGGACTGCAAGAGAGTCTTGGATTCCAACCACAAAGATTTGTGCAAAACCTCGTCCTCGTTGCTTTTTCTCCTTCTGTTCAGAGAGTTTGTCCAGTGGCAGATTGTGTAGGTCCAGGCCGTAGACATGCCGGGCTAAGACAGCAGTCAGCGAGTCCATGATGCTGGCCCACTCAAACACCAGCTCCTCCCATTGGCTGAGAGAGGAGAGCACGGCTAATAGGTCGTCCCACAGCTCGCGTGAGATCAACACGGTCAGGTTCGCTCGAACCCAGGCCACAAAGATAGTCTGCAAACCACAATAGAAAGTAATCAGAGCCCAATTCAGCAGAAAACACTGGAGAACATAAATTTTTCTCCAAGAGTCAATGTCTGCACAGAACTTCACAAAGTAACTCCCAGAAGTTTAATTGACTAAATACTGTGGAAGCTCACTTTGAAGAGGATGCTGGCCAGGCTGTGTGCGAAGGGGTCCTTCTTTTGGTTTTCCTGAGGCCTCTTCATCACAGCTTCAGTGATCCTCAGAAGAACCTGGAGGAGCTGTTCCCTAACAGATCCAAAAGTTGTGATCAGATAAAGTTGAACTATCTCAATGGTTCTGGACGGACTCCAGGGACTCACCAGGTTTGCCGGTTCATGCTTTGCTCCATGATGATGTGGCGGTAGAGACTGAGCACTGCTCGGCAGACCTCCAGCTGATTCTCCAGGAGCTTCGGGACATCCTGACATGGCTCCAGCAGAAACACAGTTGCAGAGTTTGTGAGGAATACCTGGCAACACAAAACGCAAACTACTGAACCTCTGAGAATCTTTCTAGCAATTTAATATTATTCTTGCTATTATTATTATTAATAATGATGAAAGTTTCATTAATTCATTCAGTTATGAATTTGGAAAAATCACTAATATTTCTTTTATATTATTATATTTATTTTTTATATTATTATACTAATATTATTTATTACAAGTTAAATCACTATAATTCTATTAATACAACTATTATAAAAAATATTATTTATTTATCAAATTTATTATTAATGATTTCTTTTGAATTATTAGGAATAAAATTAATAAAAACTATTATAGTGGAAATATTAATAAAAATAATAAACATCAATATTGGTGACTTTGTGATCACTGTTTTTTTCATAATCAAATTATTTTAAAAATTTTGATCATAGTATAGCAGTATGTATCATAAAATTAAAAACTTCTAATAATTAAAATCTATATTAGTAATTAAAATAATTACTAATAACTGAATTATTTGTATCATATTGTAGTATTATTAGTACTAATCATAAAATAAAATATAATTATAAAATATAATTATAAACATTATAAATATAATTATTAAAGATTCTTATAATACTTTTGTTCATAATACAATTAATATTATGATTTTACTCATATTATAGTATAATTAGTCATAATAATAATTTTTTATTCATTAATTAGTATTAAAACAATTCACAAAGATTATTACAAATCATGTTTATTTTTACTTTAATCACAATAGTCATTATTTTTGTAGTAATTATATTACTATTATTATTATTATAAACAATAGAAATCATTATTGGTCTTCTATTGTTGAGGTCATCATTACTAAAGCCTAGGGAAGAGCTGGGCACCTGTAGGGCAGACTGGATGCCAGCCTTCACATCCAGGTTCATTTCCTCTGTCAGACAGCCTCTGCTGATGGCGTTGCTGAAAGAGTAAGTGCGCCCCCAGCTGGAGGAGCGCTTGTGTCCATGTGTCTCCAGGGCCTGGTGAATGAATAGGGGACTGGTGAGAAGGGCTCCTTTCACCAGAAGCACTCAAGAGAGATAGAGAAAGAGAGAGAAAGAGATACCAAACCTGTATCTGTGCGCTGTCGGTTTCCGAAGCCAGCGGCTCCTCCTCAGCATCATCCTCCTGACCACTACTCGTTTCCGGATCAGCCATAAAGGTGGGCTTCTCTTGCAAAATCCATTTCCTGTACACCTTGATCACTTTGCGAGTGGCAGAGGCTTCGCAGGATGGCAGCAGGAAAGCCTGGAAGACGGGGGAGGGGGGTTGGTCACTTTCTTTCTAAAGTTAAACCCCAGTCTGAGCTGTGGAGGCTGCTGCAGGCTCTGACCTGATGGAAGACTTCATTGATGAAGTTGACGTTGTCTCTGGTGGAGAGCAGAATGGCCTGCACCATGTCGTAGGTGCTGCGCTGCTCCTCCTCGATGCTGCAGAGGCTGGAGTCGCTGGCACGCCGATCAGACAGTGTGCTGGTGTTGGAGTGGCTCTTCTCTGGCTCCATGGTGCCATTGAGCTCCGGGTCTGAGCTCTTCTCCTGACTGATGCTGCCTGCAGTCACAGTCTGAACAAACACAACACTGTTCCCATCGGCCCTTGCTCACAGGTTACACGGCACAAACTTAACAAAGCTGAGCTCCATCTAAAGTATAATAATAGTTATCCCTGTTACCAGACCTGTCTCACCTGGATGAGTTTGGGAAGGACCTCTCCTCCATTCTTGGTGCTGTTCGCAGCCGAATTCACATACTTCTTCTCCAGGAAGAAGTTGACAAGCCATGTGATGAAGGCCACGCGAGGAGCCAGATACTGGTCCCGAGTGCAGTACGTGCTCTCGTTGTTCCGGGTCACAGGGACATACAGAGGCTTTGGTCTGTGGATGGGAAGATCTGAGGAAGCACACGAAAAAAATCAGAAAGAACAAACCAGGACCAGGAGTTGGGTTCCAACAGCATTGAAGAGCAAGTCATGGTGGATACCCAGTATGAAGCCTCAGACAAACTATTTCTGTGCATATATTTCCAGTGGAAGCCTCTAACTGTGATTTTGGGGGTAGTATATCTACTCTAATCCAAAAGCTTCCTCTATCGACTATGAAAACTAAGGCTTGTCATATTATTATGTAAAATGTCAGTGCTGTAATAAATCCGGTAAAATCATTTCGCAATGCTAAACTCACCTAACTGTGGCTTGTAGAGGTTGGTGTGTTTGGAGAATGAAGGAAAGAGATGAGGCAGGTAGTACTTCTTAAAGAGAGAAAAGAGAAACCTAAACCCTGTGTCCTGGTTCTCTCTGTTCTTCCAATCCAAGCTGGAAGCCTGAGGAGCAAACGAAGACCCAGATCAAATCCCTGCTGTCCGTGTCTTATCAGAGAGTGGGCAGGACCCCTGAGGAAATCTCACCTGTAGAACCAGGACCTTCAACACGATCTGGAGAACTGCACATGTGTGGTCGTCTGCCATCTTCTCCCCAGGAACCGCAGGAACCAGTGGGGTGATTTCCTCTGCCATGATTTTACCTAAAATAAAATATATATAATTTGCTGAATATGCTGAGAAATTCCCAAAAGCTGGTGTACTTTTTTCATTAATAATCAGAAGTGGTTGCACCCATCAATATCTTGGATGGTTCGAGATGGTTAGAGTGAGCTGTTTGTGAGGGTTACCATCTGGTGGGCTGGAGAAGGGGTTGTAAATGATGGTGTCCAGTGTGCAGGGGCCTCGAGATGAGGGTACAGCAGGGAATCCTGGGATCAGGCAGGCAAATATGAGGAGCTGTTCTTCAGCGCAATTGTTCTGAAGAGCCTGCATCCAGAGCAAGAAGAGACGCATGCCCTCGCAGCGGATCTGCATTCACAACACATCTGCATTCACTTGTGGGGACAAAACTGGTGCGCTAGTATTGAAATGATAGTTCTGATTGAGTGTCAAGTAAGCACAAAGGGTGTAGGTGTCATTTCCCAGTGTAAAATATGATATGTTCACTAGATGGCGCTGCTGTTTCGCAAATTTTAATGGAATATATTAGAAATCCCATAGTTAACAGCTCAAGATAATATTTATTTGAAAAGCAATAATAAAGCTTATTATAGTCTAATTGTAAATACTAAAAAAGCATAGCAGTCGTACACTTCACTGATAAACACAAATGCCTTTTGTGTAAATTCACTCTGTTTCAGCAACTGCTGCATTTTTCCTCAGCTATCAATGTAAATAGTCACATTCTCCCTCATCTTTTTCAGGTTGTTAACTAATGATCAAATATAATGTTTTGCACTTGTAATGACAATTTGTTTATTCATCTATTTGCTTTGAAGGTGCAGAATAATTGAAATTTAGGGAGAAAAGTCCGCTAGCCATGATGCTAATCATTTCAATGTAAAACGCCATAGACTTATGCTAAAAATATTAGCATTAGGTAAAATACAATAAATGCTTTTTAAATGCAAAATAATACTGATTTATAGACCTAAAGATATAAAGACATGTTGGTTTAAAGATTATTCTGATAGATTATTATGCCAGTTTGTAAAAATGTATTTAATGTGGTCCTTTCAGTAACATAATCCTTATCTAACCTCAGTTTTATCTTACCTTAAAAGAATTTCCTGTGTGCAACAGTTTTTTGAGTGTAGAACCTGCAAAGAAGATCGTCAAACAATACAGTTTACATATTTATTTATATAGATTCCTAATCATTCTGGGTTAAAGCATGCAAATGAGTCTAAGCCCACAATGAACCCAAACACAGGAAGTGTGTAGATTTAAAACCATGGGCCCAGATTAAGCTGAATGTTTCTTGAGGTTCAACAATGTCGGTCTCAGTTTTAACTGTGGTTATTTCCTTCTCCAGTATAAACTGAATCCAGACAACGCATGATTTCATTTAGTAATTTGCATTTCAAATGAAGCCTCTCATTTGCATTTCTCATTCATTAACCTCCGACTCTCAATCTCCAAGAAGCTAATTATTTTTATTCAGAGGGAGTATTAAAAGCTGGTTGCACTCACAGAAAGGGTGAATCACTAATAATAATAGTTTCAATTGGAACCATGAAATGATTAATCATGTGGTTCGATCACTCACCGATGCTGTGAAACTGCCATCGACTGTTGATTTTCTCAGGTAGAAGTTGCAGAATTTTCTAAAGAGGAAATAAGAAATAAAATCAGCGATCATTTCACCATTTTTGTTTTTACCAAACCCATGCGTTATACAGGTGTATTACACGGTTCATGCATCTATTTCTTGATCATGTATATTATTATAATGACATACAGATTATGATATTTATTTTTATATTACACAACACCAGTAAAAACTATTTTTAAAATATAAACGTCAGGAGTTTTCTTTGTCTTGAAATTCTGCATCAATTTCGATACTATATCAAAAAAAAATAAATAAATATATATATATATATATATATATATATATATATATATATATATATATATATATATATACACACACACACACACACACACACACACACATATATATTTTACACACACATATTTTATACAGGAAAGAAGCTGAGATTATGAGCATCCAATGTGAGAATGTGACAAGGTTGGGAAAGCAGCAAAATTTACAACAAAACACAATAAACACAGCCAAGGCAACAAATTAGGTTCTCACAATGAACTTTCCAAAATGAACCTGGAAAGTAGTTTTTTACTGCTTTATAATATGTTGTAATAAATTATCCTCAAAACAGTTTTGTTTGTGGCAGTGCAGTGCAGTGTCTTTTTTTTTCCTTTTTCATTACATTACACAATAATTACACAACAAACCTGAAATCTGAGTTGTTCATATTTTTTTACTGCAAAAGAAAAATCTAACAGCTTTTGTTAGAGTAAATTCCCCTCAAAAGCAATTATATGGTCAAAACAACGCCAAAAATTTTAAAAACAATCCATATCACAGGTCTTGTACTTCTAAGGGTTACACCTTTTTTCACTACTAAAAGGCACTGATGGCACCGATTTGGGGTCTGTAAAACAAAACTGCACCTTCTCACATTTTAATTACCTCAACAATTATGTGTCATAACATTAGAATGTTTGTTTGAAACACAAAATATTACAGTTAAAAATCTTTTTGAAACCAAGAATAAGTTATTCTTAATTTCTTCTGTTATTCTTAATTTAAAAACGAAGGTTTGATTGAAAAATGCACCAGTGCGTGCAGAGACTTCTAAAGGGTTGACCTTAGAAAAAATTGGTATTAGCTGTTGCAATCTTGTTTACAAAGAAAAGTGAGATACATTTATGATTCGATTTGGTCAAATTCAACAAAAACTATAAAAAAAGAAGCACACCCATCAATCAGTAACCTTGACACCAGTATAACCACAAGCCCTCGCTAAGCCAGCAACAGCATTTTACAAGAACAGCTCAGTGTGCCTCAGTAAGTGTTGATTGACAACTGTCACTCAAAGTGCTGATACTCTGAATTACAAGAAGTCAATGTGAAACGTGACGGCACATAAGAGTGAGAGCCTTGGATGCCAAGCGTCAATCTGCTTGTGGAGGGATTATCCGCATGGTGAGGAAACTGACGGGAACAGAGTGATCTGTGTAAGTTGGCGCACCACGTGGGGTCCAATGGAGAAAATCCACAGTATGTTTCAGTAATGTGTCCATCAACGTACCCCTGCTGAGCAGCACCGCCGTCTCTGGTGGATATCGCTCAGGAAAATTGATGCAAATCTGGAGCGGCTCTCCAACAACGAGGAGGAAGATTTAGGGAGATTTCAAGCATCACTATTTAACATTCACTCACACGGCTGATCACGCACTACATTCATCATTTGAGTAGGTCACTAACTAAACTAGTTTCATTGTGTTCATAAAAATAGATCAGTGATCAATCCAATCAACCAATCTCAACCACAGCTCTGTGTTTCTAGACTAAACATTTGGTTGCAACAAATATGATACATAGGCACTTTTTTTGACGAATTAATCCAAAATCTCTGACCTTTGCAGCATTCTGATGTATATTACTATTTTAATTGCTGCAGTAAAGTCACAAAAAACACATATCTTCTTTCTACTTTAAAAGGACCCCAAGCTATTAAATCTTTAACCTTGATGTCTTTTTAGTTTTAATTTATAAGCATTATGCATCATTTTATAAAAAGTAAAAAAAGTACAAAAGAAATAAATAACAGTAAGCTGCTATTGCACGGTTTTAATAGTTGAATGGTTCTTGAAATTTTATCAGCTAAGAATTTTTTATTTTAGCTGGAGTCTGCAAGGAAAATAGCGTTCTTATTTATTTTTGCTACAGTAGATGCATTGAAGTTGCAACATATTTTTGTTTGTCTCTTTAAATATTAATTTCTGTATTTCGTACCTGGGTCTGGATAGGTTTGATACTAGACTACAGCTGAAAATAACAATCCCTTGCAAATTATTAATGTTTTAGAGTTGGTTTTAAAGACAGACGATTCTCAGAATCAACAAATGTGGAGTGGGAGGGAAATCACATGTTTTCCACACAGTCACATGATTGTGTTTACTCAGCCCTGATGCTGACAGAGCAACTGCTGTCAATCAGTAACACCAGTAGCGGAGTCTGGATGGAAGTCTGAACCTTCACTTCTAGTTAAAAACAAGTTTTATTATTAATGATATAACTGTGAATATTCCTGCTGGTATAAGAAATGCACCAGCAGTACTGTCGATTACTCCAGTGGAAACATTTTCCTTTGAGACAGATATACAGTGAGCTCAATAAGTATTTGATCACCCTGCAAAGTTTTAAACTAGTGCAGAAAAAATTAGAGGCTAAATTTAACAGTAAAAGCTCATTCAATTATTTCAATTAGTACCAGGAGCCTCCAGAAGAGGGAGGCACCTCAACACAGATCACTCCTAGAGAACCAAAGGTTTCTGGAGCTCCCTAAAGCTGAGAGACGTAGAGAAACTAAGGACAGAATTCATCCCTCAATCTCTAAATAAATTCAGCATTTTTTAATGTTTGTATAATTGCTATAATTGTAAATAAAGTAAAATAAATGTGAACTTTACCCCTTAAAAGTCCAGGGACTTTGTGAGCGTTTTTACTACTTCTACAATCTGCTCTAATAAAATCCATTTACAACAGTTCAAAATGCTTGATAACATTTTTTACTGCATTTTTACTACGAAAATCTCAAAAACCTCTTGAGACAAAATAAAAATTCATGAATCCACCAAGAAAGCAAAGACAAGGTCAAAACTATCAGAATTTTTGCAAAAAAACAGGCAACCATCTCCAAAACCTTCTAAATTGTCTCAAGCATTTTTGGTTCCATTATGCTTTGTATGTTGTGTTACTAGATGACAAGTGATTTCGGGTCCGTAAAACGAAGCTGCATTTTCAAATGACCTTGCTATAACTCTTGAAATATTCTTTTAAAACACAAATTGAATAACTTTTTGGAAACCTACAAATTATCTTTGAAATCGAAATGAAACATGGACTTTTAAAGGTTAATGTGTGTACTATATAAAATAATTCACATTCCAATTAAAATAAATAGTAATAATATAAATGTGCAAAAAATGTGCAAAGTCTGCTTTTTTGGTCTAATCTTTGGTGGAAAAGTGTTCACCAAAAAAGTTCACCAGGAAATGAAATATTTTTTTCTATCATGGATTGCTGAATAAATATGATAATATTTTGATTTGTGAATGTGGATATTAACCCACCAGCTGTGCATTTCATGATAAATAGATTTAGCTAGTCTTGTATGGAGGCAAATTTGATAGAAAAAAAAATAAAATAAATAAATCTGGGGATGTTCACACTAGCTAGAGTAGGGGATTACTGATCTACACAAGAAGAAACTACATGAAACACATGTAACATACTGGATGAGCAATACACCTTCTGTGTAGAGGGGAATTATGGTGTTAGATTGTTTTTTCCAGTAAAAATAACAAAATAATTATATAAATAAACTAATCAAAATAACATAAACACACGCCTGAAACACGGGGAAGCCTTCCTGGTGAATTAAGAATTATTGTTAAAAATGTTCTATCTGCCAATGCTCTATTGAGTAAAAAATGTGCATCTTTATGTTAAAACTTGACTAAAGGCAAACCTAAAGTGTCCCTTATGATTCAGACAAAAGTCATGCTAAGGGAGTGCACCAGCCCAAAGGGTCAAAGGTGAGACAGCGGGGCATGAGACTGGAGATGCAGGGTTCAGAGATCAGGTGATGTCGAGAATACACTCAGCAGAGGGCCTGAGAGAACCTTGTTCAGCGTCATCTCCAGGACTGAAACCAAGATCCTGTTCATACAGGAACAAGCTAGATTCCAATAAAGCAGACCAAGGGCTAGCCCCTTCACCTCCATCTGGAAACTGTTTAGTATTGTATTGTTGTAGTGAAGGATGCTTTCCATTAGCAAAAGCTTTTCTCATCTTCCATTAGTTTGAACAAAATTTCATTAATTCGACAAAACGTTAGTATTCACACATAATACACTGTTTACGGCTGTGTATTTCAGCAAGGATCTGAGGACAAGGATCTGTCGAACCATCTCCCTCAACCATCAGAGACTCTTTGTGTGTGTTTGTAGCACCTGTGAGTGTGGGCATCTCAAAGAAAAAGCTGCAGGCAAGAGGAAGTCCTCATTACATGCCCATCTGGATGCCAACGGAACTGCTCTGAGCTAATGAGCTGAGAGGTGAAAACAGTTCTTGTTCTTCATCCAGGGATGAGGTTGTGTTGAAGGAGTGCTTTAGTTAAGGACCTAAGCATTTTAACTACAAGTAAAAAGTCTAAATAAAGACCATAAAATCACTAAGCTCTGCCCGAAGAAATGGTTACTCTGCATTTGTAAGAACTGCCTTCAATGAGAGAAAATGCTATTCTAATAGCCCTTTTTAGTGGGATTTTCATAACATGTTACTGTGGTTTTCTTGTTTTTTTTTTTGTTTTCATCTACAGATTTGAGTGGATATTGAACTTTTGAGTGGATATTGAACAATTACATGCAACGTCATCTTAACATAGGTCATCTTAACATAGGTTTAATGGCAGAGGTTTAATGGCAGAGTCATGTTTAGACTAGTTTAAATGTTGACTTTTTTCACAGACATACAGGGATAACTGAATTGAATCATTGTTGATCTTGATAAGGGCTACCAAAAACTTCCAAAGCAGACAATGGTTTTGGTAAAAATAACAACAGTCTCCAAGGACATCTGCAAGAAGGATAAAAAAGTATGCTTTATGTTTATTATTCCAGAAGTAAAAAAAAAGAACTACCCCAATACATCTATATGCAGTGCAGTAAAATGCTCAATGATTGGATAGTCTCTCCTCATGGGGCAGAGCTAAGCTTTAGATCAATGGTAATGATGCAGTGGATCGTTTTTCAAAGAGAGGCACAGAGCTTCTATTTGTCTGCCTCTACTTCTTGTAAATCCATCATTAATCTGCCACATAAACAGACTAAGAACCATAGGTTCTGGACTACAGTCCCATTGTTTAAAAGCACACAAAAATAAAATATGTTGTTGAGCAAGGTTATAAAAACCGTGTAAAGACTCTTAAACAGAATAGTACAATGTTCTTCTTGCCTGGGAAGTAACGTCCAGCACATAAACATCAAAACCCAGGAGAAAGCAGCTATTCTCCATGACTGTGTTCAGTGTCTGGATGGTGCCAGACACAAAGAGAGAGGCTCAGAAGAAGAGGAGGAGGGAGAAAAAGGACAATAACGCCCACACCCCCTGCTCAACAGCAGCCTCACTGATCATCTCTCTTCTCCAGACCCATTAAAAAGAGGGTCAGACACCCACCAATGAGGTGTTTGGCCTAATCCGCAACACAAAAACAACAGCCATGACAGGACGGCTAGAATGAGATGAGGATCTGCTGGTGTTTTCTCTGTTGCTACGTCAGAAAAAGTTCAGCCGTGTGTTTAAGGTTTCAAAGGGATTAAGCTAAAAGAGCTTTGTTTATCTAGTTTATTGTCATATTCTGTATTAACCTTTACACTGTTTATACAGGCAAGCCAGTACTGTAATAACAAAGTCAGCAAGAAAGTCAGAATACTACACAAAATCAATATTTAAGCTATTTATTATTATTATTATTAATAATATATTACTAATTATATACAAATTGCAGTAGCTTTAAGATGTAATTTAAATGATATCTGATTATGTTTAATATTTAAACATTTGTCATGACAAATTGAATTAAACATGAAAAATTTGAGTTAATTTTTTTGTTGTATTTACTTGATATCTATTTTAAACTATAAAGCTGTTTGAGAAACGCAAATGCACAGCTGAAATTATTTAAAAAAATAAAACCAAAGCCAACTATGAAACATTCAATGCCAAATATCCCATGTATTTAAATATATTAAGCAATGTAATAAAACATATAAAAGACCACATTAACACATTTTCAGTTCACAAATGATGGATTTTGCCATGATGACATCATTATTATTGTGCAAAACTTCACAAAACAAGAAGTGATATCACAGAGAAGGATCTCTGTTGATGATAACTTGTTCAGGCTTGTAAAGATCAGTAACTCTTAAAAAATTGTTTTATTTAAAAGATGCTTTCTTTTGAATTTTTATCAAGTTTAAAAATGGATTAAACCAATATCTGAATATATTTTTAAAGCATTGAAATCAGGCTGAAATTAAATTAAAACCCAGTGATCCAAAAGTCTTTTAACTGATTTTTACAGAGGTCAAACTATTTAAGCAAAAACGAAAAGTAATAAAATAATGACAAGTTCACACAAATGGCTAAAATTAAAATAAGAGTAAGAACATATGATGTGATAAAGAAGACGACTCCTGCTTTTTAACAGTTGGCTGTAACTTGTAAATAGAGTGGTACCCAGAGATACAAATACGGGAATTTTTTTGCTTAGAGATATTAAAAAATATGAGAGATACGAAAACCCACAACAGTCGCGCTGCGCTTCCGGGTCCTAGCGCTCCATTCTGCGTTTGCAAAAAGTGAAGAAAGCGCAAAAAGGGTCTGATATGCTTTAAAAACACTTTAAATCAGTTTTAAATCGAGCGAAACATTATGTATAAATTATCAATAATGTGCTATAACAAATGTCAGAGTCAAGGAGTCGTAAAGAAATAACGTTTATAATGTGGAAAGCGCTGTTCTGTAGCTAGGTAATGTCTACGCTTGTGCTTGAAACCCTGTTGGTATTCGTAATTCGTAAAATATCTTGAGAAAGTTAACTTTCATACGTGGTGCCGTAATGTTTTCTGCCATCCATTCCACCTCCTCCAACACATCGCTTCACTCATGGTAAGGTTTCACATTTGTGTACATATCACGTATTTTCCTTGTGTTTTATTCTGTTTTATTATAATTTATTACATTAATAATGTGTAGATTTAAGGACTGAAGAAACATTTACATTTTTCGCTGGATTTCCATTTTTTTATCAACTTATACTGTTGTTTCTGAAAGCCATTGCACGGATTAGGCGTTTTACATGTAAAACTTGCTTCGAGATACGAAATGTTCGAGATACAAAAGCCACCCTGGAATTGATTCATTTCATATCTCGGGGTATCACTGTACTTAAATACTGATTTTATTCATCCCACTCTAAAAACTCAAGTTCACAGAATACAATCTGTGCACAAATATGAGATGAGTGAAACTTACTTCAAAAATAAAGAGGATGGAGTCCAGCTCCTCCCGTTGAGATTTGTTCCCTAAAGAAAAAGCAGAAAAATGAGCTGCATATCTGTTATTACCTATTCACTGTGTTATTGCTGTGTTAAACCCATGCTTATATTTAATGTTTCTCAACAGACAAAGAAATTATTTTGATTGAATTTAGCACATTGACATTTGCACTGATGAATTAAATGTCTTATTTTATAAAACTTAAGTGGAACTGGTCAAAGGGAGAGAAGTCTAAGCAGGAATGCCCAGAAAACCCTCTTCTCAGAAACCTTTCCTCCCGAGTGACTGAGCCCCTCACCTTCCTCTCTAATTGTTCGACTAACCAACCTGCAGAGGAAGCTTGTTTTGTTGAATGGTACCAATGGCGCTCTAGTAAAGCTAGCACTTACTCAACAAAACAGAAAACACTGTAAACACATAAAGACAATGAATAAATCATCCCCTGCCTGGAAGCCAGACTCTCAAAGTGACACTCTTTGTAAACGGAGTAGCAGAGATATTGTGTTGCTACAAAACACAAGCTTTCAAAGAATCTCTTACCTTTTTGTTTTAAGGTACTTTCCAGTGTTGCAAAATTTTCATAGAAGATAAAATAAATCTGTGAGCAGTTGGTTTCAAAAAAAGCCTTCAGTTCATTCCGGTCAATAATATCTGTGAGGAAAAAAAAAAACAACCACAAATGAAGAATTAAGTAAAAGGAATCAAAACAGAAGCAGGTTTAAAGACTAGGGTACATTATTGTTTTGTTCTGAATGCCCTTCACCATGTCATCTCACCTACAATCCCACATCATAAGCTCATGAGTCACCACAAACATCTTTTCAAACACATTCAAAGAAGCTAGAGTATCTCCTCTACTCTTTTTTTTAAAGTGAGTCAAAGCAATTAAGAGATGGAAGTTCTGAATATTTTAGCAAGCTTTTATTGATCCAGAACAATAAGATAAAGCATTTATCCTCAGTTTCAGACTTTTTCATGATGAGAACATTGCAGGAATAGTGAGAAACACAGTTTAACTGCATCATGCTCTAGACTGAGGTGAGACAGTTTCTCTTATCAGAGGCTCTCATATGCTCTGCCTTTCAACCCTTATTGTGTCAGACCTCTTCCTGAAAACACACAGAGAGAGAGAGAGAGAGAGAGAGAGAGAGAGAGAGAGAGAGAGAGAGAAAAAATAGGGGGTAGAGACAAGAGAGTGGAGGGAAATAGAGAAGGCTGGATTGCCATCAGTGCTTCGGTAAGCTTTGGACGGGCTGTTGAAACACACAGAAATGTCTATGCTATTAAATCTCAAAAGGCCAGTTTAAATTACCAATAAAAACTTGTATTAAGCTGTACAACTCTACCATTTAACCAGTTATTTTAAATGGATCTGAGATGTGGAGACCACTACTAAAATTTCCTTTGAACCAAACAAAAAAAAAAAAACCACTGGAAATGGCAAAAAAAAACATTTCCTATTAGTTAGGTATCCCGTGAAGATCCAGATAATAAGTGTTCAGTTCTGGAATAACCTACTTCAATCCGATACTGGTTCAATACAGCACAAAGCTCTTCTCGACGATCAGCAGATCCTCGTTCTCCCATTCAGGCAGAAAACTCATTGTACCACAAAGATTCTGGGTGCCTTCACACCTGCCCGAATGATGTCATATGGTTGTATATTCAACTATTACGAACCAGAGCGATCAGTGGGGTGCGAACGAAGACTAAATCTGCAGACAATTGCAACAATGTATTGGATGTTTCTCTTGGTGCGGACCAAATTAAACAAACTAGAGATGTGAAAGCACTTTAAAAGACAACCACGAAGAAACCCGGAAAGTACAATTTAACCTTCAAACTACAGTGCTACTCTACCTTGAACAGGACCTTGCTACTCTAAGATGATTTAGAGGATGAAACATTTTATTCAGAGACAGAGAGAGACAAAGAGAAAGAGAGAGAGAGAGAGAGAGAGAGACCAGAATAAGACAGAGCATGACTGACAGCAGATAGAGGATGAGACACACTTCACAGTCCAGTGTCCTAAATATCTCTGGAACCGGGAAATTTCTTCCCTAGATTCCAATGTCTGCTCCCAGAGTTCTGCTCAATGACAAGGAAAATATGCCCTTCTTACTGGGAGAAGAGAATTCCTCTGCTCCACCAGCACCTACATATATTCTGTTCATTCACAATCTAAGAGATTCGTCAATAACCCCAAACTGATGTTCTTAGATACTGAACCTTATTATTGTGTTTATAGCTCTTATCTGTTATTACTGTTGGATATAAATCCATGCTTTTGGAACATTAAGTTACATTCATGCTAATAAAGCTGTGAAGAGGGAAAAAAGAAAAGATAGAGAGAACGAAAAGTTCTATTTAATGACGGCTGAATGTCAAAAAGATGTCAATACCAAACAAATGTCACTTTGAACCAAAGGACTTCCTACATTCAGCAAAATCGACATAACCCATTAGCAATGTTGGTAGTAAACATGAACATTTCTCCGAATATAGCAAAACTTTAGTTCCAAAAACTGGGATTGAAAAGTTAAAATTAGTGATTTTAACTTTTGAAAAACATTCTTAAGAGGTGGGAGTTGAACTCTAAACAGCAGTAGAGAGCTATGACTTGCTCTACTTAGGAGTTTTGAGGGTAAACATGCCATTATAATAGAAAACTGACTCATATTCATTCATTATCATTTTAACTCACATACATCCTCATCTCCACCACAACCTTTATTTATTATTTATTGTTAACTATGTTTACTGTTTACATGCTGTTTTCTTTTTTATCCTAGCTGCTATTTCTGCTTTTTTTGCACACTTCATCACTATTACACCCGTTTACAGTTTAGGTTATTTTAGGTTTCTAGTCTGTGTTATCTTTTTTGTTGTGTATCTTGTCCTGCACTGCCTTGTCTGTTTTTTTGCACTGTGTTGTTCTGCACTGTTTGCACTAGGTTGCACACGATGCACTTATGTATATAAGTTAGTCCTTAGTTCTCTGTCGTGTTGTATGTTGTTTTATGTAGCACCAGAGTTTTTGTTTAATTTCACTATGTACTGCATCAGCTTATATGGTTGAAATGACAATAAAAGCTTCTTGACTTGAATTGAAAAAAACCTGTTAAACCTTTGAAAAAATAATGCTTTACAAATTGTACACATAATCTTAAGAAAAAAAATTATCCCCATTATCCCCATGATCCCCATCATTTAAAAATAATAAATATGTAATTTTGCAATGAAGCTGCCATCCAATCTCAAAGTCTTCTTCTCATTTACCACTCCATTGTTCAACACCTTGAAAAGCTCGTTTTACACAGCCCAACCTGCTGGCATGTTTTACACAAAGTGCTTATCTCTGCAGAGTGAGTTATAAGACACTTCCTAATGGGACGGTAGTTTCAGGCTGGCTGTTTCCGGCAGGCTTGACCACAGGCCATGCAGCATCTGCTGCATTACCAAGTTTGAGCAGAAATGCAAAAAAAAAAACCTTATGGGTGCATAAAAAATTCAAAAGGTAACACAAAGGGGACAATAACAGCTTTCAAACATTTCTGGCAAAAACAAAATCTCAGCCATTAATTCTCGATCTGAGGAAGACTAGTTTGAGGAATTAAAAAAAAGTGTTCAGAAAACACTCTTTATCCTTTAGTTTCCTAATGTATTACAGACTAGTTTCCTTCAAGAATTCGGAGTGACATATCAGATTTGTTTTTCGCAAGGAGATGACCAATGAAAGCTGGCTCTTTTGATGACGTGGAGAGGAGGTAAAAAGCTGCTTGGTGGCGCTCATCCCACATTTTCATAGCGACTTAGTACAAGAAACAGGAAAGAAATGGCTCACCACAAATCCTCTCTTCTCCACATTTTGACAAACTGCTCACTGTGATCAGCCACAAACCGTTCGTCATCCATAATTTATCGGTGTTAATTTCTGTTTCCCTGTTTGGCGCTCAAACGGCACCTTCAGGCAGGGAGTGTCATTGCATCAATATTTCCTTGACGCAGACGAAAAGCACCCTGCTGAAATACCATTAAATCTCAATTTCGAACCGATGTGTAGAGTCATTTAGTCATAAGCTGGATGCTAGCATGTAATTAGAATGAGGTTAACATTTGTTGCTTAAAGATGATCATTCTTATGTCCTCAGCTGGTTAAAAATTGCCAAAAAGCTGAATTGAACTTTTAATAAGGATCTAAATTTGCTTTTACAGCACTTTATCTTTAAAAGGAAGCTAAAGGAACTAGCATGAATCTTAAAAATACTGATTGAAATCCAATTTGAGAGAATCCCATGTGAGCATGATATAAATATTAGTTTGTATAAAGGTGATTAGATGCTCTCTGAAGGCACTTTCTCCCCTCCCAACAGTTTAAGTTTCTTTTCATAGGTCACAGCCACATGTCTCCCTGAAACCAAGACCTGTTTACAGCTATTACCGCTCTGCACAGGTAATCCGATCTGTTCATGCACTCCTCCAGAACCTTTCACGAGTGAGACATTTACTACAGTATTTCTAACAGAAGTGACATCAATGCTTCTCATCGTGGCATCCAGATATTGATTTGATGTGGCACATGCTCCCTGTGTTTAAATCAGATCTGTAACCCAAACAACGAGGTTATCGAGTCAGATTGAATCTCTACTAAGCTCTATCTTTAAATGCATAAGTGCATGAGCCAAGGGAGGAAGTTGACTTTCTGGTTAGCATAAAGTCATCAGGCATCTGAATGGAGACGAAAATGGAATCAGAGTTTGTGGTTAGGGTTTTGGTGCAATAACTTCACAGATTCTTGGGGTACAACACAGTACATCAATGATGTTTGCAAGGATGCCTGGGAAAGTATAGGGATAGGTTATTATTAATAAGTTATTCTGGGGCTGTTTATTGGCTTAGCACACAAGATATCTGTCAAAGATGTTTCAGTGCCCTATTTTATTATTCTATTATCTAATTCTATTCTAATCCACAAATTACAGTAAACACTACTTTCCTTAAGTCACTCTGTTCCACACAACATATTCATCTCAGACCTAATCATTTCCTTTAATCTACAAAAGCCTCCTCTTTCTGTTAAGCTGCTTTAAAGAATTAAAGGAATATATTTGAGTTGACTAAACAAAGAATTCTGAAATGATGCTTTTCCACTGAATGTTACAGTATGGCAGAGGTGTGGACTCGAGTCATATGACTTGGACTCAAGTCAGACTTGTGTCATTGAGTTAGTGGCTTGAGACTCAACTTGAAAATATGAAAAGACTTGCAACTCGACTTGGACTTGAACCCCAATTACTCGCAACTTGACTCGTTGAAAGACTTAACTAATAATAAAATCACATTCACATTTTGCTCTGTGAGAGAGAAAGAATACGCACAATCCTTCAATAAAACTCAAGCTGTTAACAGAAGACGTTTCAAAATCTATGTGCTTAGCATTTTTTTTAGATTAAATGCTTAGGTTATTGGGGTTAAATTACACTTCCATTACATATACACCTAAGCAGTTGGCAAACAAACCACAGGAAAGGTATTTTTGTAAATTTTGTATGTTTGGTAAAATTTTGCGACTTCTGACTTGACTTGGACTTCAGATTTACCCTGCATTGACTTGGGACTTGAGCTGGACTTGCCCTGTATTGACTTGGAACTTGACTCAGACTTACCCTGCCTTGAACTGGGACTTCAGATTTTTTTCTCCCTGATCCCCCCCTGTATTCGGAACCAAAACAAATGGACCCTACTTGATGAGGTTCCATAACTGAGACGAATTGAGCCAATTTGGGACAATTTTCTGATTGGCCAGAGAAAGTGTGAGACACAGATAACCACAAATCCATGACTGGACCAAACCATAACTGTTTGAATCATGACACAAAAAACTCATCACTGATGGTATATTATCGAGCGAGGTCTTATACAATACAAAAAAAAATATCTATGCATCAGGGTATCAGGGTTACACACCCTGAAGAGATGAGATCTATAGTGAAACTATACATTACCAAACTGAAATGTTTTGCACCATGCAGTGCAACAACACCAAAGGGTCAACTTGTTCAAGTGACAGCACCCGCCAGAGGGCATTGGGTTTCCAAAGAGTAGAAGAATGGATGCATATAAAGGTTTTAATCTGGTTTGATTTTGTGTTGAGGAAAGAACTGTAAGTAAATTAGTATTCTGTAAAAAAATTGTGGTTGTTCATACAGTAAACTCAGTATTTTGCAAAAATGGCCAACAGTCACCCCTGCTTCTTCCAGGAATCTTGAAATGTACATCTCAATGCTTCTTGAATTCAGGTCAGTAAATCAAGGTATAGCATGGGTAATCAGGATTTGGTGGCCAGTAAGAGGTACAGTCAACAGAGAGCCGGAGTTATGTGGAATAATGGACAGGAGCGCCAGCAGAGCCGGCTGAGCAGGAACAGGATGAGTGCTCCTCGCCACTCCTTCCTCATACCCTCTGAATCCCTAAAACAGCACTGCATGGCACACCTACGGACATCTAAAGTCACCAAACCAGCAACATAACGATTGGGATTTTATACATGTGCACCTAGCAGTCAGTTTACATTAGCATATAACCCATGTATTTAGTGAATAATTAACACAACACGCTTGGAAGAGATGGATTGCTGTACTACACACTTGACCGAATGGTTCAAGGATAGTAAACTCATCAGAGCTCAGATGAGAATTTGCATCATTCAAATACACATGGAAAAACACGACTCATGTAAATAGAGTAAAATCAGCTTCCTGCTACGTTTGCACATGTTTTGAGCTACACGTTGCTTTTTTTGTTCTCTCATTGATTATTGTTGTTATCGGGAACTGGAAAAACAAACAGAGTTTCAAAATTCTACGTATAGTATTCTTCCTTTTTCAGTGTCCACAACTTAAATATGCCAAAGAACATTCTTTTCTAATACTTTAATTGTAATTATTATCTCAGTATCTTAAATCATCTATACACAGCTAATCACAGCAAAAAAAAAAGAAAAAATATTTTTTTAATTTATGTTTCATTTCAGCTGAAAAAGTAAAATCTCCTTTTCTAAGGTTCAAAAAGCAACTGTAGATCTAATACCTCATTTGAGAATGTGCAGACTCCTGCTCACTGACTTTTCAGAGCCTGATTCCCACTCATTCTACTTGTATTGACTTTCGGGGGTTAAGAACAGAACCTCACAGTTAGGGCTGGGCGTATGACCAAAATTGAATTTCAAGGTATGAGAAATTTTATTTTTCTGTAACAATATCTTGCACTATATAGTTTTTTATATAGGTAGTTATTCCAGAAAAAGTACAAAAAGACTATATAATAAAGAAGCCCTCAGGATTTTCTTTTGACTTTTCTTTTTTCCTTTTCCATGTTTTTACAACCTCCCAGCAAATCCTTCAGTCTTGCAGGGTTTGACCAGTCTCACCCTCATGCGTGCTTCATGCAAGTTGGCCACTCACACTCATTTACATTTTGCGGTATCCATGGAATAAAAAAATATTTATGATACACATCTCATTCTGCTGTAACGATATATACCGTCATACCGCCCAGCTCTACTCACAGTAATAAGTAATACATTAAAACCAATAAATAATGATAGAAAATACAAAGTTTAAGGGTGCTACAGCAGTCTAAACCTCAGTTCTGTAACCCTTAAAACCCAGCCATTCTATCAGGTATTAATTTCTCCAAGTTTCAAGATGAGCCACAACTGAGCCACTGAGATTATTCCAGTGGCAGTCCTCTGAGACACTGAGTCGCTCAATTAATGCCATTAATGGGTCAACATTACTGGATCAATGAGAAACGTAAATTTTCCTGTATCAGTAAAACTCTTCAGCACCCTAGCCCACCAAAACAAGGTTAACAAGTATTGTCTTCACCAACATCACTTACCTTCTTTTCAAAGTAATATCTTTTTAAAAATACACTTTTTCATCTTTGGTGAGAAATTGTACATTTATACATTATAATTTTTAGATTAAAGTTAAGAGTATTTCAGAGGACAATTGAAACGTTTAGGGTTTGAACTGTAAAAAAAAAAAAAAGGTTTTATTTTACTTTACTGAAACATTTGATAGCCACTTCTCTTAACTGATAATCAGTGAGTTGCTCACACATTTGAATGAGAAAAACTGAAATATCAGCCTACTTTAAAACATTTTTTAAAATTATGTGTGCGTATTTATAACATAAAAAGCACACCAGATCATGTTTGAAGACAAGCATGCTATACTATACAATGTTACATGTGACAAAAAGTACATCGTAACAATGATACAGAAGCTGTTGCATCAGTATTCAGCAAAAGAGGAAACAGCACGCAGAATGTTGACCCAAGCTCCAGAATCAATAGCACTCTTTGCCTCTGCAGCTGATTAACGGAGCAGGGTCGAATGGGGTTGTTAGCCGTTTTCTTCTCCCTCGGTTAGTGTGTTGAGGGTTAGTGGGGGGTAGAAACCTAGGCATGATCAGGTGCTCTTGTAATTATCAAAATTACCCATGCTCAAAAGCACATGCATGACCAATGAAAGTGCAAATGCAACAGATCTCTGAAACCAACCAGAGGCTGGAGGATTAATGCTGAAGAGACCTTCAGAGCCACCCGAGAACATTTCAGATAATGTTATGAAGCTTAGAGCTCAGTGCAACTAGAGCCAACAGGGATCACCTTTAGTAGGTAGTACTCCTGATGGTTTCTCGTGCTTTTTGTCTGCAGGAAATATTGATGCAATGATGCTCCCTGCCAGAAGATGGCAGTTCCCCTCCAACAGACATGTTAAACGGGAAAGAAGAAGAGCAAAAAGACAGCAACAGAGGAGACTTCAAAGTACACATAGAACAAATCATGGATGTCAAATGGTTTATACTGTTGGTGACTGATCACAAAGAGCTATTTGTCAAAAATGTGGAGAAAAAAAAGAGGAATTGTGGTGAGCCATTTCTTTCCTGTTTTCTGTACAAAGTCGCAGTGAAAATGTGAGATGAGCATCAGCGAAGGATCTTTTAGCTCCTCTTCACATCATCAAATAACCATTGATGGCTTCATTGGTCGCTGTCCTGCAAAAACTGCAAAGTGACTCCGAAACCCTTTTTGGTTGGAACTGTTTGTTTTTGGGCCAATTTGTGATGTCCAGTTGGCGCCCGTGGTGTAATAGCGAGGCACGTCGAAGCACGAAACTTCGGGTTTATGTGAACAGGGCCTTTAGGATTGTATTCCTTAAAGCTATAGGGACAGACATAGACACAAGCAAGGCATGCAGTCCTAGGGTCAAGTAAGTAGGTCACTTATTTAGATTTCTTTTTTTATTTACTGATACTATTCAATCCTTTACTTTGAGGAGTTGGTTTACTGCTGTCGGCGTCCTCTCTAAAATGGGGCTGAAAGACAGAATCTTGTCAGCCCCAGCAGACCACTGATGAGAGTTTAAGCTGGTTTGAATATCAGGAGCTCAACAAGCAGAAATTGTTTTTCTGTGCATTTCTTATTCATATGAAAGTGCATCTCAGCTTCAATCTTGTTTTTTAATACATTTGTTTGTTTTGAAGAACATGTTGTGCGACTTTCCTCGTTTTTCTCCATTTTCAACAAGTTTCAAAAACATTACCAATCTGATGTTGCAGACACATGTGGGATTGATGAGCCAAAGCATTTTGAGCTCTTTTAGACTTTCTATATGTCAATGTGCTTTGAATTTGAAGGCAGTCATAATAAAAGTCTCTTGCAAACCTTCAAAAGCAATTCTAGCTAATAATTGGCTTGAAACACAATTCTCTGAGTCTATTCAGAGCAAGCATCAACAAGGTGCTATTATTTTTTGTTTAGTAATGGAAACAAAGTGGGTTAACTGACAAGAAATCACTCTTTTATCATATAATCCATGAATTCAGCCCAGATGTTAATATTAACACAGGATAATAATCCACAGATTAATCAATGGTTAACTGTGCATTAGACCATTTTAACTTCACTTAAGTGGTAAGCAAAAAGTGAAAGGATATTAAATCAGATCATTAATGTCCCTTCTCTCTATCTGAATCACTCGTCCTCACTTCCTCCCCACACAGGAAACTGCCAGTGGGAGGAAATGCTTCCTTTAATGACAACTCTGCACAACTTCAGCTGGGTGACAGTGGATCTAAAGACCACCTGATGGAAACTGACCGGTTCAATCTAGCTCCTCGTTCACCGACTACAAAAACACACAGGATGTGAAAGGCAGCATCCTCTGACCTCTGACCACAGCACACGTGTCTCGAATGTGAACCAGAAACGAGTCAGCAGGAAAACACTGAACTGACAGCTTGAGTTGGCAGCAGTAGTGTTTAAACATAAATTCAAACTAATTGTTGTAATTGAGGGAACATACAAGGAGATTTAGTTCACAACACTTATTCACACTTTAATCAGTTCTACCAAAGAACCAGTCATAATATGAAAAAAAAGCTTGAAAGGTACATGTAACAGAGAGATGGACTTGCTGTGTGTGGCCTTAAAAACATATTAAGTTGAATTTGTGTGAGAGACCAAATCAAAGGTGAAAAAACTCTCAAATTAAAATCCCCCGGACTACCACACCAACAGTGACATTTCAAACCATGTTCTCAGGCTCAAATGAGGAAGTTCCTTGATGGCTCAGATGTGATGTTTGGAAATAAAGTTACATATCCAACTTTTACCAAAATACTCAACTCAATGCTGCTTTAGTACATTAACCAATCTATCTTCAAATTTAGATAGTGTTTCATGAAGTTTGAATGTTTGTGAACTGTGAAGATATAAAAACAAAAAACAAATTATCCATATTGTATTACTCCCTTGACCACTCAATGAGTGTACTAGTATACGCCAAACAATGTGAATATAGAAGACAAATTATTCATTGTTATTTCACATTCATAACATGAATTAAAATGAGTAGTAAATATGTTAAAGTAGAAAGAAATACATACAGGACCTATAAGCATTTTGTCCACTCCAGGAGGTGAAAAAAACACTTGCATCCATTAGGTTGCAGTAGTACTGAATATTCAGTATGTCACAGATCAGACAATGGGACGAAGAAGTGAAAGGGATTTGATACCGCCTTGTTTTACAATCAAAAACATAAGAAGTACTGAGAAATGTACTTTGAAAAAGGTTTGCAAAGTTATTGACCAAAATATTTAAAATGACAAAACTGGACTCAATGTGACTAGTTTGCATTGAATTGCAAGTAATTACTAATCTTCTTGCTGGCGAAAGCAGGATGAACCTGAAAGTGGAGAGGACTGTCGATTTTTTTTTGTTCTTTAGAAAACAGCTTTTTGACCACCATCCTTGTAGAAAAGTTGCATTGTGTATATATTTTAGTACATTCTACAATAACCCTGAACCCACATTCATAAATAAACATTGAGTTTGTGTTTGTATTTTTAGAAATGCTTATATTTTCATGTGTTAGCTAGTTTCTAGTCAGAGGTACGAAAGACCTCTTGCATTATTTATGCAAACTTGAGGTCCCAGTCTATTGAGTCCTAAGACAGCCGTTCTTAATGGCTCATGCACAGTAACCGCATTTCAATACAATACATTTGGATAGCCAAAGTCAAAGACTTCTTGAGCCTAGACCCCAGAGTTTATCACTGTTTCCCAGATTACCATATCAGTACCCTTTTGTTAACTTCCTACATTACCACTGGAGCTTTGCCAATATGAGGTGAATTTTAGCGGGAGAAAATAGGAAGATTAAAAAATTCTAATAACCCTTTATTAATAATGCTGTCAAATTGCTTAAATTAGCATCATTTGAAAAAAGGGCATTTCAGGGAAAACTTGATTTAAAAGAGCTTGGACAGGATCATTCTGAAGTCAGCATCCAAAAGACAGAATAAGAAAAAAAGGGATAGTAACATTTTAACCCTGTTTGTTTTTTTTTTTTTTTAGATTAGCTCCCCATGCAAAGTGAAAAATGCACCAACTGCCACGATCAAACATGTATGATCCCCGAACCAGTTTTCTTTTAGTCGTTAAGTGATTGCAATACTAAAACTGGGTTTTCTGAGACACTGTTCACGCTGGACATAATTGCACAAGGGGCTGAGCTCCCCTAAATCTCTGCTGTCAGAATCTTCCCTGCTTTGATCCGTAAAGTTATGTGGTTAAACACTTCCCAGACTTGTCACTCTGTTATGACACACTGACTGTTGAACATTCAGCAGCAACAAAACTTCTCTGCTCAACTTGTTCATAACATCTCCACTGAGATCTCCATACGGTCAGTAAAGCAGCACGAGCTGGATTTATCCTCCAGTGACCATTTGGAATTATTAGGATTGATGACTGAATGCCTTTGGAATTAAAAGGACTCTTATAAATACAGTGATGATTATATTTTTACATACAGTGACACAGTAAAACGTCCGTTGTTCACAGTTTATGGAGTAAATATATGTATAACATTTGTTTAAGCATTATGACTCGTTTATTTGTTGTTTAAACGCATACTATACAACGTCAAGGCTATTGAAAGAGCCTTAAAGATTCAGCAAAACGAATTCTAGTCGAGAGTGTGTGTTGTGTATATATTTGTTCAGTACACAACAGTCTGTCAGCTCGGTTGTTGATGTAGCAGGATAAGCTAGCTAGCGCTAATCATTCAATCCATAATTATCGATCACGGCAAGAACACGGTTTACAGCCGCAGTTTAAAATGTTAAAAGCTGTCTGAACATCCCTATCCTTGATAGATCCTTGAGCAGGTTCTTTATTGAGGATAAACGAAATGAATGCTGCGGTCCTGTCAAAGGCTCACTCACCTAACAGCGCTCGCAGATGCTTTAAACGCGTCAAAACATCCTTCTTTGGGTCCAGAACTTTCTGTGTAGATTTCTTGACGTCTCCATAACCCCTTCGAGTGAACATTCCGCTGTAAAAGGAGATTTTGCAGCAGCGTTTACCTTGCTTTCACCATTCAGACCTGTGTGTCTTTCTGTATATGTGAACAGAACAGCAGCTGCCTGTCTGACCGAACGAAGGCAGGGCGCCAGATCCGCTGGAAAAAATCCCGCTGCGGGGAGAAGCTGCCAGATTCTGACCATTTTCACACTTGACCGCTTCCATATTTTCTTTCGCTCAGTTTGTGTCAGAATAGAAGCCTGCCAGATCTCACAAGAAACGTCTAGTGAAAAACAATTTCGCTTTAACAGTAAAATAAAAGGGGTGTCTGCCATTGCTGGTTAGTGTTTGTTACAGAAAAAGAGTAATCCACGAAACAAAAAAAAAAAAACATAAGGCCATGTAATTTAAAACGATGTAAATCACAGGGAGCATTTAGATGTATTGACATCACACTGATGCCTTTAAAAAAAATGTCTTTATCCTCACAAAATATTTCTTATGAATATAAACATGGCAACACGCACCGCCGCGGGTGTGTAAATACGGAAGAGCTCACTTTAATTTTATTTTTACAAGTAGCTTACTATTTTATCTAAACCGAAGGTTGCAATTATTTATCTGATATGTTACCATTTTTAAAAATAAAACAAATAATTAAAATTTAAAAATGTATTATCTATTGACAATCGAATTAACCTCATTTGAAGGTCAGTAATTATATGCACGTCATAATGAATATTTTACTTTCTTTCTTAATAAAAACAAGATACAGCAGCCAATCATACGTCATCATTACGCAATCCCCAGGTTTAGATTGAATTAGGTGCACTTGTCGTGATGAACTGTCCTCTGGCTCCATCTGCAGGCCGACACTTCGAACTAGTCATTTTTCACTCAGTAAAATACAATTCCTACCAGGGATCCCAAGTCTGAAACAGAGACAAAAGCGTCTGCTAAATATATAATTGTAAAAGTAAATTAATGAATACATGTAAAGGCAAAGTAAGGTAATTCTATTTATGTAGCACATTTTCGTATACATTGCCAATTCAATGTACTTAACAAAAGAATTAAAATGATTAGACAATAAAACAGATCCAAGATAAAAGAGCAAGGACTAAAATCCTAAAAATGTTATATGAAAAAATAAGCAAATTAAAACGTAGCGCTGTTCAAATGAAAATTCAAATATACGTGAGACGTTGGCTGAAGGTTTCATCTGCTTGCATACAATCAAATCATGCCCTTAATTTAGCAAAAAATGTAGGATTAATATAACTTAAACCTTTCATTAAAAGCAAAAAAAAATTAGACCGGGCGTAAACATGTTTGTTTAGTGGTAGAGTTGGGAATTTGAAGATGGCTATCAATGGGGACCTGTTCACTTCTGGGGTTAGTTTCTGGCGACCAGACGCTCAACTTGTTGGATTCGTCACTTTCTATTACGCACCACGAGGGAAAGCAGGGGTTTGCCACTTTCTCCAATTGTCTCCAGCTGCATTGATCAGGTTTGAGGTCTGCAGAGTAGACCAGGTTATTCTTGTGGTGACGTGAACCAAGTCGAATGGTTTGCCAACTGAACATCCCGCAAATTACCACAGTTATAATGATGCAATTTGCGTATTCGGGTGGCGGTCTCATAATCCATCTGAATCATGTGACCTCCATCTGAATGATGTGACCTCCATCTGAATGATGACCTCTGCCATTCTGCACACCACTGGGTTTTAGACTCTACAACATTTTTGCGCTCTTTATCTTTAAGCAAACTATTAAGCATTTAAAAAGCAGTTGAAAGCACGTTTTAAACTTTGAAAACCCATTGCCCTGGAGAAAAGGTGGGGTACACCTTACAGGTCTAGAGTGCATTGGAGGCCAACATTCAGTCTCCATTGACTCCTGAGAAGAAAATACACTGAGCTCGATTAACATGGTAAGAGAAACCTTCATAACTAAAGGAAGAGCACGCATACAAGGAGAACATGCAAACTCAACTCAGACCTTTAGATAACCATAAAAATTCATTAGTATTTTTATATAACTTCTTTTGTTAACCTTTTGTGTTAAATTAAGGGTTATAAAGTTGATTGTCTGAATATAATAATATTAATATAATTTTAAATAAGTATTTTTATGTAACATTTTCCAAAACTAATTATGAAGCAAATACTTTTTCCAACTTTGTTCATGGATCTCACCGGACTCTTGCTAATTCTGTTTAAAATACATTCATTTGAGACCAAAGAATGACATTCGTGACTCTGATGGAATTGTAGAAGTTTCATAAAGAACCTTCTCTCTCAAACCTGTGTTGTCCACTTAGCCCTTGATGGCACCACATCTATGTCTGAGCTCAGAATGTCTCCATGAAGAGCGTCCACAGGGAGGCGAGATGACTCCACGGAAGAATCCTGTGCTTCCTGTGCTTCTTTCCAAAGCACATTCATGGAAGGCTTGAAAGCACTTGTCTACTAAATGCACATGAAGAGCTTGCAAATACTTGACTTTTCTCTTTGTGTGGTTATGTTTTCTCCTTCATGTGAATCAAAGTGTCATTAAGAGTAAACGTATCCGATTAAGATTGAAGGAGAGCGTAGGGCCATTTTATTCCAACGTTTTACCAGAGACAACGATCCTTAACGCATTTCCAGCCCGCGTCAGGATCACGATTAACTGGCTCTGGAACCTACTCGAATGATCTCCAGGAAATGCTTGTGTCCATGCTGCTGATTAATTAAAACCATGGCCGGAACAAGGAGCTATAATACACAGCAGAAAGCAAACAGCGCTGTTATTGCAGTTCATTTAACACAGACTTACGAATTGATTGATTATAGGCTCTGTCTGTAATTAGTAAATATAATTCATTAGCTATACTACTGCTAATATTAATACATTTACGTTAATCTGGAATTCATTGGAAGCTAAGTTAAATTGAACAATGCCGACTGTATATTGGCTATTCAGAAAAAGCAAATATTCACATGCTACTAACAGTTGGGAGAGAGAAAAATACAAGAGGTGCTATCTCGCGCTATCATTTTTAACCTAAAAACGTTAATTTACCGTAAATAATCATTTCTACAGCACGCGGCTAATGCTAATGGTGTATGCTAATATTTTTCTCAAGAGATGAAGTAACTCGGTCGGTTCCATGCTTTAAAAAAGTTTAAACACACACACCTAAAATATCTACTACTTCTGCTCCTGCTATACTACTACTACTACTAATAATAATAATAATAATAATATAAACAAAAATAATGCTAAAGTAATAACAGAAAAAATGTGGCTGATTGTAGTACAATTTTATTGAAGGACCTTTTTATAACAATTTAGGGAAACATTATTTCACAGTTATTAGGGAACAAAACAAGTTGTTAATCTATATATTTTTAGACTATTGTCTGGCTAGTCAAAAAAGGTTTAGACAATTAATCAAGAAATATGAAGAAAAAATGGATAACAATAGTAGGTTATTGGTTGTTTTCGTTCTCGTTTGTTACATTTTTGTCGTGATAGCAATGTTTGTCCTCCAGGGGGCGTTTTCTTTGAAATAGATGCAATAAGTGGCACTTTCAAGGCTATCGCATCTCTTGTATCACTTAGTTCACTCTCTAAACATTAAAGTCTCATGTACATATTAATTCATATTGTTATGACACATACTTAAATTGTTTTCAAATGTATGTGTGATACCACATCCAGTGCTCTCGAGTTTATTATAGATAGGTTTAAAATATGTTATTATTTGCATAATTTAATATTTTGTAGTACATTTACAGTACGCTGTTTAGAATACACAATTTGTCCCAAGATGTTTGAAACAATTAGACATTGGTTCCATAGCAGAAAAACAGTAAAGACCCTTTAGAATACCTTCCTGTCAACTGAAAAAAAGACTGGTTTGGATAGAAGTGAATAAAGAGTAAATGATAGCAGCTATCATTTTAAAATGAATTAACTTGTGAATTTAAAGTGATCACAGTCTTAATTAAAGAATAACTGCCATCCCAAATGACAAGATATATCAGAGCTGATAATCTGCAGAGAAATTAATAATCATGCAGGTGGAATAAGCTGGAGTATAGATTGCATAGCACATAGATGTGCAGTTTTTCACTGTGTAATCTGATTCTGTTCTGAGATGGCATCAGACTCTCGTGAGACGAGAGGATGAAGAGCACAGATGTGGAATCCAAGCATCTCTGTGATAATTGAGGTTTGGTTAAATGTAGCATTAGCTGGACCAGAGACCGTGCCAGGCTTTAAAGTCACCAACGACTATAGATTGAATCTGATTAAGAGCGGTGTTTTTGTAATATCGGGATGTGAATGTCAGTGTTCATCTGAAAAATAGGTTTTAACCAGACCACTTGAAATGCAACAAGATAACAGTCAGAACTGATGTGCTTCTCAGCTCAAAAACTTCTAAATTTGATAGTTGTGTACATCATAAAGCTTAAGCTCAAAAGTTTGAGGTCACCTTGTCATTTTTTCTGGGAAGCCAAGCTTTTGAGTATAGAAATATTTTATTCACTCTTTTTGATTACATTTTCTTTAAATAATTGTAATACTCAAATTATAAAATTACACCAAATTAATATAAACAATAAAACAAATATGCAATTGTTTTATTTTAAAACAATTCTAATGCCAAAAATCAAAATCATTAAAAAAACCAAATCAAATATTCAACATCTGAATTAATAAAAATAAATAATTGTATTCAGAGTAATTGTTGCAAAATAATAAAGGCTTCATAAAATTATTTAAAAAATTGAGCACCATTAAAATTAAAATAAATAAATAAAAAACTTTTATTGGAGCATCACACATAGACAAATGAAAGATGGCATGATAGGCTTCTATAAAATGGACACACAGTTTGTCATTTTATAAAAAAAAAAAAAAAGATTATTCCGAGCAGGAAATCACATTGGGATCTCAAACAGGCCTGGGTCAGATGAACCCTGCATTAGTATTCAACCAGCCGAAGCACCAATCATCACTCAGCAACAAACGCACGGTTCAGGGGGTGAAGAGCTGCCCCAAAGTGATTGTTTTTCCAATTCAAGATGGCAGCAACAAGCTGGAATCACTGCAAGGCTAGCAACCCAGCTGGTAATTTCAGAGCGTCTGTGTGCATTTATAAACTTCTGCAAACAGAAACATGATGATGTTTAAAATGCAATTTAAACTTGTATTTGAAAAGGCAATCAAATCAGTGCTGTGAATTAAAACCTTGCCGCAATATTGTTTGTTCAACTCATTTTGGTAATTTGCTTTCTTTGAATGCACACAGCAAGGGAAAGAACTATTCAATAAATATTAGATATATTTAGATATAGTCCATTCATAAAAGTAATGCTAGGTTTAACAGTGAGAAACAGACAAAAAAACAACAAAAAACTTTTTTCTTTTATGTGATCAGAGGTGTCTCCAGGTAATCTTCAGCTAATTTTGTTGCCCAGGCAAATTGGGTGGAAAACCCAAGAGACACAACCTCAAGGAGCTTTAAGTCCAGTGTGAAGTTGATGGTTTGGGAAGCCATGTCCTCTACGGGTCATTTATTAAATCCACAGCTGTCTACCAAGAAAATTGAGAGCTTCTAGCAGGATTTGGCACCTGCCAACAAACCCAAACTACCAGGACCTGGTTTTAAAAATCCATGGAAACATACCAATTTCACTTTTTCCCAAGACTGATCTGACCAATCGCAATGAAGCTTGTTGCTAGGCTACGGTAACTGGTAAACATTCTGGCAGAACGTTGGTTTTTTTCATCTTTGATATGTATATTATGATGCAATTAATTTGCATATGAAATAATCACTTTTTAGTATTTTGTGTTTTATGTTATACACACTATTAAAATTTTTCAGGATTCGGTTTTCTGATTACTGTGTGATCACTACTCAATAAATTTAGAAAAAAAAAGAAGTTACTAACTTTCTTTAATTTACAAATGGCAAAGAGCTAAAATGGGTACCAGTCTAGTACACGACATTGTTCTCAATCAAATCACGAGTTCAGTGGAATTTTATATCTCTAGTCAATAAAACTACATTTTCATTTATTTTCATTATTGTTTATCCAATAATCTCCCACAAAGTTGCCCAAATAAAGCTACATAGGCTACAACATAGACCACAACCTCATCCTGAAGAACTGAAAACTTACCTGTCCTTCATGACCTTCACTGGCTCCTTGATAAATTGATTTTAAATGAGTACTTTTACTCATAAGGCATTGCACCTTCTTGTTTTCCATACACTATCAGCTCTCTTCGATTGAGTCGTATTCCCACCTCCAGCTAAACTCACCCAGTACGTGTTTGCATGCATTTGTACCGTGAGGTGCAATGAAAGTAAATTAGTAACATATTAATGCAATATATTATTATTATCTCAGAGAGAGAGAGAGAGAGAGAGAAAGACACATGTACAAAAATAGTCCCTTATTTGTCTTTAGTTTTGGTCGGCAGCATCATTATCCAATATGGCAACCCATGTTTCCTTTCTCAGAGGCGAGAAAAAGCAAAAGATTTCCGAGTCTCTTTGGGACTGATTTAAATGTCAGAGAGCAGTCTTTTCAGATTCCCATTAACCTTGTTACCCCAGTAAGTTTTATTGCTAGTTTTAAGGGATTGTTTTCCGACTCGCAGCCACAGGGGTGTGAAATAACAAGCACCAGAGGGATTTCAGACCTCCGTCCTCTGAACTGTTCCAGTTTCTTGCAGGAGTCACTTCACTGACTTCTTTCTTTATGTTGGCTCCAAACGCTGGAGAGCTCAGCATCATTATCTTCCATCCCTCCATATCTCTGGTCAGTCCCTCAAATTTGGGGGTTATTTTTTTGCACGTTGGGGAGAGGCACAGTTTATCACTGCTGTTGTATACGGCTAAGAAGACAAAGAGCCTATTTTCTGGTGTGCTGACAGAAAATCAATAGGCGCTTTCCCACGGATGGCTAATTAAGCTAGCACTCGTGTCATGTTTGTTCACAGGAAGTGGCTTTGTGTCAGACGACTGCATAGCTTTTGGATGCATGAGACACTGAACTGCAGATTAAAGTGTCAAGAGGTGAGAACTCAAAGGCGACAACATTTTACGACTCACGTTTTCACCCAACGTATAGGTAAACGGCACATCGGAAACGAGCAATCCAGCACACGCTGCTGACTCTTACGGGTTTCCAATGCGGACAAGGTGGCTGCACAAACGCTTGATGGATGGCAGGGAATAAAAGGCCTTCTCATGACAATCTTTCAGCAAATGTCAGCCTTTCATGCAGTTGAGAAGGCCCATTTCATATCTATTACAGCAGGCTTTCCACAGCTGATATTTCAGATTTTAGTGCTTGGTGTGCAGCAAATCCTCTGCCAATCTTCTGCATGAGAATCTCTGCCAGCCTCCCCCCCTCAGCACATTCCTCCCCTCTGTACCTCCCTCGCTGGCGCCTTTGATGTGACAGAACAAACCACGACCTATTAGGATTACGCTTCTGAAAGGATCTTTGAAGCCGCTCAAGGTTCCTTCAAACTGGCAACCTGACAATACGAGCTGTGTGGAGGCAGGCTTGAATGACGAGATTGGCTGTCCATTCCCCCACCATCCTTCTCAACCCCTTGTACACCCCTGAACCCTGGAAAAAACCATGCCATACGACGCCTACGATGTATGTTTTGCTGTTTTTGTATTGCATCGCAAGCATGGCCTCTCGCAGAAGATATGTCTCTATGGCCTTGCTGCATCCGAACTGTTGCTCCGAATCAAAGCAAAACAATGGCTCATTTTTATTACAGAAACCACCCAGGCTCCCCACACCACCTTCCTTTCATGGCTAAGGACACATAAGCGACGTCAAAGGCAGCGGCAGACTGCAGAGCCGAGGATATGTGAAGGACGGGGATAAATGCTGTGCCACTGCATTCAAAAGAAAAAAGAAAGCCTTCTTAGAAGAAGAGGGGGGAGAAACCCTCTTACAGTCGCATTAAATAGAATTCGAAATTCACAAACGAGGGCTCCTGTGTGTCCGACAAACATGACTGAGATGTTTCGATGGTTACAGACACTACTGAATTATAATTACAGATAACTCGCTCACTGGAAATACAAATATTTGCATTTTTTTGCACTTGGACGTTTCTTTGGGAACACTGGGAAGCTGCTCACTTTTTAAAGAGAGCTAGCAGATTATTTCTCGAAACTCAAAAACCACAACAGATACTGAAGACGTACACATTAAAATACAGATTGGGCAAACTCTCTTGGTGCATTTGATGTTTTCGACTTTTGCTTTTATCTCTTGGAAGTCTCAGCATGTACCGGTGCGTGTGTCAATCACAGCGGCTGTTTTGAATTAAGCAGGAATGACACGACCCACCTATTGTTTAATTTAGATTCCAAATGTAATGTACAGGTTTAAAAGAAGGGATAACCATTGGAAGTACAATACCTGTGATTTGGCCAGTCTTTTTTGCAAATTTCTGGCACAGAATGTGGAAAAGTGTATCTGATTGTTAAGTCGTGACGTAGCTCTGGGCTTCTGAGACTTGGCAAGAGTAGCTGAAACTTTGATCATTATTACGTTAAAAATGCTTTAAATCAATTTAAATTATAATTGAACAATTATGCGCATAACAAAACTTAGAAAATGAAAATTATGAAGTGGAAACTGCTGTTCTGTATCGCAAGTTAGAATAGACAACAGTGTCTTACCTTTAACTTCTGTTTCCGAACAGCAGTTTCCACTTTGTGAACATAGTTGTTTAATCTTCATGACACATTTTTGATAATCTACAAATGTTTCCCTTGATTTAAAACCGATTCAAAGCATTTTTACCCCTTCTACCATTGTCTGTCAATGGGAAAGCAGAGAGGCAGGACCCCGAAGCGTGCGACTAAACAATCAGATAAGGTTTAGGAGAGATCCGCCTGTTTTGTTTACATACAATTTTCACATTGTTTTTACCTTGTGTTTGCTTCTTAAAAGGAATTATGAATTTATATTTTGTCTAAACAGTTTTGAAACTATTTTTTTTCATCTAATTTTTTTAGATTTTTTGTAGTAAAATGCCACAATTTACTAACTAGAAATGTATTTTTTGTAAATTTCAGGTTTTATTGTAGAATTATTGTGTAATGTAATTTAAAAAAAAGTAAAAAAAAAAGAAACAGGTGTTTATTGTAAAATGACTTTAAGCATTGCCACAAAAATGGTTTTAAGGTAATTTAATAGAGCTGTACCGTAAATTTGTAAAAATAAAAAAGCTCCAAAAGGCCCGAGACTTCTAAGCATTAATATTGCTTGTATTATTATTGCTGCAGTGTTCTATTTAAATGAACAATGAATGTATAGTCATTAGAAACAATATGAAATCATAAAATCGGGGGCTTGTCCGGGATATAAGTTGTAATAGCTGTTATATGAATCATTTATTGAAACAAATCAAGAACAACCTGTTTCATACTTGTGCGTCATCTGGGATCTTGATATTGAGTATTCCTGTGCAGATATGATATCAGAGATTAAGAAAGCTCTTTTTTTCTTTAAAGTGACCTGCCTCTTAAAGTTTAGTTCTGACCTTATCTTCCTAACCTTGCTGACCGCGTGTCTCAATCTCTGCATTTCAACTCTTAGCATTGCTTGAAAGCCTCTTGGATCTAAAAGAGAGGTTATTGATCGTTTTTGAAGAAGAGCCTTGAGTTTTCTGTCGGATTTGGAAATTGCATTTTGGAAAATTTCCCAAAATACCCTTTATTTAAATTAGATGTAAAAGTGGGCGAGGCCATGCATTGTTGCTGAGAACACATCACTTTTAGATAACCAAGAGAATGGGATTTGGCCATTACCTGGTGAAAATGTCTTAGGCTGGTGAAAAGCCTTAGAGAGTCCTGCACAACTTGAGCTTGACTTGATAAACACCAGCAGGTTGCTGTTTGGTTCTATCTTGCAAGGTTTCCTCTTTCAGCAGGACAATGACTCTAGGCACACAGCCAAAGTACCATTAACCCAAAAGTCAGATGCAGTCTGTATCCTTCCAGTTGAGTAGATTTAGTTGTCGGTAACTGTGGTAAAGCTCCAATAAAATCTTTAACATCTACAACCAAATTCAGTCTTCAACTCGTGTCAATTTCCAGCTCCTTAAATGTAAGATTGTCCGAATAAAGTGGGTTCTTATGCCATTGTTCAACTAATCATATCCTCTTCTGTAATTCCAATAGATGAAAAGATGAGATAGCAAACATTAATCTCGTATTGCTTCATCTAAAATTAAAATAGCACCAGAAAAGGGAGAGAGGGGGGTCCAGTTTGTCATAGTTAGCACGTTCACTTGAAAGGAAACATTAATTATCTGTCTGGGAACCCATTAAAAGTGGGTTAATGTGCTTGCAGCATTTTCAACGCCATCAGATCACTTCTGTATTGATATCTTGGAGACATTTTTTATTTTATTTTGTGTAATTGGTTTACATTTGCAGAGGTTAATCTGATTTCAATGATAAAATCAGGTCAGAGACATCGAGAATGCTCTGTTTGTTAAAAGAGAACGCGGTTGGAGTGATGGAAACAATCTGAGAAATCTACAGGAAATATAAATGCCAATTAATTAAGTTTACCCAAATATTTAGTTTTTGTGTGCTCTTCTTTTTTGTGTTTTTTTTACCTGTTTTCAAACGTTACATCCAAAAAACATTGAATTACACCTACATTTTCAATGTATCTGGGTTTTTATTCAATGCTGTCATCTAGGACTCAGTGATTTGGCTTAAAATCATGATTTTTTTTTATTCATTTCATAGTTCATTGACAAGTTTTGAGCAGTAAATATGCTCACATATTACAAATGATAGATTTTTGAATGAATGGTGCCTTATTTGATTTTAAAATAATTCAAAGTGAATGGAGGTGTGTCACGTGACTCCACGCTGTGGTGCTTTTAAAGGGACAGCAATTAAACATTGGCCTGGTAAAAATTACTTTTCAATTAAACTTCTCTGGATCTTGCCTCGCATTCCAAGGTGTGTCTGGCCCATCTTTTGCACCTACAATTCCAGACATGGGTCATGACTAGCCCAAGTTGTAGCCAAGTTAATCAGTTATGCTACACTACATACTCTCTGAATGAGCAGTGCATCACATTATTGTAATGTGTTTAATAGATAAAGGTCTCTGGGGGTACTGATTTGAACTTTTAAAAGAACTGAGAGATGTCATTACACACTGCAAAGTTTTGTGCCTCAATCAAAAACCACGGGCACCAATGGGATATCACATCGGACAGAATGAGTGGTGCCAACAAAAAAGAGTTTTGGATAGCAACATGGGAAGAATCACCAATGAAAGCTGGCTCTTTTGAAGATGTAAGCAGGATTCAAATTCCACAATGTCATAGCAATTTCATAAAGAAGACAAGAAAGAACTAGCGCGAACTATTTTCTGTCACATTTTTATCAAATAGCTCCTTATGATCAGCCACCAACAGTATAAACCACTTGACGACCATGATTTTTTGGCGTTTTCTTCTTTCTTGTTTCCCCGTGTGGTGCGGAGAGCATCTGATATTCCACAAACGCCATCTTCTTGTGTTGTCATTGCATCAGTATTTCCTAAACACAGACAACGAGCACCCTGCTGTGAAGCCATCATGCGAATCTCAATTTGGATAGGTGTGTAGAGGCCTTACTTGTAATGAGGGCTCTATGATTGGTTGCTATGCTTATGACAAGAAACAGCCACAAGGTGATGATTGGTCCAATTCAAAACTCATTCAGATTCTGGCCCCCTTAAACTAAGAAGAGCATTTGGACCTTTTAGGTGTATATGTATATAATGGTATGATTATGAATGCCAGCAATGCCAAATTCGTTCTGGTGGGTTTTTTTGTGGAGCTTGTCGAGAGAATTCCCTAACCAGTACGAAACGTTTTTTCAAAACACAACTGCGATGAACTAGCAGTACATAGCATTACATCAGATGTGGCTATTTGTGTTTATTTTGGCACCTGCTTCTGCATCACAATCCACAAAACACAACTCTCGAAGATCACCACTGGATATTTTTCATTACACTTATCTTTTCTAAAAAGAATTGAAGTCAAAAGCTTTTACGACCTAAAGAATGAAGCTAGAGGCTTTCTGCATGGTCCTCAGGGCTGACTGAGGACTTTCATGCTGAAATCAAGCTCACCATTCTCACCGAGCGCAGGTAAAGTGAGAGGCGCTTATAATTCAGCGCTCTCATTGTTTGGGGAATCAAGGACTCTCAGCTTTATGATCGCGTGTCGCTGACTGTAGTGTGTTAAAGATGTCCTGCTACATCCATCCGCAGCTCATCACAGCCTTCTGTTTGCTTCTGCTCTCATTTCTCTTCACATCAAGTCTTTCACTTCACTCGAGATGATAGAATGACCTCATGTCGGTTTTATTTGTGTTTGCTAGAAAATTCTGTGCAGCTGTCCGCCTTTGAAACCATCTCAAAGCACATATAATATTTTATGATGCTTGGGCAAATTGTGGCAAATCCAAAAGAAGATATTCTCTCTTTATTTGCGGTTCAAAAGTCTTAGAATATAGCTGGATAAAAAAATCGGTATTTGCTGGGCTGGAAAATAGACAATCGATTGCTCATGGATGGATCGCTTTCATGCAAGTGTTTGTTAACGCAGCTTTGCAAGGCGTCTGAGACATTGTGTTCTTCCTTTTATTTTTCCCGTTGATTGAAACTGAGCAAAAAAAAAAATTGATCACAGTTCAAATTGAAAATGTTTCCTGGAGGGATGCATGTGCTAAAGTATCTAAAAGGAGAATGGATAAAAAAGCTAAAAGTTATAATGGATGGAACATGGCAGTGTAAAAACAAGAAAACAACTCTTTGCATCTACAATGGCTTCTATCAGGGGCTTTACTTATTTAAGGGGGTCCACCATGATGTGATCATTGCAATCTTTGCCAGAATGCTCAAAACATACTAGTCAAAGTTGTTGATTACGTTCAGTCAAGCATCATCACAGAATTGGTGCTTATTCACTGAATGTCATAGTTTGGTTGGGTCTTTTCCACTGCGTTCTGGGACTGGTCAGAGAAAGCTTGACATATAAAGACCCGTTTAAACACAAAATTGCAGATTGTTAACACAAACACTCAGCAACATTGTTATTTATCAAAAGAAACTCTACAACACAAAACTGAAAATCTACTCTACAAAAAAGTCGAGATCCTCTTTAATTGATTGCAGATCCACTATCCAATAGCATTCAAACCATAATGGCCTGACCCTTTGGCAGCAGCACTGTGGAAGGTCTAAAACGTCTCAAGAAACAACTCTCATCTTGGAACAACTGTCCCAAGATCAGAGTTTTAAGTGGAAAAACTTAATAATTACATGTTAGTGTATCCAACACTTATTTGGTGGGTATGTAGCTACCTGTAAAAGAGACACCTGCAAGCAGCTCATGTGAGGGCACAGGGGTCACTATAACCATCAACTAATTGTACACTCCTTCAGCAACACATGACAATTTGTTACTGGCCATAACCCCAATGCATTCCAATACACAACTGGACCAAGTCTTGATTCCAGGAAAGATGCAGCCAAATTACTAACCTTTGCCACACTGCACATCATTTTTTGCAGAATTTGTGTGCCACATGGTGATACCGTGTGCCAGTGCCACATGCCATATGCCAGAGCCAGATAAATGGCAAACTTGGTCCAATTATTTCCGCTGACTAGGAAAGTGTTAAAGTTTAAGGTTTCAATCATCAGTGTTTACTTTTTGTTGATAGATGTACGGGTGTGCGGGTGTGTGTAGCTTCTATCATGAATAGCTTATAATTAAACCGATCAAAGGCGTCTAAAGGTGTCTACACACCGATTCGAACTGAGATTCGCTTGAATCTTCGGATGGCTGCTTAGCAGGGGTAGAAGATATATTGATGCAATGACGCGCCTTGCCTGAAGATGGACAGCAGATGCACTCCTCGCCACACAGGGAAACAGGAAAGACGATGTCGAGCGGAGAAAAGAAACGATTTTTGTGAGCCATTTCTTTCTTGTTTCCATATCCATGATAGTCCCCATGAAAATGTGGGTTGAGCACCAACTAGCGGCTCTTTTACGTCCTACTCATGTCATCAAAAGAGACAGCTTTCATTAGTCATTCACGTTGCCAAATTCTGATCAAATATGCCAATGCAAAACTATTTTTCGTTGGCACCATTCGTTTGGTCATGCTGTTCCATGAATCTTCGGACCGAAAAATCTGATTGGTGTGTAGAGGTCTTAAAACCTGACAATATTTTGAAATGATAAACTTGAAATTCATGCAGTTGATCCACAATTTAGTTTATGACTGACGAACCATAATTCTGATGTAAAAGCAATTTTTTGTAAAGATAATTTACTAAATTGCTTGTAAACATGGACCAATTGATAATTTGCAGAAATCCAGTCACTAATGAACATGTAAATGCACTAAATGTTGGAAATCTAGGTAGCTAATCAGATGTGTCACATGTTTTGGTTTATGCAAAATGAATTGGTTCAGATTTGCAAATTTTTTGCAAGAAATATGAAAGCATAGAACACAAAAAAATAAAATAAAGCAGGGGAAATCAGCTAATAGGTCAAATCTACGGGTTATTTCAGGTGTTGAGCCAGAAGCAGAGGCAGTTGCAGAAGAAAAACTGGCTAGCAAACCTAAATCTGTGTATGCATGTGGCCATTGTAGTGGTTTGTATGTTGAACATGTTTCTACATTTAGCATTTCCAAAGTTTGCCTTGTATTTGAGAGTGCATGGAAGAGGATCTTAGATACCAATTTTGAAATCCCTTGCATAATGTACCTTTGAAGCTCTGAGTGTAGAGTAAAGTGTGCTGGTGATGTCAGGGAGTTGTGATGGAGCTGGTGGCGGGGGGACATTTGTTCAGTCGTCAGTCTCTCAAACGGCTGGTGTTTGACTTGCTCCTGGCAGGAGTGGGTAATTCAGCTGCGCCGTGTGAGCTTGTTAGATCACCCAGACCCACCGCGCCACCATTCTTTGCAGACCCTTGACAGCAAATATGTAGTAATGATATTGTCTCCAGCTGGGTAATAACACACAATTCAGGCGGCCACACGCAGCACTGCCGCAGGAAGAGAGGGCAGAGAAGAATTACTCTGAAGCACTAGAAGAAAATGACAGGAGAAATGTCTCCAGCATCTGAAGTGCACCATTGAAAACTGTTCCTCGGCAGAGCCAGACCCTCGACAACAGTTTTATCTCTTCACAAAATAAACAAGATCCTTGAATAAATGCATGTGTAAATAAGTACAAGGACATCCGGACCTGTTCTTGAGACGTGAAAACTTTTGTTTCCATGATTGCTTCCACTGTGATAATGTGAGTAAAAGAGTGTTTTAGCAGCAGCTATTTAGCAAATGAATGCAGAGTGGAGGTGCAGTTGCAGGTTCTGTTTGCAGGTTGACGATTCGTGGCCAGTTGAGTCTATTGTATGTTCTTTTCGTGCACCGTCATTTGGCTTCAATAAAAGCAAATTGAAAACATTTTGACTTCTGGGATTTCTGTTGCTCTTGAATATGTTTCAATTCCCCTTTTATTTATAAAGCAACGCACCATATTCCATTTTGTCCAGGGGACTAACACACATATGCAAGTTCTTTAGTCATGAGGTCCAATGGTCTTGTGACCGTACCACCTCAACACTTCAAGGGCATCTTCTATACTGTAAGTAGCAGCCTGCAAGCTAAGTTTAATGAAAACATAGTGTTATATATAACCAAACGTAACTAATGTACGAGAGAGCAGTGCCACAACAAAACATAAAAGATTCTGTGTCAGTACCTGGTTCAAACATCTATGACTTAATATCTCCAATATTTACTCTAGCCTTTTGCTAGATGCCTGCCTCAGCATTGGTGGGTGGAGCTTAAGAGGTGGATTTCACCAAACAAGGTTTTTTTAATGAGGGACAAATTCTTGGTCACATCTCTGTCTGCTTTTAACTATATTTTCTGTTTTTAGGAGTGGGAAAAATCAGTTCAGTTGCTTTGGATTGCATCTTTAAACTTGTATCCGTTGTATCCTTAAACAGTTAAATCCCTCTGCGACACCTTCACCAAATAATCTATGTGCACTCACCATGGCTTTTAATTTCCATATAAGCGACGATTTGAAATAAAATCGGGCCAAACACAGAACCCTGAGTTCTTCTAATGGTGCTTTTCCACTACACGACCCAGTGCAGTTCAGATCAGTTCAGAGCGGTTTTAACGGCTTGTTGTTTTCCGGATATTTTCGGATCTCATGTTGCTCTATTTGTTACATTATGGAAGGGGTAGAAAAGCAAGTACACCGAACTGAACTGATCTGAACTGTACCGAGCTGTGCGAGTTGTGAAGTGTGAAAAACTAAAAAACTTTGAAATTTATTAGTTTAAGATCTATTTTATTTAATCTGAAACCATTGCGGTGCACGAAAAAAAGGTATAGACTTCCACGGTTTTAATGGATTCATCATTAATTGGCTAAAAACTAGTATTTTGTCAAAATAAAAATAGAAACTTGTGAACCTCGGATAAATTCACAGTGTCTTTAAATCAATCCAACTGAGGCTGATTGATGACCTTGACATTAAACCAGTTGAAGGAAACTCTACTCGGATCTGTGCTCCCCTACTGTAGTGTGAAATTGTGCCGCATGACCGCTAATGAGTGTGAAGTAGTAAAGGGTTGCACACAAAGCCTCCGGGGCCCCAGAGAACCAGTCTATTAGCTTCCTGCTGGGCTCTGGCTTCTTCATTGATGCCCAGCGGCTAGCAAACACACTTTTGCTGTCAATCACATGTGTTGAGACGCCAACACTAAAGGGAACTGCCTAAAAGAACAATGTGAGGAGGATATTAGAAATATCTATCCAATGTTAAAACCAAATTCCAAAAAAGAGGCTTCAAAAGGTTAAGAGTGGTTAAATGAGGACTTTTTTTTTTTTTTAAAGTGTTTAGCACTTATATTCCTGGCAAGGTCAAGAGTTTATGCAATTTTAATTAACAGGAACATGATCTCTTTGGTTTGATGCAAAAAAAAAAACGCTCTTAAACAACTCTTGCTGTATTGGTGTATTAAGTTCACTAAAAATGGCAGCAAGGGACTGTTCGTAGAGACCATGAACTGTATGGTCAGAGAGTCAGTGACATCATCCATTGGGTCTTCATACCATCTGACAGCAGGACATTGCCATCTTGGAAGTGCATTACTTCAGATTAATCAAAAATAGGCAAAGGATTTGCAAAGGTTGGCATATGAATACCAGCAAAGATATCTGATACCACTCAAGGGACCATGGCAAATATGTAACTCATATAATATATATATATATATATATATATATATATATATATATATATATGCACTGAAACGCATGCTGTTAAGATGGTAATTTTAACATGGCTGTCTATGGCAACCTGCTCACTTCTGCAGTCATCTTCAAGTCGATGAACTGCATGATGCATCACCTGCCTCAAAAGGGAAAGCAGGGGGTTGCCGTTTGCTCTGGAGCTGTGAATGCAGCATAACTTGGGCATAAAGCAATAAAACTTATGAGCAGAGAGAATTTTAAAGATTTCTCGTTGGTTCAACAGTTGTTTGTCATGATGTGCAGTTTCAAGTTGATTTTTACAAACAGTCTCAAAACCTAACAAAGCTCTAAATTCAGCCCTGAAGAGCTTGCATTTGAGGCATCCAAATGTCATGAAGAGGCTCAAATTCTTCCGCGCTTCAAAAGGAGAAAAGTCTGAACACTGAAGTCTTTTAGAGGCATTAATTTATTCAGAGGTCAGGCGCATGAAATATATGCGGTGCGTACAAGAGTGACTCATTTCAATAAACCAGATTGAATTAGTCCATTTTAATGTGGCTCCTTTTCTCTCTGTCAGGGTGTATCAAGGCTAAGCTTTACATTGCATTCTAATTTATTTCCACATTATAAAATATGGGCATCAGAAGGTGGAAATAATAGTGAGGAGAGGAAGCCGTTTCTTTGCTTTCTGTCTCTATCTCTTCTCTCATCCAATCGTTCGCTTAATGCTTAGACGGGAGACAGAGTTCATGGCCACAAGCTGAGGACAGAGAGCGGGGTGATAGAGAGACGATTCAGCGTCTGAGAGAGAGGAGAGCGCCGATCAAGCATTCAGATTAAAGTATTCTCTCTCGCCCGAGGACGGCTCTTGATACACACCAACAATCTGTGGAAGAGGGGGATGACTCCCTCACTCTCAGGTCAGCTGTGGTATCGGTAAAACCCTTTCAGCTTCCTTTCAGCCGCTGCCTTCACAAATAGCTCTAAGAGATGTTCTGTGGGTTCTGTTTGGAGATGTTAGCGTAGAGTTAGCACAAGGGCTGTGGTTATCCACTCTTTTACTGAATAAAAACGGAAAATAAAAGGTATTCAAAACACATTAGTAATAGAGGTCAACTGCCTCCTAAATGTTCAATTCAAATGTTCCTTCAAAATTTTCAATTTGTTCATTGGTTGACGAGCTATTTACTGTGTCATTAGCTCGGTGAACAAAGTACATTTTTTTTGTTTTAGGTTTAGTTTCATGTGGCTTACTATGGCTCAATTTTCCCATAAAAAGGCAGGTTCATGTGATTGACAGCTCGACAAGTCGTTGCCAATTTCTTGTTTATAATTACAAAATGAGTTGTATATAACCGGCTGCGTGTGAGATGGTCCATGTGACTTGAGGTGGTGTCACGTGGTCCATATTTTTTACAGTCTATAGTTTCAACCCTATGAAAACAATTATGTAAACACCATTAGATCCCTCCCCAGTCAATATCATTAGAGCCACCCATTGTGCATAATCACATCTCCAGCCCTGTCCCAAATGGCTTACTCTACACATGTGGACTTCCCATGTGGAGTAGACCTTAGGAGCCCATCAGTTGAGCCCACTTTGGTGCGCTGGTACCGTAAATAAGTGCACTTCCTGTTTTGTAAAGCCTATGGTTTATGTCACAGATACTCCATCCATGTTAAATGCCATCAATCAGAGGGTGCCAGGGATGTAACCACCAAGGTAGGATCAATATAAGCTTCAATGGATTGTTTAAGTAGCCGTTTGCTAAAGTAGTCACACATTTTGGCATCATCTACAATAGCCCCTGTTTAAAATAGTCAAAACCTTCAATAAATGAATGAATAAATAGCATTTTAACCATGTGACAAGGTGTGGTATTTTCATCATCTAACAAAACTGCAGTAGGAACAGAGAAGCATATATTTTAACTGCCAATTAAAAGTAATGTATTGATTAGTTTAAAGAGATATTAAACCCTCCCGTTGTTCAACTCAATGTTACGCTCTTGCGCATGGGACACCCTCTCTGGACTTGCAGGGTGTGGAGACTGAAACTTTTTTTGCAGGGAGTAGAGACCCACCAACTGTGGAATCTAGCAACAACTCCAGAACAAGTAGGTGTATTTATTTTATTTATTCTAAAAATATGTCCCTGTCATTCAGAAATATTAATTTGCATTTTATTTGTTGAAATTTTCTGTGGGATCCTCATATTCTGGATTTCACTTGGTGTAAATTGTGCACTATTGGTGAATCTTGCTGATATTTCCCTCATGGGTATCAATTATGTATAGTTTTTTATTATTTATTTTATTGCTTTCTGGCTAAACTCAACTTGGGTGAAAACTACTAACAATCAAGCATGCTTCAGAACAGAGGATGATGGGGAGCAGTTTCATTTGGCATTTAAAGGAGCAGTGTTCAAAATAACTTGTTAGGAAAAGGTTTACTGCAGGCAGTAGTTCTGTTTTTTTTTTTTTTTTTTACAAAACCATTGAGCCATTTGAATTAAACAGACTTGACCCGAATACCACAAATAGTCATATCAACCTTGGGATGTCCCCATGAAAGGTTGACTTCAACCATGCCAAAGTGTCCTGTGCAGCCCTCCAGGTGAGTGTGATTCTAAATTTGAGGACCAAAGGAAGCAGAAGAGTGTTTGTTTTCCCACACTCGCTTTCCCTCCTGGTCCTCCTCCTCCTCCTCCTCCTGCAGTAGTTAGGGCTCTTTAGAGTAGAGGCGCAGCGCCGTGAACTGAAGTGTTAATTTAGCGCTCCTGCTGGGCAAGAGGCTGCAAGGTGAGCTCTTGCAGAAAATGACCCTCATGCTGAGATTGTTCTTTATTTTTTCTCTCTGTATGTTGGAAAGATTCAAACCGCCTCTCAGAGGCGAAAACAAAAGAGGAGAGATGGGGAGAACTAATGCAGCAGCTTGAGACCACACTGCATCATATTCATGAACTGAAAACATGGATGGTTCAGATTTCAGTGTTTGGAATAAAATAGATATTCTAATTGTTTTAAATGCTAGTGAAAATCCTACATGGTCCTGGTTTTGATACGTGGCATTCACCAGGTTAACCTGGTCTACAAGTTACCATGTTCCAACACATTTTGAGCCATTTATACTAGATGTTTTACAAGGTAGCTCTCACCCAAGTTATTCAAACAAAAGCATGCTCTGCCAATATGCAAATTGAATACATAACATCACTCCTTTTACCATTATTAGTTGAAGGTGGAACTGTATGATATAATACCTATAATACTCTCTTGTTTACAGAGTAAAATCATAAAATCTTACAAATTTGATTAAATCTGAGTAAAAAAAAGTAACTTGCATAAAGAAGACAAAAAAAATAATGATAAACATTTTGATACAATTCTCTTCTTCCACTAGCCCTCCTATAAATGAGGTACCTCAGGGGTCAATTCTAGGACTTTTTTACTTTTTATGCAAACTATAGAGCGTATTCACAAATTTGCAGTCTGGGATTCCCACCTAAAAAGCCATCAAATTGCTAAGCTTCTGCTGCAGATTTAGAAACAACTATACACATGTTTGCAAAATTATATTTTGACTACTGTAACATAGAGCTAGCAGATCAAAACTGATGAAGGAAGTATGTGATTTTACCAAAAGGCATTGTGAAACGATGGCTGAAGTCCTAAATGGATGAGCATTATTTGTGTTCTTTTCCATTGTAAGAAGTGCAGTCGTTGTTTCATTGAATCAACCATGTCAGTAATTTGGGAGGCATAAACTCCCTTCAAATTCACAACTTTGTCTATCCAAACTACTTTAGTGTTCTCTACATAAAAAGATCTGGTTCTCTACTTTTAGAAGGTTTCTGAACCACATTGACAGACTTATGATTAAAAGAACACATCATCTGTAATGCATAAAACCAAATATAATCCATTCAGCAATATTGATAAAGTTTGAATCATTACAATAGTCTCGAACAAAACCTTTTGTCTTAAAGGCTTGGGATACATAATTATGATTGAGAGAACTAATATTGTTTAATGTAAAAAGCAAGCAGCAGATTAGTCATTGCTAAATGCTGAAATCAATCCTGAAGAGCCTCAGAACCACATAGTTCTGCTTCAACCTTCAACAATGTAGACTGCACCAGGCTATTAGTACCTGTCCATGCAGACTTCAACACTTCTCTGTAATCTTGAAACAGAAGCCCAATGGTGGAAATCATTTGGCAAGAAATGCAGAATCCATTTAGTCTCCATTTAGAATTTTGGTTTCAATTGTGATGCATGGTGTAATCTGGCTTCAAATGGTTGCTCTGAAGCTCTGAAACGTTCCCACTCCATCGCTGTTCACTTCAGCAGAATGATTAATTTGGGTTGGGCTTAGCTCGGCCCTCTGAGAAACTTAAACAAAAAGCCAGGCTGTATCCGAAGATTACAGCCACACATTACAGGCTGAATGAACCATGAAATTGCTTTTCCCCACCTGCAGTGCACTCTCTCTGCAGCACGGTCATGGCCATTTTCAGGAGAGGAGAAAGGAGAACTTTCCTCTCTATTACAATAAAACAATCCTTCAGACTTCTACCTGAGAGCTCGAGGAACCAGGAAACGGACACATGCTTTGTTAATGCAGATTTTGGATGGATTCATAATAATGTTTATTTTATATTGCAGAGCTAGTAGTTGTTCATTGTGAAAACCAGTGAATTCCTTCAAATTTCATTTTAGTATTGGAACGTGTTTCACATTTTTTCGTTGAATTTGTCTGGACTGTATATTCATGCGTTAAACCAATAGAGTTAGCACATGATGCTTGCAGTCAGGAAATTGCAGGAACTGTGGGATGGCTGCAGCAGATGTGGCCTTGGGTTTCCTGACCTGATTTATCGCCCCAGTCCCCCCAGGTCACTTCCTGTTATGCATCAAGAAGGAAAGCAAGGTGTTGTAAAAACAGCAGCTTTTAGTTGAATGCATGAGTTATGATGTCACTTCCTGTGAGAAATCTGGCCACCCTAAAATCTCATGTAAACTCGACTCTGTTAGATATTCTGATTTATTAAGCTTGTTAAGTGATCAGAGAAACACATAGTGGATCTTATATTGATTTCCAGTGTAGTGTGCTTTCAAAACTCAAACTTCCAGGGACTTTTTTTGCTTTTTTACTACTTCACAGTATGCTCTAATAAATTTTGTAGTTCAAGGTTTTTTTTGTTGTTGTTGTTTTGGCACTGCTTGATGTAATTTTATGATATTACAACCCAAGTTTACAAATGTTTTTAATACATTACACAATAATGTCACAACAAATTTTAGAAAAAAAAATACAATTAAAAATCTGAAGAATTAAGAAGAAACAGTTTTTATGCTTTATACAAAATAAAAATTCATACCCCCCCTCCCTCTAATAAAAATCAGAAGACAAGGTGAAAATAATGTTAAAATTAAAGCTAAAAAAAAAACGAACCTCTTGTAAACCTCATACACTGTTCCACTTGTGCTACAGAACAGCCATCTCACAGATCTTGTACTTCCAAGGGTTCTCTTTTCTTTTCACCCCTAGATGGTACCGATTTGGGCTCTATAAAAATCTCACATTTTAATTTAAATTAGTTTGCAAATTAAGTGTCATAACTCTTGTAATGTTCATTTACAACCAAAAAAATAAAAAACAAACACCTTTAAGAAACCTACACATTATATTCAAAATCAAAATGAAACAATAGGTGGGTCGAGTCATTTCTACTTAATTCAGAGCAGCCCGTGTGATTGGCACACAGCAGAGTGCAGAGACTTGTAATGTTTCATAAAAGACCATTTAAATACGGTAAATTTGCCTTTAATCAACAATTTACAGGTGAACACCTAATTACTTTTTAGGTTAGTTGGCTCTGTTGGATATCAACACTTTATTTCACATGCAGCTAATTACACACTAAACTTCTTTTAGATCATTTTGTGCGTTGTGTTACTAGCAATCAAGCGAGTGTGAGCTGCATTGAAATCAGAGAGAGGAGCACCTTGTCTGTTTGTTTATGCACTTGATGCTCTCAGAAAAACACAACATTGTTCAAACCAGCGCTTGACATCCCTCACAAATATTCCACCGCAGCCTCATTACCATGAAGAGACTTTTCCATCGACAGACATCAGGAAGCGGCATCAGTTTGGGGGCGAGAGTCATTTTAGCAGTGTGGCTCGAGCCTATTTCTGAAGCGTTCATCATGTTCTAGCTTCAGCTAATTTCACCATTGTTTTTTATTAGCTTTTTTCGCTTCTCTTTGTTGTCCGGAGTGTTTATTTGCAAGCATAAGAGGGATTTGATGTTTCACGCCGCAGCGAATACAAGTGCTTGAGAGAGGAATTAATTAGCACACTCTTAAACATGAGCGTGCAGCGAGTGCTCATTGTTTGGAGGGTGAAGCTAAGCTAGATTCTGGTGAGGGGGTGGATCACACGAAGGTTAAAATGACTTGTTATGCTGGAGATCATGGCCATGGTGGTGTTTGGAAATTAGCATGGTCTGAAAGTTGATAAATTGGTGCTTAAACACTGGTCCCAGATGCAAATGAGGAATCTGCCTGAACGAATTCCCTAGCTAGCCAACGAGCTAAAAGTTTAGAGATTAGCGTGGCTTTTTAAAAGATAGTTCAAACATGAAACAAAATCAAAGTCATTTTAAAATACTTCTTTTAACCAGATTTTTCAAAGGTTTAAATTACATTGCAATAAAAAATTAATTGAATAAAGTCTGAGCATGATTTTTGAGTTAGCATTGAAAATAAAAAAGCTATTACAGTGGGACATTTTGTTTAAAAGAAAGCTTTTGCACCAAATATGAAGTTTATATGATATCGTGGCATAATGCGTGTTTTAAAACTGAGTTTTAAAACTCAAAAATTCAGGATTTGTAAAATTTATAATGACAAAAAAATGGTCGTGATCGTTGTTTATGCCAATGTTTACAGGTAAACATATATATACAATAACTTTCCTTCAACAGATAAGTAAAGGGAATATGAACAAACTCAGTGAACCACACAGGAATTGAAAATTGAACTAGAGTGATGATCAGGTGAGAGGGGTGTAAACCTGATCAGAATTGCATCAGATGGAGATGGTGAAACTGGAAAGGGCAGATACTGGAACCAGGTAGTGTTTACTCGATGAGTGCATAAATGGGAGGTGAGTGAGTGGTGACTGGCTGATTGGCCTCATGAATAATTCCTGGAAGGTGTATCTTCGCCAAGTAGCATCCCTCTTTATAGGAGGTAGCAGATTATGCAAAGCCTAGTGATCAGGTTTCTATTGGCAACCATATACAAATGCAACATTTTAACATTAAAGAAACATGTGTATACTCCTGGTTCCATGTTTTTCAATCTATAAAGCTTGATATAACTTTCATAAAAACTCAGAGTGGTGAATTTTTCTTTACTTATTCGTTTGTTTCATCAAGCCTTACATTTTTGTAAGAAAAGTTTCTTGAGTGACAGCCACTTAATGTAAATAACAGGTAGAAGCTTTCAACAACCCAGCTGTATTTATTATGCTCAAGTCCTTATATGCTCAAACATAGAAGGGACGTCACGGCTGAATATTATATACATTCAATGGACCTAGTGTTCTGGTGATCAGGAGTAGGTTGGTGAGGAGGTTTAGAACGTTTTGCTCTCCTACAAAAGGAAACTAAATAAAACTTCAAATACACATTTATGAGAAAACAACAACAGAACATGCTAAAAAAACCCTCTAAAAGGTCCTTGTTGCATAATATAGCTCTTTTAAGAATGAACATCAAACTGTGTTTTTATTTATTGTAGATTTTTAGTGGAGTGAAGTCGCTGTGTTTAAATTTCCATTCTGTATTTATTTGCTTCATTAACTTCTAAGAGACACATTCATAAAGCTAACTCTCAATATGAACAATAATATAGAAAACAAAAGTTCAGGTAAAAGAAATATAAATAAAGACATCAAATACATTTTATAAAGAGTTTTTTATGGGGTAGAATTTCCTTAATACCCCATTAAACACAAAATTAGTCATTAATTAGCTCCTAATTTCCCATAATTATTAAAATAAAGTGTAACCTAAGCTCTATACACAACAAGTATGTGTTAAACAATTGTTTTGTTAGTTGGGAAGATTAATTTAGTTAGATGTATAAATGAAACCGAAGAAAGCTTTGGTTTCTACCTTGACGAAGGTGTTTGTGTCAACCAAAACTGTGCCAGCTCTAATATTCCATTGTAATCAACCCAATCGATAAAAGAAGTGACATCAGTAACAGTGCTGACACTGTTCGCGACGTGAAGTGAATAAAGAATTAAATGTCTGTTTAGACCAGATAACATCCAGGTACAGCAGGAAGACGTTTGGATCTTGCTTGCTTAACATCTTCAATTCTGAAGTGTCTAAGAAAAGTGATCTTATCATGGATTAACAAGGCGACAGAGCCCCCATCTCTCAAATGGGCATGGCAACGATCCAGGCACAGCGTACAGGCATTCGATTAGAAAAACCCACACAACTTCTCACATCTGAAGGACTACAATTTAGGCTCTTAACTAGATTATTCAAAGTGGTTTCTATAATAAGATGCAACAATTCAAAATCATCAATCCGTCATTTTCCTTATTAGTCTTTTCCTGTGTTTACTTGGGTTTATTATTTTATTCAGTTGGAAATATGATTTGCCCCTTCCAATAACGTGGAAATATGAAGTTATTACCCTGATATATTGGGATCATCACATAGACACTAGCCAGAAATGCGAAAAACAAGCCCCCAGAACGTAAAACAAGTAAAGAGGAGGATTTTCATGTTTAGCAGATTTTTCTTCTTATATGTTCACTCCTATTTAGAAAGTAGAAAATGTGTGTTCTAAATCTCCATCTTCATACACTTACAAAAAATTATCAGGGAATTTGGCTTTGAAAAAGCTGACAACATGACTCAGAGAATCAGACCTCAAGCCACTCTTCCCAGCACACATTTAAAAATGTAGCTAACAGGACTAGCATTCACTGTTGGCACAGCTTTTGGGTACAAGTGAGTATCTGCTGGCAACAGTGAAGAATGATGGAGGTTCCTTGATGTCTGGGGATGCATGTCTGCAAATGGAGTTGGAGATGCAATACCACCAGATAAGCATACGATTTACAAACATACACCCAAAGTCACCAAGAACTCAATTCTGTGTACAGAACAACAAAAAGTACTGGTAGTGGTGGCATGGCCCAAAAGGGCACTGAGCGTGGTGCTACATTAGTGTGGGCCTAGGATTACATGAAGCGACAGAAGTATGTGAGTTTACCTTGAAGAATTGCAGCTTCTTTGAAGGTAAATGATGTGTAATCACACCAAATCTTGGCTTAATTTAGATTTATCTTTAGTTCATTCACTGTTTATTGATGTTTTTTACAGCATTTCTTTCGCACTTTTACACAACACTGCATCTTTTGATGCAACAGGTTGCTGATCGCAGACTTTTTAGATGCAGACAGAGGAAATAGAGTGATGGGGGATGAGATGTTGGGTTGGTGGCAGGGAATCTGGTGCTAGTCTTGTAATAGACACACCCTCTGGTTTCCAGTTGTACAGCTAAGCTCTCAATTGCTCAAGTGGACACACTTGAAATGCTAAGAGTGACAAACTTCACACAAGCTCCATCTCAGCCTGTTCTCTCTCACAGCTCACCCCAAGGCCTTTCACTGTTCCCCGGGGTCAGGGGTCACCCTGTGTGGGAGCAGAGCACTGCCATCACAGGTAGAGATTAGAGCACTGATCATCTATGATCCTTTTCCTAAAAAAGACCAGGATAAAAGAATGAAAGGTGAGATACGCAGGGGGCTCTCGTCGTCTCTGTGGCCGGTCATAATTGTTTCGCTTCGCGCCCAGTCACAGGTGCCACCCAGCAGTAGCACTAGCATGTAATCCCCCCAAATCCAGCCTCTTCCGACGAGCGTTAACCAGGAATGTTCTAGCAGGGTCAGTGGATTAGATGGAATTCACCAACATGGCTTGGCTTGAGAGGCCGAATTAAAAGAACGCAAGAAGTGACGGAAGGAAAGAAAGGAAAAGGGACAGCGCTGTATGAAAATGAGCTTGCCAGGTGGTCCAACGAAAAGTGGACACAGTGTGTCGAGTAATCTGAAAAGAACAGGCGTCCCTGGCGCTCATTGGCTGCTGCTTTAAAAAGCATGAAAACAGAGGCAGTAACGGGGGGAGGACGGGTTTGGAAGGTCTCAGTGAAATGTCCGTCAGGCTTGGTTTACCACAATCACAGCAGTGATTAGACTTCTTTTGATGATAGGTTTAGTTTTCTGGCTGTTGGAGAGAAAGAGGGGACGAGGAAAGGCTGGGGACGGGGGTGGGCTACTGGGACAGCATATTAATGTCCCACACCGGGAGGGACCTCCTACGTAATTTCCCAGCGGGTCGAAGGGGTCAGGTTTGTATTTAGTTAGTGGTAATGATCTCGTTAGGGATCTGAATGGACCACCGTCTAAGCCTTTTGAGGCCAGCGAGCGTGCCTGTCCATGCCCCTCCCCACTGCGGCCGCTGTGTGGGCTTCCACAGCCCCTGAACTGTGATTAATAGACTTCCAGGGCTTAATAACTTGCAAAACAGCGCTAAACAAGAGACGGTCCGGGACAATCGGCCCTGGGGAAGGCCATTGGACGGGGGTGGGCTGTAAACAGGGTTGGCAACAATCACCAATGCCTGGAATTAAGTGAGACGACACAATGCTACAGCTGGCCACTGGAGAGATGCCAAACTCCTTTGCAGCTTCCAGGTGGCCTGAGCTCGGCCTGGACTGAATCTTTTCAGTTTTGTAAGTGTTAAAAGATAGAGACGAGGGGAGGGGGAGTGTGTGGGACGGACAGTGAGAGGAAGCCATTGAGCTGGGACAAGAAAGAGAGTAAAGAGCAGAGAGTGATAAGCAGATAATAGGCAGCACATTCAATGGAACAAGTAATCCTTGACATGTCAAAGCCCAAATATGAGAGAGCTTTGTTTTTGCTATTCGCTTCGCCCACAACACTAAAGTGGGAAAAATGGGCATGGTGACCCAAACACACACAAACAACCCCCCGGCCTTCTCCTCCGGCCGTTCCCACCTTTGTGCTCTCTTGTCTCGACACAAATGTGCTCAGCATGGCGGCTTGTTCAGTCCGCCCTCTCTTCATCTAATGTAGCATTTCCTTTCTCTCTGCTGTGGGTGTGCACTTTATGCCAACGCATCTCTGCTTTTGGGGAAAAACTCCACATAAAGAAGCGCTGTAATTGGGGAAAAATCCTTGTGAGTGAAGTAGTCTGTCTGGGGATTTTAACGGTGCTGTGGTTTACCACTAGAGGTCACATTTCTAAAACTGTGACTAGGCAGGCGGGGCCACAAACGTGACTGTATGTCATCAGCCAAATACGAGGTTTAAAGATGCTATGCGTTTATGTCACACATTGCATGACTTGCATGAGAGAAGAAAATGTAGAAAACACAGTGAATGTTAATTAGCTCATTGTGGCTTTAGAGGATCTAAAAAAAATGAAACGATAATGATGGTTATAGGGGGTAAAAATCTTTATTCCAAGACACAAATGCAGATATATCCAGTCAAGCAAAAAATAAAAATGATTTCATTGTACAACTGCTTCATTACTTCAAGTTCAAGACTAATCTCTGAACAAATACAACAAAACCGTAAACTAAAAGTGCAAATTTGGCTGCTGGTTTTAAAAGCAAAACTCCTCCACTTGTTAGCCTAAACTGGGTGTCACCCAGTTTAATCCTGGAGTGACAGTGATTCATTGCTCTATAGCTTGGGGTTGTACATAAATCTGCCGGAAATTGGCCCTCTAGGACTAAATCTCTGACCTAAACAATTCTAAAGAGGTAAATAAAATTTCCATTTGAGCACAGATAACAATATTTTTCTCCATTGTGTATTTTTTATCATCATTATAATTTATAATAATAATAATAATAATTCTGAATAAATCAAAAGACATCAGACATACCAATGATGGTGATTTTTTTTTGCTCCTCTGTGATCGGGATTAGTCTGTGAACTTTATGTGCATACAGTGAATGCTAGTCCTGTTGGCTACATTTTGAAATGTACAAAAGGAACAGTGGCCTTAGGTCTGAGCCTCTGATTCATGTTGTCAGCTATTTCAAAGCCAAATTCCTCGATCTTTCATTAGTTACTGTATACTTTGGATTTTAGTTTCTTTTTGTGACCCCCGACAAGGTCACAGTACTTTAAAATTTTAATTTGCAAATCTTTCTTTTTAGGTAAATAGAACTCAAAATAATAACCCTGTGTGGTTTTTGAGACCTTTATTTTGCTATTATGCTTTCATTGTTATGAAAGTGGTTCCTAAAAGCAAGTGAATGGGGAGGTCAAGATATTACCTACGGGTTTAGGGTTAGAACTTTGTAGTCCTGCACATTTTTGCCTAAATGTCTTGATCTTAGCCAGCTATACCACCAGAGCTGAAATAACTATTTTTTTTTTATAATTTTTTTTTTAGGATTGCAAGCTGTTGACTTAAAAGTTACATATTATAAAAAGTTCTAAATTATAGTTCATTAATCCAAAAGTTTTGAGGGAATTGGTATCCTCAAAAGTTATCGAGCTCTGTGAACTTTCAAGATTAAAGTGTGTCCTAGAGCTTGGAGACTCAGGACCCTTGATAAAATATACCTGAATCTGTTTGAATTTTTTTTACATTAATTAAATTTATGCTGAATCAAATTAAACAAGTGTGCAGACTGTCCATTATTCACTCAGCGTTTGTGTTGAACTAATACAGAATAAGAGTCATTTTTAACCGATCACTTTGTAAGTGTATAATTATAACCAATTGATTTTCATTAGAAAATATCATTTTACATTATGTCGAGAAGATACATCTACGCTCTGGGGTCTGTGCCGGCATTTACCAAAGCAAACATTATAGAATTTAAGAAAAAAAACCTGTTTTAATGCATCTGTATATCTATTTCACACCAGTCAAAGGTAGTAGTCTTCACCGGCAAAAAATAAAGGTTGTGATCATATTGAGTAAATGCACATTACTCGTCGTTTTGTCTCCAGAGACAGCTGGCAGATGATCCAAACCCCTGCTTAACACATGCAAACACACATGCAGCTATAAGAGCAATGTTTGCATTGCTGTGATGGATGCGTCTCTTTGTGTAAAGCTGCTGTTTGTCCTCTACACTGGGACCGTGGGGCCTCAGGACACAAGGATGGGTGCCAGATCCTCATCCGTCTCGCAGAGAAGCTTATAATCACAGCATCAATTAAACAGCCCGCTAAATGGCAATTGGTAGGGAACACATAAACCATGCAGCATGTGCTCAATTATCACCAATCATGAGACAAATCCTGAAGAGTTCCCAACAACACCCCCCTCTGTAATCGGTCATCTGCCGCCATTTTTAACCAAACAAAGCAAACAGCTGGGAATTGTAGTAAGGGCACAATGTGTGCACTTCAACTCTTGAATAAAGGCAGGGTTTGGGCTAAAATGAACACTATCAGGAATCAGAGATTGTCTTCAATTGTTTTCATACACTCTGAAGTTATCGCTTTCCAACATTATTCTGAGAACGTTCATTAATTAAGTATTGTATTTGATATATTTCCACGTTTTTATTTTAAGATGGTATTTAAACAATACAAGACAAGAATCTACATTATTCCATTCTCATGATAGCATGATGAGGATTCAGAGGAATGTAAACTGTAAACATTGTAATTGTTAATTTTAGTTTTATTCACAATTATTCATTCATTCATTCATTCATTCATTCATTCATTCCCTTTTTTGGGGTCACGGGGGTCTGCGGGAGCCTATCTCCAGTGCACAATGGATGAGAGGTGGGGGTACACCCTGGACAGGTCGTCAGTCTATTGCAAGGCAACATTCAATCACACAAAGGGAGATATAAATTATTCAATTTATTATTCGCATATTTTTGGGATTGCTCCACTGTCTCTGGTAGAATTTGAACTTTCACTAATTAATTAATTTATTCATTAATATAAGTAAGGTAAAGACGTATTTTTATCTATATTAAAACTGCAATAACTACTGTTATCATCATTATTTTTTATAATTGTTTTATTTTAACCATCCTTTATCACAATTACTTTTTGTTATTATTATTTATTATTATGAACACTCAGTTATTTTTATTTATTTTTTATTTATCTATTTTTTTCATTATTACCATTTGTGTTATAATCACCATAGTTTTTTGTCACTGTTATTAATTAAATTGTTATTAATTATTGTTGATGAAATATATTTATATATTTAATTAATAATATAATATGGATATTCATATTAGTGTTATTTTTATCAATATTATTTTTTGTGGTGATATTATTACTTTTCATTCTATTGTTATCATCATATTATATTAACGTTATCTTAACTGATTTTATGGTCAGTTTCAGCAGTGGCATGCTGGGTAGCACTAGGGCCTTCCAGTTACAGGGGTGCCGGTTCAAGGAGTTTTCCCTGTGCTTGCCTGGGTTTCCTCCAGGAACTCGGGTTTCCGTTACAATCCTAAAAACATGTGTCAGTCTAATTGAATAATCTAAGTTCCCCTTTGTTGAATGTTTGAGTCAAGTGTGCTGGAGATGAGGTCCACCAGCAGACCCTCGTGATCCTGAAGGAGAACAAGCAGGTGTAGAAGGTGAGTGAAGGAATTATTCAGGTTCAACATAACATTCATTCAGAAGGACAGTGACACATTGGGCAGAAATAAATGAGAGCAGACCCACCCCAACACCCCCTCATCCTCCACTAACAGTACAGCCCACTGGTTATCAGCATGTGAATAATAATTTAAATTATAGTTTTTAAGTGTTTTCAAAAAAAGATTAATGTTTTAAAAGGGAAGGAAAGACAAAAGAAATCCTAGAACTTGGTTTTGATGATTACTGATCCAAGTCTTGCGGGACCCTCTACTCCTCAAACCTCAGCTTTTGAGTTTATTTTTGAACTAATGCAACATCTGGCGGAGAAAAGCCGCATGTTCTCTTTCAAGAGAGAGCTTTCAGAAGTGCCCCAGTGGCTGGCAGTCCTTCACTCTCTTTTCCACATCCTAAAAAACCCTTTTTGTGTCTTCTTTGTGTCTCTTTTCTGACCTTCTTCCCGGCCTTTCCCTAGTCTCGTCCCAGCTGTCGCAGACTCTGCAAGTGCGGTACGGGTGGGCTCCTCTGCATGCCGAGCTAAGCCCCCTGACTCCATGCTTAGTCCTGCCATGAATAATGGATCGAAGAAATACATTTATCTTTTAATAGCCATGTCCCCCACCCCAGCCGGGCTCAGTCCCGGCCCCCCCTCTGGCTGCTCCCGCTCTGGAGGGCCGAGGTTCACTCTCCTCGATTGTCTGTTTGTGTTTGAAGCCGGTGCTTCTTAGTGTCCTAGAGAAGTGTAATCAGGCTTGATTTGATGGGTCTGCAAAAGATGCTGGGTTAGAATAAACAATAATTGTTTTTATTATTCATTTGGTTTTCATGGCACTTGATTTTAGGGTAAAAAACACTAAGTTTTTAAATAAATAATTTTAAATAATAATAATAAAATAAAAGGAACCACGAAAACTAAGTTCACAAAAACTTTACAAGACAAAAAGAAGCACAAACACTGAGAGACTTAAAACTATTTCCTCAAAAGCCCCGAAACGGATAAAGATAATGTATGAATAAATGTTAAAATTATTTTTAATTACCTACATTATAAAGATATTGTGTAAGTTTTGTAAACATATTTATGTAAACATGTTACAACTTTGGTCACTGTTGATATTAGATTTATGTTGTTATTATAATTATATTTTTGCTCTTACTATTCACATTTAGTATCTTAAGCTAAAAAGACTAAATAATATTGTAATGGAGATAAAATATATGATTAGTTTTTTTGGATTGTGATTTATTGCATTCCTTGAGATCGACAGAATCATTAGAGAGAGGAAGAAAGAGGGAGGGAGAGAGAGAGAGATTTGTGCAGCCAAATGAAGTATTTGCAACACAAATAAAGAGGAGCTCCTTGAGCAGCTCATTTCCCCTTGATCTTAATAAAGAGCTTTTGAGTCGCATCTCAAAGCCTTTCAGACCCAATGCCAACCCACCCTCACTCGCCCAGACCTGAAGAAGAACGATCCTCTTGAAATATTTCACAATGTACATAACTAAAATAACCTAAAAATGTCACATCTCGAAACAAAATATTGAAAAAAATGCCTTTCTCAATAAAAGCAAAATTGATATTCTATCGATATTCTCATTATACCTGTATTTTCAGAACTTAACTTTTTTACCGTTGTACTGTTTATAGAGTTTCACTTTCTTTGAGCTAATTTCAATACAAACAGCAAATACTTTCATCACTTTAAATTCTGCGATTGTGGCCAGAATTAAAGCAAAATATTCAAAAGCTGTAAACAGAATAATTAATTTAATATCTAAATGACCAGTTTGATATGTTTACGTTGTTAATTACAGCTTTGAATCAAAAATAATTAGCACAGTGTGCCACAACAATCCTGATGGTGTGACAAATATGAAATCATGTTTGAGTAAATTGATGATATTTGTGTTTACTTTGCGCCCAGCAGGATGAAGAACACGTCTGAAACAGGAGTCCCTCAGCATGGAGCTTGATACTCCTGAAGATGAGCACTGCATTCTGATTATTTCCTTTAGTTTCACACAGACATCTGTCATAAATGGGCATGGAAAACTTTTTACAACCGTAAGTGTTGTTGCCTTCTCTGCGCTTGTCTTTTGGACTTCCCTGTCAGGTGGCAGTATTGTCTCTGAAGAACCTGCTCAGTCAGACGTTATGGGGTGGCAGTACTGTCTCTGAGGAACCTGCTCAGTCAGACGTTATGGGGTGAGAGTAGTCTCTCTGAGGGGCCTGCCCATTTATACATTGTGGGGTGGCAGTAGTCTCTCTGAGGGGCCTGCTAAGTCAGCATTGTAAGGTGGCAGTACTGTCTCTGATGTGGTTTCTCTGTTGAAAGGCAGGGATCGGTGGTGCTGTTTTTGATGGAGCCTCCATCTTGGACATGGCTAGTACTGTCTTGGATAAGGCTGCTCTGTAGGATGGCAAGGTGTGCCAGTGCTGTCATGAATGCGTCCATTCTGTCAGATGACCATGGGTGCCAGTATGGTCTTAAATGTGTTAACTTTGTTTGGATGGAAGGATGCACCTGTACTGTCTCGGATCGGGCTGCTCTGTTGGACATACTCTGTTGGAATCTAGTTATTCTCTTGGGTGCTAATTTCTTTTCACAGAAGAACAGACAAAGAGATTAAATTCCCAGTCCATTGCCATGTTGTTAGCTGATGAGCTTCAGGTGGCACTCTGGCTCAGTCTATTTTGCTGACATCTTGAGTGCCACCTCACTGGCAATAGTGATTAACCAAGTTGCACTCGCACTTTACCACAGAGTTACTCTCTGTGAAAATATTGTACCAACTGTAGGTACGATAAGGGTTGTGCTAATAGGAACTGTCAAAGAATGTCCTGAGAACGACAATTTGAAAAAGACTTGTTTTAAAAGATGGAGCTGTGGTGCTCAGACTGATTTCCATCTTAAATGCAGACACTATTATCCCCCAGTCGTTGGGCTCTATTTGGGTTAACCTCCATCTTCTCTTGACTCTTGCGCTTGTAAAACTACCCCACTCATAAAAACCCTTCGTCCCAATCCCTCTTTTCCACCTTTGTCCCAGTGCAGTGGAGAGTGTTTCCTCAGTGCTGCATTCAGTGCCTCCAAGAGCAAACAGCAGCCAAGAGAAAGCTTCATCTATCATCAGTTGTGTGGGCACTGTTGCCTAGGCAACGCACAGGCTGGCAAATGCCTTTGTTGTGAATACTAATGAGGCACTTGGCAGGGCTGCTGGCACGGTGGCACATGAAGCCCCGGCTGTCTCTCTGCTCCAGAAGCCCTCCGGAGTGAGGTAAAACAGTCAAAAGGGAAATCAATTAAGGGCCTTCCAGAGGGCTTGGCAAGGGTGCTAATCTGCAAAGCCACCTTTCAAACAATGCTCCAGCGTGCTCGCACTATACCCTCCAACTTTTGGCTCAAACGAACAACTGGAGAAACAACAACAAATATGTTTGCGCCGGAGGGAAGTTTAACTGGGGGAAGTTTAATAACAGATCAATGCTGAACTTTTTAAAGTTAGTTATGGGGAATGTAGAGATATCTCTAGTTCTGAGCGGAATACCACTCCTTTTCTTTGACAAAAGCATGCTTTTTACATTTGAATTCAAGGTTGAATGTTTTACCCCTGTTAGATTCTGCCAGATTCTTCAATGTTCTCAGACATTGCCAAAAGCTAGATGTTAAAAGGCAACCTTCTTATGACTTTTTACAACATTAAAAAGTGAAAATATTCTTAACACCATGACCGACTCATAGCTAGTAGCAAGCATTCTCAAGAACCTTCTTGGAGCCAACAACTTTGCACTCTGTGAACCGGAGAAGACTCCCCCACGATGCTAATCAAATGAGTGGAAAACTGTGTTTCCTGTCCTTTTGGAGAACAATTTTATTTGCCATTAGCTGTGTTCCTAGCATGAGTGAAACTCTCAGCCGCAAGAAACAGGATGAAGGTGAGTAATTCAAGCCAGAATTGTAATTTTGGCTGAAATAAACCTTCTCATTTGCACCTGACAGATTTGCTGTGGTATCTCCCCTCTCAGCTCTCACTTTCGACGAGAAACAGGGGATAAATTAAACCGGAGCATGTCTTTTCTCTGCTCTCGGCGCTGCTTTATTGATTCAGGTACTTTGATCGAGCAGCTCCCAATCAATTCCTCCGCCTGAATCATTTCCCCGACAGACCCCTTCAAATGTCATTAATCTGCCTCTTCGCTGGCACTTGTTTGTTGGGAATCGAGATGTGTCTGGCTTACACTGTCTATTAGCTGGGGTTGTGCTCTTTGGGGGATTTTCATGGGCTGCTAAGCGTCGGGGAGGATTGGATACGCCATGTTTGCTCATCCTCACCGAGTCACTTATTAGCGCTAATTGGGTGGGACAGTTCAAACAAGCACTGCAAAGCGGGGCTAACACAAGTATGGCAAGGGTACAAACACATGGTCTATAGGCTCCTACTTCCGACCCTTTAGCCTTGAAATAGAGGGATATGGTCAAAGTAAATCCAGATCTCAATCCAATGACTAGATATGCACGAGCCATACCCCAACTGCCCACTCCCAGTTCGGCTAATTAAAAGGGGATGTCCACATGCAAGTTAAATATAAAATAAAATAAATTATTGGGTGGCACGGTGGTGCAGTGGGTAGTACTGTGGCCTTCCACTGTGATTATCGGTTCGAGGCTCGCCAGTGATCTTCCTGGAAGGAGTTTGCATGTTCTCCCCGTGCTTGCGTGGGTTTTTTCATAATCTAAATTCGCCTTTGATGACTGTAGCCCTGCTGGATTGGTAACCTGTCCTGGGTGAACCCCGGCCTCTTGCCCAATGTGTGGTGGAGATAGGCATTGGCAGGACCCCGTGACCCCAAAAGGGAATAAGCAGGATGGAAAATAAATGAATGAAAATAATTTATTTTAAAATTGGTCAGTAGCTAACATTAACCTCTTCAGACCCTGTGTCCCTAAGAATCATAGATCAACCAGTTTATTTAGTTTATGGTGAATTTCAGCCAACTTTTTCCATAGCAAAGTATAGGACTATAAAAGACTTAATAGAATTTAAATAGTTTTATGATGATTGTAATATGATTTGAAGACAAATCTCATACTGAGTTGCCAAAAATTCAACAGCCAGTAAATGTGTTACTCTTGAGCGACAACATACAACCAGCATGGCTGGCAAATATATTTGTGGAGGTCAATTGCTTGAAATTTTTGCCAAGCCCAGTGTTAAAGAGCCACTATTGGTTTGAATGGTTCAAGAATTGGTTTGGGAGGCTTCTCTGCATCTACAATTTATGAATGGTCATTATGAATGCATATTAAATATCTTTGCGACTTTTCATATTCCCATTCCAAGAGTTATCAGATTATCACAACAAATCCAATCAGCTCTGAGAAATCTACATTTGCTTAAGAGAAAGGCATCCACAGCTCTCTGTAAGACTCAAACTGGTAGCCAATGGAAGCTAGTAGCACATATCGCTCAGGCCAAACCTTCACCCGTACACCAGAGAATTTATTCATGACCAATAGAGTTTCAACAGCCATGTGATGTAGCACACGGCCCCCTGGCCCCTGGGAACCTTATGGTAATGAAAAATCACACCAGCTCACTGTCAACACGAGAACCGTCACCACCACCCCTAGCACTGTGTTTAGAATGTGTTTTGTCTAAAGATGCTAATTTCCAGGGATTATTTACCTCCATAATAGCTGCAATTATATTCCATGCTAACCGATTTAAAGTATAAGCACCAATTAGTAACTGGTCATTATCTTGAGCATTTGAAACTCGCAGTGAAGTAATAGGCTGACATTTCCTCGCCTGTGCAGTGGAATAGCTGTAGTGCCTCTATAATTAGAGCCTGTTTACCTTCAGTCTCCAGAAGACGACGTAAAATCAGAGCTCTGTCAGACTGCAATTCCTCCTCAAATCACAGGATCAACTATTTCAAGGTGGGGTCTGCAGCGATGGACTGTTTAATGAGTGAGATTTCTCTTCTGTTATGGCTTTAATTAGTGTAATTATGCTCGATACACAGCAGAAGAAGAAGAACAAAGCAGATCAGATGAACTAGCAGCAGCGCTCAAGTACCAACACAAGACTGAAGCTCCCAAAGATGTCATGGAGAAGTGCTTTCGAAAAACCCGAAGCTGTTTTACAAGTGTGACTTAGATTTATTAACATTTGAAACCATTTGAATTGATGATCATCTAAAACAAATACCATTCATTTCCTAATTGTTACCCCCTGTGCGATTTCTTTCAACATAAAGTGAAAATCTTGTATAAAATGCTTATTAAAATGAAACAATCCAAAGGAACATTGTTATTACATTTCTAAAACATTTCTAAAATGATGCTAAAAATAATACAAATAAATAAATATTGAAATGTGTTGAGTTTGTGTTTAATGTTAGCTTTCAACAGAGGATGTATTTATTTGTTTTTGGAAAATTACACACATTTATTTTTTTACAGTCTATGATTGGAACTCGCAGTATAAGAACAAGAGCATAAATACTTAAATACAGAACTTAGCTGTCAAAAAAAACAAAAAAACGGTATAACATGATATTTTTTACCACAAGTTAATCTATAGCTCTTTAAAGCATAATTTCAGAGTGAAATTAGAGTAAATAAAGTGTGAATACTTTATTAAGAAAACGAAGAAAATGATTTGAAAAAATGAAATGGGTGTTTTTTTAATTATTTGTTTTGTATTTTAAAAATGTATCTGTTTCTAATTCTAATTGTAATATATAATACATGATATAGAATGACTTTAATTATGTAATTGTTACATTATGATAATTATTTCTCTATCATAGTCCCTTAACAAAAAAGACTTGAAAATCTATAAATGCAATATTTTTTTGGACTAATGACAAATAATAATTCATAAACAACAACTAAACATGTTTACTATAAATGTAACCAAAAATATACAACATTGTGAATTAACCGGGTTCATGGTGGGTTTCGCTCATATTAAATGGTGTGAAAGAAGACGATTGTTAAAGGGGCAGAACCCAACAGATTTAAAAAGCAGCAAAATGATTTAGTAAAATGTAAATACGTTAGCTAGCCGTGCTAATCAATGTTTTACTGCTGTCTATAGTGTGTGCTGCCATAGTGCCTCATCTCCCAATAAATCAAGACAATGCTTGGGTTCTGGCTAATGGATGTTTAACAAAACCCCCTCATTTCAAACAGTTTGACCCCATGTCCCAAAACACAATGTGAAACTCCCCCTGGATTAGCAGTGACCCCGGGGGCAGGCGGGCCACACAGGCGCTGACAGAAGCCCCTGTGAATTCAGGGGAACGCTTTGCATGCATGGATGCATGTGTGGCTGGAGAGATACATGACGGTGGGCTGCGCCGGGTCACTGTAAAGACTTCTTAATGGATCGTCATTGACACCCACTGAAGCTGCGCTGTGTCTGGTGCTTTTTTAATTAGTCTTTGTGCTCTCTGCCCTCCTGAATGAGATGGCTTTTTACTACTGTGGGAAGACGTCTAAAAAGTATTTAATCAAATACATACTGTGATTATTAACTTGATACTCTTTTTAAAAACATGTAGTGTTTTGGGTCCTACAAACAAGTTAAATATATAATCAATACCAACCTAAGATCAGGTTTAGATGTTGAAATCCTCTGTAGTTTTAAAGATACAATATATTACCTGGAGCTCAGTTGTATAGAATAGGACGTTGTATTTAATGTCTAGTAGTTACTTCTAGTTTTTTTCTGCTTATGCCAAACTTTAATCTAATTTTAAAAAGTGTTCCGTTTAAAACATGATATTGTTCAGTGGAAATTCAATGTGATGTAAAAAAAAAAAAAAAGAAAATACACTTGAAGAGAGTCAATAACATCATTTGACATCAAACTTTGGCATAATATATGTGACCAGGATTAGTACATAGCACAATAAACCCGGCAAAGAACCAAAAAGAGCTTAAACTGTACTTTAGAGCAAAAAAAAGCTTCATAGCAATTTCAAATCTGCAATGAACTTGCAAAGAATCAGCAAAGAAGAACAAAAAAGAGATTAATGGGTTCTTTAGAGCAAAAAAGAGCTATAGCACCTTCAAACTGACAAAGAATCAGCTAAAACTCGACAACCGAGAACCAAGAACCAAAAAGAGGGGTTCTTTACAGCAAAAAAAGAACTATAAAGCAACTTCAAACTGGAAAACAACCTGCAAAGAACAAAAAGTGTGGTTCTTTAGAGACAAAAAAGTGCTATATAGCACCCTCAAACCGGCAAAGAACCAAAAAGAGCTTAAGGGGTCCTTTAAGGTGAAAAATTGCTATTTAGTGCCTTCAAACCTACAAAGAAGCAGCAAATAACAGGTGAAAAACCTTTCTTAAGAGTCTAACATTTGTTACAAATTTTAATGAAAGGACACACGTTCTGCTTGTATGTAAAACTGTGAAAATGTTTTCTAGAAATTACAAACACTAAAATAAACCAATGGTTGTGATTTAATAGGGGATCTGTGTCTGCAGGAGAAAATAAGAAAAAAGAGACATGAGAGATTCAAATAAAAATAATAAAATAAATGAATGAATAAGTAATAGAAACAAAAACATTTCTCTGATGCATTGTGAACCAAATGACAGAATCGAGACGTAAAACAAAGACTTCTTTGAGGTTTATAATGGTAAACAAAGCTGCGTGGTCGTGGCAGAAGATTGTAGAGCATGAAAGAACTGCTTTTCATAGCCAACACTTCAAACTGAGCAGAAGGAGCCGTTCCACTCTGTTCCAGCAGGAGGTGTGTTCCTCCTCGTCCTCTCTGCTGTATCACGAATCAAAGAGGTGCTACATCAAATTTCTCTCAAATGAGGCCTGCCTGACATTGTGCTGTTTCACGAGGCACAATGCCTCCTTTCAGAGCCAAGCCGTTTCCGCTGGCCCGGACGTGTTCGAGTATTTATCTGCGCTTTGGTTTTGTTGTGCTGGACAGCTGCAGGCCTTGTTTGTCTTGGCCTGTTTATGATCACTCTGCACTCTTCAAGAGGCCACGAGTCACAATTGTTTCAGCACAGAGTCTGTCATTGTGAGAATCCAGGCTTCTGCAAGCTGCAAAGCCAAAACTGAACATTCTTATCTGATCATTCCATCACGTGTCTTCCTCACACACTACAAACATGTGCATCTAGTGTGGATCTGCGGCTCTAAACTTACCTTAGGTGAGTGGAGAACTGGTGAAACGTCCGTGTCCCCAGTGAAAACTGGGACAGGAACACACTGACCTTACAGATATTAATCATAAATGATTCATAAAACATGACAAAAAAGTCTCATATACTTTTATGGCAATAGAGACTATTATTAATGCTGGGTGAAGTGGCAAATGTTTTTTCACATGATAAAACCACAGACATTTTAACAACAAATGTGTATGTATAAAATATTAAAAAGGAAATAAATGAAATGAAATAGTAAAATACGAAATGCAATACACAAAAGACAGATAAGAATTAAAATGTTATAATACATTTAAAATAAAAATAAAAAATAGAAATGCGCATTTACTCAGATTTTAACCTGTTGAATCCACCTGCTCCGCTTCAACTTCTTTGTGTTGGAACACATACATCTGATTTTTCAGATACAATATTGTCATATTGTCAAAAACACAATATTGTCAGTCACACACACAGTCTGTTGTACACAACCTATTTTGTAAATATAAACAAGAATTTGAGAATCCTCAAAATTTGATCGTCAAAATTTGATCTGTTTCGACAGTGGTATGTTGTAGCTGTCAATCATAGCGGTCAATCACATGTTTAGTCACAATAGTTTTTGGATGGAAAATTGAGCCATCATTAACCACACTGATTTAACCATAGACTTGGTTTGGGTGAAAATCATTGTGCAGTCAGCACCATGGGGGCGCTCATCGCGGTTTGGCTTCACTCTCTACATCAGATTTTTTTGACAATTGCAAAAAAAGTTTTCAAAAAGTAATACTGCCTATATTCATTTGTAATTGATGTAAAAATTACAAATAATCTCACAGTTTTGAAAGATCAACTTTAGAAAGTGTGTATGAAATCAAAACATTGTGAAAAAAAAAATAGTTAAAAATAAGACAACAAAGTGCTTCTTCAGGGGTGTTAGCTTCTCTGACTGCTACAAAGGCAGTGGAAGCCATTTCTAGACAAGCAGTTTATTAACCCATTTAGAGGTGGTGCATTTGCACTCCACCAACTTGATTGCTTCGTTGTCCAGTTTAATGTTTGTGCTCAGCACCATTTCATCTTCAGATGTATTTTCTTCACCAGTTGGGTCTTTAGTAAAGTATAAAGCTGGACTTGTGGACTTGCTCACTTTGTGTTAAAAAAAAAAAAAACTCAACTGTTTTGAACGTCAGCCATATAAACCCATAAATAGTGTAAAAATCAACTCGATGCGAGTTAAATCAACACTCAACACTTTTTGCTAAGTGAGAGTGGTGCAGCTGAAGCTGGTCTTGCATTCTGAGATATCAACTATAGCTTATGTAACAACTATGTTAGCAAGACTCAAAACAAGCCATTTACCAAACAGAAATGTTTAAAGATCTCTTAAATGAATAAAAGTGGTTAAATTCTGACAAAATTATAACAGAAGCAAGAAAACATTTCCCGGAAAGGATGTCGTATGTGCTTTGAGGTTTGGTCCACAGACTCCCCTGCTGTGGTGTAAAAAAAGCCCTATCTGTTATACTAACATTACGCATTGTTTCTAAAATAAAGATGAAAAATGCTAGAAGAGCATACCAAAACAAACCATATCTGCAGTTAAAGGTGTTTTATTCTACACCTCTTCTCTTCAGAATCAGGAGCGCACCTCTTTACCACGAGTGCTTCATTCAGTGCCTCCACCTTGATTTAACAGACAGGGAGAGAGCTGTCTGTCACACTCATTGAACTCTAGAAACAAGGTCCCTGCATCTCAGTGCAGCGCTGCCTTTGTCTCAGTGTCGCCGCAGCAGCAGAAAAACATCAGCGGACAACATCTGCAGATGGAGATTAGCGTTAGGAAATTGCCTCCTTGAATGAAACTGGAACGTCGACTGCCAATTTCCTTTATGCCCACGACTCCTTCTCTGGAAAGCTAGAGGGCACTGCTTTGTCCTTAATTGGTTACAATTTAGATAAAGAATAAATTCCCCCAAAACCAACAGCACAGGAAGAAAGAGTGAGTGAGAGAGAGAGAGAGAGAGAGAGAGAGAGAGAGAGAGAGAGAGAGAAAGTAGACTGTAGGGTCAACAAAGCCCTTTATTGCTATAAGCATAAATAACAGTTTCTAGTCAAGTTGCATTTACTTGCTTACTCACGAAACTTGATACTATACTCTTTTTTTATCAGGAACAAAAAATGAGAAAATAAATAAAAATTGCAACATATATAATAGTCAAAAAAGCTGGGTCTAGCTGCTAGGGTTAAAAATAATTCAGGTCTTAACGGTTATAAACAAAGCTTTGTGTTTAAAATTCTTATAACTAACTATTTAAAAAAGATATTATTTCACGTCAGTTATCAGCTCTTTCTGGAGGAAGTGATGGCTGCCATTCTGCAGAACCCTCTCCACACTTACTGCAGGAGAGGACACTGAAGGATGAGCCAATCAGGAGAGAGGGATTTATTATTGCTCTTAGACCAGTGGGAAAATGTGTCCAGGATGCTGGGGTTACAGCCTATCTCTTCTCGAAGGATTTTTAATGCTCAGTTTAACGTGTCTTCTGAAAGACGGCTAACATCATAATATCATGAAGGGAACATAACATTTTCATGGAACTATCTCATCAGTTAAAGTCTAATTGAAGTCTAAGTGATGTCTGTTTTTCAGGCTTCTTTTCAAAATGCTCAACTCCGGTTTTTCAGAGAAGCATCTGCTTTGTGAGGCGGTATTATCTTAAGTCGTCAGCGCCAGCTATCTCTCCTTCTCTCTCTTCCAGCTGATGAGGCACAGCTTAATTGGGGCCTGTGCTTTAAAGTCTGTAGGGCTCTCCACAGCTCACAGAGCCGCATTCATGCGCTGCCCATTTACCTCGAGTGTGTGCGAGATGGAGATATTTTATTTACATTAGGAATCCTAATCCAAAGCTTCAGAGAACACCGGGAGCGCTTATTCCTGTTTCAACAAAACAAGTAATAGAAGGAGTTCTGTGCTGCTTTGATTTTATATTTACTGCAGGATTTAGTCATTTCAAGTTGGCGGGCATTGTGGGCCCTGTTGCATAGATTTCAGATGTTTAACTTGAATTATTGTCAAATAAGCTTAACAAATGTTATAAATGTGTTCAATAGATTAGTCATTAGTCATTGTCAGGAAAATTCCTCTTTACATTTTTTTTTTATTTAATTTAATGTTTTTAAACATTTAAATGTCACTTAAATACTCAAAGAAATCTCATTTTTAATAGTGGACCAATTGCCTTCTTTCATTTTGGATATCACTAATTAAAGGAAAAACAAAAAACAAAACAAACATTTCCTAAAGGTTCTGCTGCTGCTGTTATATACGCTACATATATCTTTCATATTTTGTGTGATTAGTTGTCATGTATAAACTGATCATGGACTTAAATCAGCCAAAATTACATTTTTAACCCTTAGAAGTCCCAGGCCTTTTTTCTTCTTTATAATTTAAAGTAGTTTTTGTGGCAATGCTTGATAGAATTTTTTAGTACAACCCCAGCTTCTGTTTTTACAAATATGTTTTCATTATATTACACAATAATTCCACAACAAACCTGAAATTGTACAAAAAATACAAATCACTTTATTGCATTTTCTTAATTTGTCACGGCAAACATTTCATAAATGAGAATGAACAGTTTCCATGTTTTATGTTTAGACAACAAATAAAAAAACATAAATCCTCTCAAAGACAAGGTCAAAACTGTGAAAATTTCTCCTAAACCTTATATACTCCTTAAGCACTCTTTGTTTCATTGTACTTTTTTGTGTCAGAACTTTGAAAAACACAAGCCAAATCACAGGTATTGTACTTCCATTTGATATTCCTTCCTTTCTCCACTAGATGGCACTGATTTGTGGTCTGTAAAATGAAACTGATAGATGTTCATGCTAAAACCTTTTCCTGAAACATAAAATGAATTCACTCAGTAGTAGGCTCATAAAATATTTAAAAAATGCAACCATGTACCATAGGATAAAACAAGTGAATGCCGTTTAGCACTCAAGTAAGAAATTGTATCATTCTTATAATTATCGCTCTTCTGCTTTTTTAGAAGATCATGTATTTTTTTAAAAATTAGTGGTTGTGATTGTGTTTATTTGCTTCGTTATAAGTAAAATAAGGAGATATTGGAGGAAACATGTGTTTTTTTTTTAGGCGGAGTTCATTTTTTGGCCATTCCAACATCAATTACTCTTACCCAGTGTTCTTGACTGTCAAATTAACTCATCCACACCACTCCCCAAGAACCTATCTTCATTTTGATACCAAGATTTGCAGTTTAGACCTTGTAAAAGCTGAGAAATGCCTTAAAAAGTAAAAGTATAGGATTTTCGGAAAATAGGCCTCAGGGCTTAAGAGGTTAAATACATCATTTATTCTGCTCCTTCAGTAACCTCTCAACTATTTTACACACAACATGCACAAGACTACTTTAGTATTAACAGGAAGTGACATTATATAGTTTTCCAAACAACATTGTGACCAGACGAAGCAAAGTTGCATCCTTTAAAAAGGACTTTTAGTTTCAGAAAATAAACCTTTCATAAATTAAAATATTTACGCAAGCCCAAATCATACCAGTTTTATGGTATGACTTGGTAGCCATCTGTATAATTCTCATTTATTGTTCAATTCAGAGGACAACCAGTAAAACTCTGTCATACCTCACAAATAATATACCAATATGAAATGTTTAATTCTTGTGCGCAATTTAAATGATAAAAGCACCAAAAATGCTGCTTACTTTTTTAATCCAGGAATTCAGTGCTGTCAATTCCAATGTAACAGTTGTTTCACTTAACTTCCAATATGAAAAATGTGCTTTAAATGGCAGAACTTTTCCAGACGCATCATAAACGCAGTTTAAGGCATGTAAAAAAAGCTGTTGTGCATTGCAGAAATCCTTTTCAAGATGGGTGCTTGAGAAAGAAGCGATTCACAGTTTTAATGGCAGTCTATGCAAACAGAAGCTCCCCGTCTCTGACAAAAGCAGGATTTACAAGGTGCCCAGATGTGCCGCAATACGCTTTTAATGCTGGAGCCGTAGATAAGGCTTGAAGCCTCTGTAACCACACAAACACTCACTGCAAAACCCTCCAACAATTAGCATGGCCGTTAAACCCTAGAGCAGCCGCTAAGTAGGGAACGATGACGTGTGCAGCGGCTGTTCCTGCTTCCCAAACTCTTGAAGTGTATTTGGCTTTCTTTTCATGGCCGTATTTGCACGGTTGTGGAGTGCCTCCGAATGTAGTGATAGCACAGCACTCGTGCGAGTCTGATGAAGTGAGGAAGACTCCCCTTCTCTCCTCATTAGCCGTGTGGCTCAGCAAAGGCAGAAATGCTGCAGCTATCAGGCACTGCCTCGACAGTCGGCCTTATCTCATTAGGTTCCACATCAAAGTTAATCAGAGATGGGCTTGGTAATTGGCGGAGGAGACAATGGCATAGATCGGAGAAGGAAGGAGGGGGCTGAGACGTGCGTCGCCTTGAAACATTGGCATGGCTGGCAATGGTAGATAGGCGACGGCAGAAGATGGAGAGGGAAGAGGGTGAATAAGAGAGCGAGGGGGGATGGAGGGAAAGGAGGAACAGCACACGCATAACAAGCAAGCTGCTCAGAATTAATGAGCTTAGCCAATAAGAAAAGAATAACCAATCAGTGTGTGTTGGGCAAATATAATTTAGGAATAATTGCTTGATTGCTTTTCTATCGCAGGCTGATTTGACCGCACACGAGAACTGAGAATTAAGATGTCAAGACAAGAATTAATTTGGCATGCGAGGGCACATAAATTCCTCCTCTCCTCTTTACCGCCCCGGCGATGTTAGCCGAGTTGTCTGGCGCTAATGATGAAAACACAGAGGTAGATTGCGCATTCATTTCCTGACTCCATTATCTGTAAGGAGTCGCTCGACTAATGCCACAGATGCCCCGGTATCATGGAAAAGAGCGCGTACGCTGGCACGTTTAATTGCTGTTTTTGCATATTCCACTCCAGCCGTGATAGCAAGCCGCGGCTGATTGTGCAGTTTGTTTCTGTATTGATTTCAGCTTCTCCTTCTTCTTTCTGCAGGATGTGCAAGCTGTAATTGTGATTTCAGATACCCCTCCTTCTCATCCTTCAGCAGAGCTCTTTACGAAGCTCGCCCTTTTCCTCGCTGGATGGACAAATTTTTATTGGAAGCTACCTGCTTTGATAAATGAGTAGCAACCACTTTCGATTGTCTTGTCTGATGAGTTCTTGCTCAAAGTGTTCCCGGTTTTGTCTCATTATCAAGTGAGGGTTTGAAAAATAGAAGAACGCTTTAGTCACTCTTTCCAAACCTTTTTCAGTTTCTTGGGAGTTCTTGAAATAGTTTTGCAGGAAACAGGCTAATTTGAACCAAAAGGGTACATTGTGCTGGTTTCCTTGTCTCCAGTTCACAGCTTCCTCGCCTAAGGAAGTAGGAACATGTGGGAGGAAGGATGGGGAAACCAGGTAAGCTACACTTTGGAAGGCCATACATTTCTATCTTAAGGTGCTTGTATAAGTGTGAGGACTGTTGAGAGTGTCAGATGGTTGATTTGGCAGCTTGCCGATGGCTTCTACCTGTTTTTCTCCTCGCTTTATTTTGTTTCAACCATTGGGCCACTTAAACCCCACCCTTTGCAATGTCAGAGCATGAGGAGAGTGAGGCCACTGCATCTTCAGTGCACATAAAATGGTAATCACTCAATTGAACACTGAAAAATAGCTGTCAATGTTATGAAAGTCACCTGTGATACCTCCTGAACTCTGGGATACAATGGCAATAGTTTGTGATGGATCATTTGTGAACGATTCACTCATTTAGACCAAATGTTCAAAGTGACTCCTGAGCAAGGAATCATTCATAAGTACATATGCAGTTCATGTGCTCTGTCAGCAACGGCTCAAGATTTGATTCGTATTTTTGAGTCCGTCAGCTGATCGTTCATTATGTGACTGCTCCAAACACATTTCTTCTTATTTGAAAAACTGAATCAACTCTTCTTAAATTACCGTGAGCCTCACAAAATATTCCTCTCAGAACTTGTCCAAACTAGTCTTACACTTTAATCCACAAAAGGCAAATTCTGCTTTGAAACATCTGCATAAAAGTGCCTCAGAAATATATTTGACTTGACTTACAACTAAGAGAACAAATTAATGAATATATGCCTAAAAAAACTATTCAAAGCGATAAATAATTGTATTTATGCTTGAATAAATACATTTACAAATAGTACTACAAAAAAAGCAAACAATTAAATAACAATTTGGTGGATATATTTCTACATACACAAATCTGCCAAAGTAACAAAAAATGTAAATAAATAATTAATTAAGAATAAACATAAGCAAGAAATTTAAGCTTTAAAAACAACTGTGTGAATGTTCTTTGAATAAATAAAATAGTGTTGTATATATAATTAATAAAGAATAATGTTAAAGGTATGATTAAATGCTTAAATAATTAGATAAGATAATATAGAAAATCAAAATACGCTTAGATAAATTAAACAAACAAGTATATGCTTCAATAATTAAATACATAAATAAATATGTAAATATATAAAATTGGAAATATTTTATTAAATAAAAGACAACAAAAATGGAAATATGAGTAAATAAATGTATGAAAAAATAATTAAATAAATTCAAAATAAACAAATATCTTAACAAAAGAATAAATAAATGAACATATCATTAAATACATAAATTATTCTCTGTCTGGTTCAAACTGTTTTCCTAGCAGGGCTCGTCATGTGACTGTCGAACAACTCTAACCCTGAACTCAAGAGATGAAGTAATCAAACCTCTTTTCCTCTCAGACCATTTGGTTCATGGATTGGGTGCATTAGGGGACTCCAACCAGGCAGATCAGAAATAAAGACCTGTGCGATCAATGACTTTTTTATATATATTTTTATAAAAAAGATTCATTCTTTAAAATCAAGAGATCTGAGTCACAAAATCTGTACTAGCGTCCCATCAGTAATAATACACAAACGTATGAAAATAAATCAGTGGCACAATATTCTTTGACAACACATTTATCAATCCATGATGTGTAAAAACCTCTGTCCGCAGCGCTGACTGACCGGCGACAGCTTTATTTAAGCTGCAGTAGAGCCAAGTCGGCATGCGGCCTCATCTTAAATAAAAGGAGGCTATAATAACCACTATATCTAATGCAGGACCGGCTTTGACATTATCCTGATCAGTTGGATTGAGTTCGAGCAGCCCCAGTTCAATTTATATTCAAATAGAGAGACGTGCATATGAATATAGCCATATATTTGCTCCCACATGTGTCTGCTACTTAGTTCCAATTAGGCTCAAAACAGCACCGCGGTGGCAGAGCCCACACAGCAGTCCCTGACTTATCGCTGCTCTGCAGGTTCAGCGGCTGCATGTTTATTCACATGTAAGTGTGTGAGGGGGTGACTGGGCCGAGGACAAGGCAATGAACGACGAGACAAGGTCTGTCGGGTAGGTGTCATGTCTTCCCTCTGTGCACCAGCAGCTTCATATTTGGTACCCGCCAACCCTGACATGAACACAGTTAATGGGAAGTTGGTTTGTTTCCTGAGTGTTTATGAGCAAAATATATAACACGTTACAATGGTAAGTTACATAAAAATGTTTGGGTTGAGTTTACTAATAAATATTATACTACAATGACTACAAACAGTGGTGTAGAGGTGTTTAAAGGAGAGTTTATAATGGTTAATTTTTGTTAATTTACATAAAGAAATGTGGAAACTTCGTATAAACACTGACTCAGTGTAAATACAATGATAGATCTTAACAAAAGAGAAGGAGAGTCTTTTACTTTGCTGGGCAGTTGATTGGCCTTCCAGCAGATGATGTCATACTGCAATTTACATGAGAGTTTTAACAGGGAAGGGAGGGGGACGTTTTACATATTGTGAACACACATTCCACATGGTTTCAGTTCTCCCTCAGACATAAATCTGAATTCTCTATATAAAACAAGCCCTTTTCTTGCTCTATTTCAGGATGTAAATCCCAACAGAAGATCTGCATCATCTACCCTCGAATGAGAAACTGAGGATTCACTGGTTACTTTATTGCTCCTATCATTTGCATTGCTTTTCTTCTCCATTACTGTAAACAGAGCAGCTGGAGTCTCGGCTCCGCCCCCTTCTGGAGTCAGCCATGATGTCATTCTTCCCTCCAGGACATTGCAGCAAAGCGATGTCTATCCCGATCTAAGAACGTCATTAACGATGCTGCACACCCTCACCATGGACTGCTACCATCTGAGAGGAGGTGCCAGTGTTCCATGGGACACCCGGGTGGGTGTTAAATTCTTAATGAATTGTATTCCATCCCTCTCTTTCTTTTATGAGTCAAAATTTGCTGCTGTACGTTGTTTATTTATAGGGTGTACATCTGTTACTGTATCAACCCTAAATAACCTGATATGTGATAGAAAATGAATTGGAATGAAAAGTGTTAATGGTTGTTTATTTTTAAACTTCTTGAAAATCTGAATTGTATTTTTAACTGAAATGTTTGGACTAAGATTCAAAGACTAAAGCCTTGTTTCCACATCCAGTTAAATGTGACCCAGTTTTTAGTTCTTATATGACACAGATCGGATCTGCTTGGTTTCTTCTCTGACGTCATCTTCTTCTTTCCTGTATCTTAAGACTAAACACATGAATCTGAGAAAAGTTGTATTTTGCTGCATTTTACAGATGTTACAAAGCAAATATGAGGTTTCTTGTTTTCTTGATTATAAAAAAGCATTTCAGCTGGCCTGGTCTGCATATATACTGCAGTAAGTGGCCTTGAATAGGAACTCATTCGAGCTGTCCACAATACCACTGTGCGCCTGTTATTGGGGTTTTATAAATACAGGGTTCAAGGCGACACTGTTCTGCTCCGAGCTGCATGAGGCCTAATTGAGTCACAGCCGATGACTCTATCTCTCCACATCAAGGAATTTGCCAGTGTTCGATTATTTCACCAGGGATTAAACCTCATTTTCGGGTTCCGCATTAACCTATTAGGAAGGCTCATCTGCATTGCTAATGCAGGCAGGGGACAGCTGTCAGAGGCGAGGGGAAAACATGATCGTGCAATCCTTGAGTGAGTGATCCCGGCTGCGATTAGCTGCAGTGAAGTTCGCTGAGCCCGAGTGATAAGACGACCAGAAATTCCCAAGATGCCAGTAGCTCTGAAAATTATCAGACTGTAGGCAAAGGCAAAATCGTGCCTCACGGCGCATGGGCTCCAATCCGGGGACTGCTCAGATTGACATTATTTAAAGCTATGGAAATGTGCCTGTCTATCAGACTCAGGGAAAAATTACATTTTTCCCCTCGTGCTCCATTTATGTACATTTGCTGGATGCTGCCATTCTCGAAAAAGCAATTTGTGAATAATTTATGATCTAATTCCGATAACGGAAATAAACAATCCTCCACAGCAGTAGGAGAGAAACTGGCTACTGCATGTTTAAGAGGAGCATAGCAATGTGCGCCACACAGTGATACGGCCAAATACATTTCCATTTCCTCTGTTTGTTCTGAACATACAGAATTACCACCTGGGGATGTTTTCTTGTGACATTAATGATATGATACTGTTAACACTAAGATTATATTTTGTGTTTTAAGCTAATTGGTAATGTGAGCTCACTGAATTATCGTTATCAGCACTGCAGATAAATTGAAGCTAATATTTGCACATGTAGGTAAGTGTAGCACAAGTTTGTGTTTTAGGGCCATGTGCCCATTTGAATTTGATTCGAAATTGATTTGAAAAACACAAATTACAATCTAACAAGAGAAAACATTAATTTCCTAACATTATAGGCTTTGTGAAGATGTTCAGTACGGCAGATGAGAGAAGTCGAAAGTGCTGCAAAATGCTAAAAAAAAACATTTGCAAATAGAGAAACATGGTGCAGATAGAATAGACCACAATGGAACGTTTCAATCTTCCAAATGGTAGCATTTATCTAATGGTAGCATTTATAGAGCAAAATGCCTGTATAGTATGTAAAGAGAAAATGTATTTCTCACAAATCTTAAATTTTTTAAGAGTATAAATAACATTTATACTTTTATACTTTACAAGTTGTGAAAAAAATAGAAAATGCACTTGAATTGTTAGATTATTGTGTACAACATAAATGTAAATGTATATTTGCTACTGCACCCCAACTCAAAACTTTTAGCACACCTAAAAACAAACCATCTTATTAAACATATATATATATATATATATATATATATATATATACGTTGAGATGGTGATGCGTTTTTGGCGTAAATAGGAAAATATAGCCCTGGTTAAGGTTTAAAAGCATACTTGGGATATAGTTGTGAATGATTGTTTATGATTATTGTGCCAATTTCTTACTCAGAAGTGATTGAAAATAAATGAATTTTTACACTGGCAAAATATAAAAGTCTTAAAGGGATGGGGGAGAAGGTTCAGAATATTTTCACAAGTATTGCTTGTGTTTAATACGAATAAGATCAAAATTACTCATAACTGACATTTTTATAGGATCATTTATCACTCAAACTCAAGTAAATAATTGGATGAAAACAGCAAAGGCCTGATAGCACTCTGAGTATGTCCAAGTGCCTTCCTTTGTGCAAATGAACTGATACTCCTCCTGACAGGCTGAGAACACAAGAAGATTTGCTTTTTTTATCAACGTTTTCATTTGGTTTAAGTGAATATAGCTCTATTAATGTTAATATAGCCGGCCTACCATTTGTTACGCTGTTGTCATATTCAGATGCCACATGCAAAGTCACATTTTCCACAGGATGTGGTCCCAAGAGGACCATTGAAACCAGCACAAACATCATTTTGTGCCAGCTCGGGCACATTTGCAGCTCTGTGGGTCAGAATGTAGTGGCCGGCTGGGCATCTCTGGCACTGGACGCTTGCCAGATTCAGTCACGGCTGGAATAGCAATAAAATATGCAGATTCTGTCTAGCCTCATCCCTATGCTAACTGTTCTCATTATTGTCTCCAAAATTTGCCCATTAAAACAAGGAACAAAATCTGTTCTTTAACAAAAGCATTCTGTGGAGGCACTAACCTCTTCAAAAGTTTCGAAACTGATGTGGTGTTTAGTTTATTTGGAAGCACTGAGTGCTTTTGTTTAAGGGAAACCAATGACTGATGTTTGTAGTTTGGGATGATTATAAGAAGATACACATTATGAGGTACATTTACATTTCAATTATACAAACTTACACTGAAGAAAACCATTTATAGTCAATTCCTTCTTTCTCTGGGAATCACACCCTTGAACTTTGGTGTTGCACGCACCAGGCTCCATGCAGAAAAAGCTTGATAAAGTACATTTTCTCAGGGTCATTGACAGATTTACTCTGTGTTTGGGTCCCAGTTATCTTTATTTATGGGTAAACTAAAGGTACTGGAAAGTTCTACAGCATTGCTATAGAAATACAAGAATTGGGTTTTGAAAACCAGGGAAGGCAAGAACTGACATTCCTTGAAATGTAGTCTCGTTGGATAGAACTATTTGCTTTTTATCGACATCTATGTGAAAAACATACTTTTGTGAATTGTTTCTAGTGATAAACCCAGTCCAATAATCAAAAGTGATCACAAGAGATGGCAATTTGATTGCCAGCTAAGCTGTAGGGTTATACTCTTGCTGTAGACATGTGGGATTCACTTCAGCTACAAAAAGCTCCCAAAATGCACATTCATTACTAACAAGGAATTCATTTCACCATGCTTTTCATCATCTATCCACAGACAACGTAAATAAAAACCTACAAATACAATAAACACTGTTTACTTGAGTCTGGGGAGTCTGGCTACGTTATTAGCTACAACATTTTATAAAACCTCATGGTTGCTTGTTCAGGTTTGGTGAGAATTGCAAGTGTACAGCCATCCTAGAAACCCGTGCCATGATGGAGCCCCCCAAGAAGCTATAGTGAAGGGGTGGGGATGGGATTTTTTTATCGTTAAAAGAGCAGGGAGAGATAGTAGGTTGCAAGAACAATGAGTGAGTGCAGCTGGGACTAGTTCGCTTGAAAACAACGCCTGAAATTAGTTTGCTAACATTTCTTTTCATTGGTTGTTTAGATTCAGCTTTTATTTTAATGAAGTTATCTGCATTTGTGTTCGCATTGCACAATTTCCAGCCCATCATCTCTTTGCAAATTGAAGATAGAGTTTATCCATCTCATTTGATCAAGGACAATCACAAATCAATGTCAGGGTTGAGCTGAGAATCCTTGGTCTGATGCTGTTTGACTTAAGCACCCTGTTAGTGCTTTCTCTGGTCCTGTTGCCTTTGTGTCCATTGTAATGAATGTTCCAATAATCCTGGGATTTTCCTTGGGCTTGACCTCAGGCACTGCCTCCTCTCTGCCCCTCCACACCGGCACACCAAGAGTTTACCCCAAACATTATGACAGAGTGAAAAGCAACAATGACACGTCCCCCTAGAGATGGGCTCATTTACGGCTGGTCCGGAGCTTTCCCTGATAGACCTGGAAACCTGTTTTAATCCTATTAAAGCTACTCAACAAAAGGGGGGATGCTGCAGCAGGCAGGGGGAAGACAAATCACTGATATCTGCCAAAAGGACCATGAATATCCCCCATAAACTCTCATTTATTAGAGTCAAACAGACGTACAAAAATCTGGGTGTAACAGGAGAAATAGATCTTTGATTTCCAGAAAATCGAACATGCTCATGGTGGAGGCACTTGTGCTGATCCAACACCATGAAATCCAATGTACATGAGTTAAAAACATGTTTCCAAAGCCTGATCTTGGCCCAATTTGGCAATGAAAAATATCTCCCTCAACTAGCCTTTATAAAAGTTCTCTTTTTTTGCGCTAATTTTCCTTGTAAAACCTTCCTAGAACATCTTTTGCTCTGCCAATCCAACAAAACCTACACCAAATGTCAGCGCTGTGCTAGGAGCACGATTCAATAAGCATTGGTGTAGTCATGCCATTCTTAAATCCATTCCTGTCTTGTTGATGGATTGGGTGATAAATTTCTTGCCGGACGAGGCACAGGAAGTGGTTCAGTGATGCCTTGTGAGCCTCGGTACCTAAGGGTCATCTCACAAAAGAACGATGGGACTGGGAGGCTTCAATGTGCCTTTGTTTTGCTCTTCGGTTATAGGACACGTGGTGACCGAGCATGCTGGTGGTCCGTGCTGTTGCCCCATCACCAGTGTCAAGCTTAAAGTCTCCCATTGAGGCGAACAAGAAGGAGGGGTTGCAGGGTGTACACAGAGAGAAAGTCTTCTTTAGCCAAGCAGGGCAGGATGCGACTCTATATGACATTGGAAACAACTCTATGCCTAGACCGCAGGGGTTACTGCTCCATAAGAGAGGCTTATAGTTGTTCCATTAATCTACCTTTTACTGTTTTCAAGCACAGCAGACGACTAAAGTAGACTTTGTTCAAATCTCTATAAACTAGAAGATACCAACATGTGTAGTTTGATCAAGACTTCTGAAAGGAAAATCAAACATATCAAACGTCAACTTACCACTATACCCAGACCCAATCTCCCACAGATTTGTGTTCACATTGGATTCCAGACAAAATGGGCTACGACTTGCTATGGACTTCACCTCCTTTTTTCAGTCCCAAGCAGACCCAAGAGGAATGGCTTCCTCTCAGGTTGATAGCGGTAACAGAAGTCATTTTGTTTGCCAAAGTCATAAATGTAAATGGATTTTATCAACACCTACGTGAAAAACATACTTTTAAGTTTGTTGTTGTGTTTTCCCCCAATTGTAGAACAACCAGTGTACCAAAAATCTCTGCAATCCAATGATCAAAAATGATCATAAAAGTTGACAATTTCATTGGCTGCCAAGCTGTAGGGTTATATCATTGCTGTAGACATTTGTGATTCACTTCACTGTTCATCATTAAACTTCAGAAACAATCCAGGTTTTATCGCTCCATAACATTTACATCATTTGGGTACATTTTCTGTTTTAATTGAATCCCCTTCCTCTTCTTTCACCCCAATTTGTGTAAATAAAGGTGAAAAGCCCAAACTAAAATCTTTTTTTTTTTTTTAAAGAATTTTAAAACCTGCACTTAATCAGGGCTGCCAGTAGTTGATGTAAGAACATAATGAGCTATGTGAAAGTGACTGATAAAGGATCAAATCTAAAGGGTCTGGGTCTAAAAACAGACCAATGTAACCCTTAACAGATCACTTGAACCAACTCAATGTGGGAACATCAGGATCTAGTTGGGATGCCATTATATTGCTTTAAATTGAAGCAAATATTCACCTTCAATGAGCCTTTTGAGGCAAGTTTTGCAACACTATTCCTTCCAGTTACAAAAGAGGTTTGGGTTGAGAGTCGGGGTGATTGACAGCTCCTTTCAGACCTGGCTGTTTAGGGCTGCTTTGTGTTTCCCGGGAGGCTTCCAGTAGAAGGCTGGGATGCTAAACCCTGTGCTATACATTTATGTATAAAGCTGACCTTTTCAATAATGAGTTTACACCAAAAGTGAACATGGATTCCAATACTCCTTCTGCTGAGGTGTGTGACAACAATTGGGTGGAAAAGAAAAGATAGAATACAGAACAGATTGATGAGTCTACAATGAAAAGAACGATACAATTGATGAGATTAAAAAAAACAGTAATTAAAATGTAGGGTGTATTTCAAACAAAAAGTAGATTCTCCTATTAACTTAACAAAGTCTGCATTGATTTATGTGTAATGAAAAGAGAAAAGTTTTTTTTTTTTCGGATGATTCCAAATCTTCTTGGTTGAGTGGACGATGAAAGCTGAGACTGATGAAGAAATACTAATAAATAACATAATAATAAACTGAGGGAATGTCTCAAACTGAGGGTTGAAATAAATAAATCAACACAAAGACAAATAAAAAAATCAGTTAATACATTTAAGCTTCCCAAGGCTGTCAATCTCAATACCCATAAATCTCCCTCCAACTTGAGCTCCAACAGAACAAGAATATGTTTTCCTGCCCACGTTTGTACACAGTCAGTGCTGAATATTCGTTTTAAAAATGCATGAATTTTACTGCCACCTTTTGATTTGATATTGTCTTTACAGTGTTTTCAAGAGTTTTCCATTTTCGGGGTGACATTTTTTAGGAACAAAGTGTTGTGCTCAGGTTGTTGTGTACCGTCATACGTGGAGCTGGAGATATTATATAGTGTTCTTCTGACAATAGGACAACTGTACCCCATCAAAAAGAAAAATGGACTGGGATATGAGCCATAAAGCAGGGAATTAAAAAAATGTGTTTCCAAACCTTAATCCCATGGAAGAGCTGAAGGTTTGATTCTCCACTCATCATCCTCTATACACTGGAGTAGGACAATACTTATACATAATTTTAAGGCCAAACCTAACTGTCACGTGTAAATATCTCCACTATTACACACTCCTAGTGGGAGGCTTCCAATTGTACTACAAATTTTTTTATTATTATTGAAAGATTAATGCATAGTTTCAAAACTTAATTAAAAGGAGTGGAATTGTTAATTGTCTGCTTAGAATTACTTAGAGTTTGTTTTCTATTCTTTTGTCACCTGTTTGGGCAGGTGTGGGTACAACAATACGTACTGTGACCTGCTTGGTTGTCTCTCTATTGTTGAAATCCTGTTAAATGTTGATAACATAACCATAAGATAACATCGTAACATAACAATGTTGTCTCGTGTTGTTTACTTCTGGGAGTTTCGTGGAATTATCCGGCATGTTCATTCTGACCAATAGAAGAGCAGCTTTAAAAATATTCAATGAAGTATTTGCTCAACGGGTTTGAGATCAGTGTGGTGTAAAAGAAACCCAACACGACTCAAAGGAGACCCAAATTTACACAACAATAAAGTATTGCCTTTCCACTGGTGTGAAAGCTCCCTTAAATCCAAGTGAAACTTTTTGTTGTGTTGGGGGAGTTTCAGACTCTTCAGACCAGACTTGTAACCTGCTAGTTTGAGTAATGTGTCTGCTTATCCACCTGCATTGTAGTGGTGCCTATGTGTGTTATGCTCCATGGGTGAGTGTCGGTCCTCTTGTGTATGCATCCGGTGGTTTTCCTACAAACAATGGGCACAATGCTGAGGAGTGACACATGCCCCTAACATAATTGCCTCCTTTGGCGCCGTTGTATCCTTGTACATCCCTGACACTAAACAAGAGCCTTGTGCTCAGTTCATCACAGCTACAGTATATTTTAAGCGGAAGGAAGACAACATTATCTCTACATGCCACCACTGAATCAATCTGTGCCAGGATCGGTTTAATAGTGGGTTTATTGTGGTGCAAATACAGAAGCAATGTTCGAATCCATCAGCTGTGATTTTTCCACAGGGCTGAGTTTGCTGGCGAGCGCGCTGCAGCGGGTCAGAGAGTGTACTTGACAGGAAATATGCATACTGAGTGGATACTTGTGCTGCTTTTCATTTGCATTGTGTATTGATTTTTTTTTGGGTGTAGTGGCTCATTTAATCTAATTTTATATGAAGGCTGTACATCGCTTTCAGCTCCATCTAGGTGGAATGATTGCTGTAGTCAAAGTAAACCAATGTAGATTTCTGCATGTGTGGCCACCAGGTATGGGAGCACATGTGAAGCACAAATAATTTGTAAATGCTCGATTGGCATGGGATATGTAAAATGGAAAGGTATTTCTGTATTGACATTTGCATTTCTCAACACATATGTGCAAAGTTTGTTGGAGCTCTAAGATGGCTTGTAAAATGTGAGAAAATCATCTTTCAGTTTTATTTTACAGACATAAAATCATCTAGAGATGAAAAGAAGGGATAACTCTGATAAGACCTGTGATATGGCTTGTGCTTTTCAAAGTTCTGGCACAAAAAGCACAATGGGACAAAAAGTGCTTGGAACAGGGTTTAAGGTTTAGGAAAGGTTTTTTTTCATATAATTTTCACATTGTTTTGACAGGATTCTTGAATTTTTATTTCATCTCAACACTTGATTTTTGTGCTTCAAAACTAGGCTGCACAGTGGGGCAGTGGGGCAGCACTGTGGCCTTCCAGGTAGAAGGTTGTCGGTTTGAGGCTCGCCGGTGACCTTCCTGGAAGGAGTTTGCATGTTATTTCCCTGTGCTTGCGTGGGTTTCCTCCGGTTTCCCCCACAATCCCAAAAAACATGCGGTTAGGTTAATTGAATAATCTAAATTCCCCTTAGGTGTGCATGTGTCTGTGAATGTTGCCCTGTGATGGACTGGCAAACTGTCCAGGGTGTACCCCCCGCCTCTCGGCCAATGTGTGCCAGAGATAGGCACCGGCAGACCCCCGCGACCCTAAAATGGGAATAAGCCGGAATGAAAATCTAGTTGAAATGACTGAATGAATGAGCTTCAAAACTGTTCTCAATTTCTGCAGTTAAAAAACAACTAACTTTACGACTTGGAATTCAAACTTTTTGTACAATTTCAGGTTTGTTGTGAAATTATTGTGTAAAGTGTAAAAAAAAAAGGAATCAAGTATTGCAACAAAAAAAGGTCATTTTTAAGGTAATTTATTCCAGCAAATTGTAAAGTAGTAAAAATGTACAATCCCTACAAATGCTTCCAAAGCCAGAAGTGAGAACAAAAAGAAATTAAATATGGATATTTTGCCGGAATTACAGGCATCCTGAAAAATGTTCCACATATTTTTAGGTTACAGTTTTACTTTTGAAAAGATTTATTTTCTACACACAATACTCCAATAATGACATCATAATTTGTTTCCTCTTTTCAGCAGCTTGTTGGTCAGGGCGGGTCTAATTTAAGATCTTTCCTAAGATGTTCATTATTATACAATCTGGTGCTGGCCACCCAAGAACATCCACAGAGTTCTTCTGAAACCACTTCTCTGATATCTAGGCTGTCTGCTTAGAGTCATTGACCTGCTGAAAGATAAACCATTGTGCCAGTCAAGAGTACTCTAGACCAGGTTCTCACTTTGGATGTCTTCGTACATTGCAGAACATCTCCAATGCATGTATAAAAGTATACTAAACTATACTGGTCAGATCTGAAAAGTTAACCGTTATTAATATAGTAGATATATTGTGATCTGTTTTGAGAAAGAAAGGAAGAAACAGAGCAGAAATACAATGTACATGTAAAAGTCATGTTTGTCAGTAAATTAAGCTTTTTTTGGCTGCAATTAGATTTTTATATAAAATGGCATTTATCATGTTTGGAAACCCAACTATTTAGTGCTGTTTAAACTACTATGGTAAAAAATAAATAAATAAAAATAAATACAAGTTATAAAAAATAATACAAAATAAAGTTCTATGGTAAAATGTGCATTTGGATGACTTTTCTGTGGGATGTAAGCTGAACACTGTTATTATGACGCAGGATCCTGAAGTAGAAGTGGGAAGAGATTGCATATTCTTCCAGGCCTTCTCACAAAGGGAGATGGACCCAGTTGACACCAATCAAGTTTAATAACCTCATACAGAGAAAAAATTGTATACTTTTGTGCCATTATTTCCTAAAGTCAAAATGACATTGAGGTTTTGATGTCAATTTGATTTTGCTTCTTTTGGCCAATGTTTAACGCCGGTGTTTTATATTAATTTCATACCTGAAATAGAGGTGTGTGCTGGGATATACCAGGTCTTTTCTTCCCACCAATCTTCTCACAAAATTGTTAATGACTCATCGTGAGAGTATGGAGTCCCTCTGAGTCTGAAATAGTACCCCAAAAATAAAGGCCAAACAGATGGAATGAAGCCAAAATGAACAAATGCAGCTAAATCCAGAGCGAAGCAAACATAACAAGCATAAAGTGGCTTTTCTTCTCGCTGAAATGTAATTAACCTTTTATGGGTGTTATTCAGGTCTTCCGTATACTTCACAATAGACAGAATATGAAAGGGCTTTTACTGGGTGACATTTCTAATTTCTCTGAGATTACGTATGCTGTCACGCTGTTCAGTTTCTGGTCTTCGATGACTGGGTGGATGACTTCCGTCTGGGTGGACTACATAGGATATTACTCTGAAATGTCAGTGTCTAAAGAAGACATCAAATCCAGTTCTCTCAAGGGATCTTTGCGAACGATGTTTCCCTGCGAACAATTGTTTCCATCACTGTAATAAAATGACAACAGCATGCTGCTTATACATGATGGTTATCTCATAAAATAGATGTAAAATAATTGAGAGATACCTCCAAAACATACAAATGCCATTGTCACTGTGCCTCCCGATAGAAACAGATTAAGCTGTCAGAGGCGCTGAGATGCTAAGCTGTTGTTTGATCTACAAATGAACAGTAATGAGGTGCCAAATACATTTGCACACATCTCCTTTTCTTCCAGGAGTCATGCTTGCGTTTGGATGTGCAAACCAGGCCAACAAAGGATTCAGGTGAGTGTGTTCTTCCTCTCTCATCGCTCTCTTCACATCCGTCTTGCTCTAAACTCATTTTGTGAAGGTGCCGAGAGCAGCCGTCTCCAAAAGAAGCTTCATTTCCAGGCTTGTTTACATCAGCCGTGAGTAAGGGACATGCACAAACATTAATGAGCTTAACGGAAAAGCTGCAAGGAATATTAATTAGACTTAGCAAAGAGCTTGAAGCTTAGAACCGCACCGAAAGTAGGCCCCTGAGGGCCACTATGGGCACAGGACGCTGTTTGAGAGACAGATGTCAGCACAGGAAGCAGATTTACCAAACACTACTTCAAAGCCAAGGAGTTTAATAATGAAACATGTTAACAAATCAGTGTTTGTGGGGAGCAGCGTAGAGAAGGGTTTGTGTTGGGAATAATCCTGGACACGAGTCACCTGGATTCATTGACTTGACATCGATGGGCTTGTTTTATTACCTCAAAAAAAAAAAAAATCATATATGTTGTATAGACATGATTTCAAATTTCTCCCCAAAGCTAACAAATATTTCAGATTAGGTTTTTTTTTTCTCTCGAATGAAATAATGTTAAAAGTGAAATAAAAGCACAAGTAGTAATCAGGTACTTATTAATTGCATACTTTGGGGTTTTGTTCTGAAGCTCCGTTAGGTTAATAGACATCATATCTTTCGAGATTTTCAATAGGATTCAAGTCTATAACTCAATTCTCTGAGCTCTCTTGGAGCCATTCTTCTGATGTCTTGGTTGTTGGCTTGCTGAAAGATGAAGTGTGCCATGGAATAGATTTTCTCTGTCTCAGTTATTTCATTTATTTTACATTTATTCATACATTTTTTTGTCCAAAGCAACTACCAGATAAAGAAAAAAAAACATATAAATCAATTTTTAACGTCAGTTCATCATAAGTAGTGTTCATAGAAGAGCTGTAGGATTAATTAAGTGATCTTTGTGTTAACAGAGCTTTTTTCCTTGAGTATGTAAGTTCTCTCACAAAAAGTATTTTTTTATTTTATATTATTTTTTATTGGATAGCGACTGAAAGAAAATTCCATCTTCTTGTAGGTGATGGGCCTTCTTCCACATCCAAATGTAAATTAGGCAGTCTGCAAGTCATAACCATAGAGTCATTTTACTTTAGTACTCTCCTGTTCTGCGGAAGGGCATCCCTACAGCATGATACTGCCACCACCATGCGTTACTGTAGGGGTAGTAGACCCTTTCAAACCACTCCGGATGAAAACCCTGAAGAAACCTGCTGAAAGGCCTTTCCTGGAACCTAGGACCAGCTGATTAGGTAGATATCCATAAAACAGCATAATGATGTGTGAAAACAAACCAATTAATCGTCATTGTTTTGTTCTATTTCTATGGCAGAAGCTCCAGTCTAGACATAAAAAAATGGATATAAAAAAGTAAACTTATGATGAGCCATTTTAACAACAAGTAAAATGTAACTGTGCTATTGAAAACCACATGTTTTAAAACATGTACAATATTTTTACTATATATTTTTGTCTGGCAATGGGAACTGTTCACAAGATCCAAATTCAAACAGTGCCATTTGTTTTGATCATCAATGAGCACCTCTCCGTGGTGTGTTTTAACCTCTATTAGGCAGGATTATAAGGCTTCTAGCTCGCTGGCATTTGCTAAGTGTCACGGTGACAGCACTTGGTGGTGAAATGCTGGGCTGTCAGCGGCAAGCTTTATCACCAGGCTTTTTCCAGCTCCGAGTGTAGACTAATAAGCCTAGAAATTACAATTGCCTCCCTGCTGAATCCGCGATAGCTGCAAATAATGATATCAGTGCCCTGCTAATCTCCTCTGCTCGCGGCTTGGCATCAACCTATTGAGTCACCTGTCATGCTCATCTCTGATGAGGTGAACTTAATCTCGCCGTCCATAATGACAATAGAGGCTATTTGAATGTTAAGAATGATATTTGTCAAAGTTTCCTGTCTTTTTTGTCCTCGACATCGTACTCAGACAGTTGAAGTGAAATGTCCCGTCAAAATGCTTGAATCCCTCGACTTAGTTGAGACAGATTCAGATACGAGCGCTATTTCGGTCCTTTCCTGTGTTCATGATTTCAAAAGATGGGATTGAGGCAGGCAGGATCGCATCATTAGATTCAGATGGTGATTACTCTCATCATTTTTTGTGAAAAAAAATTATTTTGTGGAATGTTTAAATTTCAAGAACAAAGTTCATGGTTTTTAAAGTTTTGAATACAAAAGAAAAGTGGTTTGAAACCTGCTGCCACATACAAATCTAAAAGGGGTCGGTGGCCCAACTTTCTTGGAATGTTTATTGTGCAAACAGTTGTTTTGACAGTCCCTGTCTCACAGTGATCTCTCCATCAATAATCTACCTGCAGCACATCAGATTTCCCAAGTCACAACTAAAGTGTCACAATGTGGAGCTACTGGGATATATATTGTCTAGGAGCAGAAGCTGTGGAGATCAAGTCTGCTCCCTTTGTTGTGTTGCTTAGAGTCTGTGTCTATTATAGTTTATGCTTCGTTGAAAGCTGGGTAGCCATGTTTTGCCTCTTGCATCATTCCTTTCTATTATTTTTATTGATATGTTGGCTCAGTAGTCTTTGTTAGTCTTACACACTCTATAGAGCATCTAATGATTTACTCGCCCTTAGCTGGTTATTTTAGTTTAACTTAACATAAATCCCAAATGTTTGTGTTGATATTGATTTGATTTATCCTGATTTTAACATTTTATGTAAATAAACACATTCATTTTTGTTGAGTCATTTGCTTCTGAATGTGAAAGCCAGAGGTTAGTAACATTTTTCAATGCTAACAAATGTCCCCTAGATTGAACACTGTTTTCTGTATTTGTCGAACTCTATTCTTGAGGAGCAATTTAGGACGTAGTTGAAATTATTGCTTCCTTAGCAACCGGTATGATTTCTAATGCATGGTTTCTTTTCTACAGATAGCAAGCTCAGATTGGGAGCTAAGGCCTCTATACCCCTATCCGAAATTTTGATGCAAAGTTTTGTGCGACGATACACCTTGATCGCAAACCATGGGCGCCAACCGGATGGGCCAGTCACCAAGAAAACAACTGGTAACACACTATGCCATGAAGAACTGAAATCGTGTCGAAGTTACCAGCTTCAGAAAGGACATACAGTTCTAAGTTAGACTAACATATATAGATATTCTCAGATGTTGTTACACATCTGGACTTGTTTCTTTGTGTCCAAATGCCTAATTGAGTCAAATACCTAATTCCTAACTGAAAGAAGTGTTTGAAATCCCATTTAGAGAATTTGATTTGGGAGATCTGTGCCTTTAAATCCAATATGGCAAACATTGTAGAGGAGGTTATTTTTTGAGGCGTGAACTTGCAGCCGTACCCTGAACCTTTCAAAGGTCCAATAGACACACTAAAATACTGCACTGGGTCCGTTTGAGGCCTTGAAAAGCATTACCTACAGTGGAATTTTCAGCAGTCAGGTACAGTCGCTTGTGTAGGAGGCGCCACAGACAGACCTTGCATGGTCACTTGTCTTCAAATGCTCCCTTTGTAGCAATCTATTTATGAGCACATCCAATTTACAGTGACATCAGCTTCAGCCCAACCGCAACAAAACCACAACAAACTCTTCAATTACGACCAATGGGAAGAAAAGAACTAGTTCCAGCACTCGCCGATATAAAGCTAGCAGAGGTCACTCCATGTATATGCCAGTGCCCCCTCTTTCGTGTATTATTCAGCCTGATGGAGAGAGCAGAGCGGAGATAAATTGACCTAAGAGACACACACAGAAGTGCATTGAGAGTTAAACTAAATGTTCTGGAGAGAGCTGAAAGAGGTGCCTGTCTATTCACTTCCTGACTCTCTATTAACAGCTGGATTGGAACCACTCGCCTGCTCTGTGCCGCTTTACAAGTTACGCTGGCTAAAACATTTCTGTCATTTTGCTCAGATTAAAACACATTTGGGTACTTAAGGATACTTTAGCTACAGCTAATGACAAGTCTGTCATTAGTTTCCAGAGTCTTCCATTGATCTTCAGATCATAAATGACAAAAAAAAAATTTGTTTCCTCCACTAACTTTCTTCAGTTTTTTAAAGACTCGACGAAGCTGATTTATCACTTCTTATTGCCAAAAATTGTGTACCATTCAAAGGAATTTTACAAGGTACAGGGGTGCTCAAGTGCAGCAATTAGAAATGTAAATACAACTTAAAATAATGATTAAAATAACAACAAAGCACAGATACGGTAGTTAGCTCTCAATGTAACATTTTAAAAGACATAGACTTGGTGGGGAATGCTTGAAATACCCACACAAACACATCTGTTTACTGAGGGAATGCACAGAGTTCTTGGACTTGGAGCTCATTAATATGTTCTTTTTTAAGATATTGGTGATTTTCCACTCAGTTCAAGGTTGAAAGGTTGTTGTGGTGTGTTTTGCATCATTAATATAGGGAAAATATACAGAAAAACAGATTGCACCGCAAAATAATGTAATAATTTGTAATAAAATATCATAATGTTGGTTAAATACAGAAACACAACTTAATGGTTGTTATTTCCAATAGATAGCTACAATAGATAACAATTAATAAAGGTTAATAAGAAAGTTTAAAGACCTTTTTACTTTTTGTGGCAGAGTAGAGCCACTCAAGTTATTTGCTGAGGCAGATAGCTAGCACACTATTTTTAAAGACGATTTATTCAATGTTTGAAAGTTGTGTCAAGCACCACCCTGTGTTTATGAATGTTCATTCAAGTAGAAGGTGAGAGAAGCGACTAGAGGACCTGAGCTGTCGTGATAATGCCTTTTGTTGCTAATTTCTTGTAATAATAGAAACTCTGTGTTGTTAAACATCCAAAGTTACTTTTGGTGAACTAATCCCAACATGAAAACTCGCCTCAACATTGGCACAATACCCGCCCTGGGTATTGAATCCTGTCGACAACGCATTTCGACAGACTGCATACTATCTGTCTGAGCGAATAAACTTGAGTGGCTTAAGGTAAGGCTGTTTTATAAGGACATAAATGCTGTAAATTATTTATTATTAGCTGTAGATATGAATAAAATAATGAAAATTAGTTCTCTGCAACTCTTTTGATGCTTTCAAGATTGTCTTTGTATTAACATCAATGAAAACACCTGCAGACAATCACTCCACCGAATCACCCAATCAGCTCATTCTGCCAATCAGACTCCTGTTGTTAAAAGGTTCATCCACAGTTGTCAGATCTACAGCTCACTCTACCCGACTCCCATACAAGGCTTTCTTGGTTCTCTACGTAATCTGTATGTTTTTTCTGGGTCAATTTCTCCATCATCATCATCATCTCAAAACTCCACTTCCAGCACCTTGCTGTTGCTCACCACTCTCATCAACTTCAAAATTTCCTTCTCATCGGTGGCTCGAAGACTGATAAACCAATCTGTGTGAATAGTTCCTCATCCCGTCTTCCTTTCTCCTCCAGAATACCCGTGGAGCAGGTTGCTGGGCTCATTAAGTAATACGCAGAATGAGCAAGAAGTCTTAAGGCCTCTACACCGATTCAAATTTTCGATGGAAAGTTTTGAGCAACAACGCTCCTCGATCGAAAAACATGGGCACCAAAGGGACATCACACTTTTGACCGAGCTATTGGTGCCAACAAAAAAGAGTTTTGTATTGCCATAAGAAAACAACCAATGAAAGTTGGCGCTTTTGAAACTGTTTTCTATGTAAAGTCGCTATGAAAATATGGGATTTCATAGCGACTTTGCATAGAAAACAGGAAAGAAACAGCCTGCCACAAATACTCTTTTCTCCACGTTTTTGTCAACTAGATCCATGTTTTTTTTTGGTTTTCTTCTCTCTCAAAATGTTATGTTATCATATGTTGTTAACACGTAAACAATTTTTCTTATTAAAAAATTTCTTTCTTCTAGAAATGGATAGATAAAATCTCCGTGTGTTAAAGAAGCATGCACTGATTTATTATTTTTAATCCAAGGCAAGAAGGATTACATAAGATGAAAATTCAAAAGTGTCTCAATCACCCTTTATCCACCCTACGCATTCTAACAAGGACAAACAACCTCCCTTTTCTCTGTATTCAATATTTCCTCGATCCAAATAAACTACCTGTTTCTCTCCTGCTGCAATTGTAAATCTGTTTGTCCCCTGTGAAGAGGACTATTATTTCGGCGGAAGAGAGCTGCCGTGCTAATGAGCCTGGTTATAAACATCATTATATTTTAAGTGTCATTCTGGCGTTCACAGCAGGGATGGTAAGAAATCTCTGTAATAATCTGCTTTGTCTCACATTCAAAGTGAGAGGAGAAGCCGAGACTTTAATGCTCTGAAGTCGTTAGTACATCACATCCGTTTGGTTTGCTGTGGATGACAAGAAGTTAAAGTGAAAATGTTCTCAATCTTAAGTGGTTTCAAATCAAGACACTTTAATTGAAGGACTGTCGATTAAAAGTGAATTTCCAAAAAAAAACATATCTAATGAAAAATAAAAATTCATCAAAGTTGGAGTCAGAGGCCTCATTTACACTGCAGACCTTGATTCTCAATTCTCATTTGATGCCTTTGTTTGTTTCGTGCGTTAATTCAAATGTGATTTGTAACTGATTCGTCTTAGTAGAGACATTTTGCCGTAGATCTGATTTATTTCCACAAACAGGTGTTTGTCCTGTTTACACTATCAAAGATCAGATCAGGGAAACGAAATCATAATTGGGTCACAGGGAGCACCTGGGCTCAATGTTGGTTGTGATTCTGTCAGGGTGTTTTGTGTAGAAATATTTGAGTTTGGTTCCAAAATGCCATAAACTCCATTAAAAAAAGAGTTCTTAATCTGAAGTGTATTGTGTTCATTTGAAAACCCAATATCAATTTTCCCCCAAAAACTAATAATAATAATATCTTGCCATGTAATGCAGTCCTGGTTTGTCCATTTATTTCCAAACCAGGGAAAATGCCACTCTAGTTTTTTTTTCTCAAAACGCAATAAGTTCCCTAAATTAAGACCAATGCGAAAAAGATGAGGAGCTGAGGAGGTGGAATAATGCAGGTTTTCATCTGCAGTAAAACTTTTGAATAATTGTACAGCTATTCGCAATCAATAAAGTCCAGCAGAGACATCCCAAAACCACTGGCAGGCAAAAAGAGGACTTGACAGGATATCTGCGCATGGAGATATCCATGCGCATGGAGACAGGAGTTCTGGCAATGTTTAGCCAATCTATTCTGGAACCAGCCATTGATTCAAAATCAATGATGTCTGTTATTGTATTTCAAACAGTTTCATTACAAAAACAACAACAAAACAAAACAAAAACATTTATATTGATGCCTTGGATTTTTAGCATTTTGTGAAAAGGGTAAAAAAAAAACCCATTAAAATAAATCTTTAAATAAAATTTTGGATGTGATTTTTTAACGTTTGTATTTGATTTTCCTCAAACTACGCATGCTAAAAAAACAATTGTCCTCAAAATCATCGAAATGGAGTTATGGTGTTTTGGAAAAAAGCTCTTTGTGTGGTAAAAAAAAGAAGTTGGTACAAATACTTTAATAACTTGTAGTTTTGGTAATAAAAATTGGAGAAATAATATTTGGAAAACAAATGGCTGCACCATGAGGGACGATGAAAAACGATCAATAATGTGGTTGTTTATTCAAGTTTCTGACTTGCAGATATTTGTATTTATTCCCACAATGTCTCATCGGAAGAATTGTGCGGCTTGAACAAAAGCGTCAGAGTATGTGAAGTGCTTTTGAAATGGTGAGCTTTCAGGAAGAGGAACCATGCCTGATGAAAGAGTGTGAAACACAATGTGTAAATCGATTTCACCATCTCCTCATTCGCTGTGCCTTCCAAGAGGCGCTGTGGCAGTGCTACACGGTGCATGTCTGCACAATTAACACACTCAACAATGAAGGACTAAGCAATTTATGCTACTGTTGCTAAGCTTGACAAATTAATGCGAGGATGAGAGGAAGAAGCACAGAGGATTGTGATTGGTCTGAAATTGGCTGAATTACTGATATAATGTAGTGCCACTACTGTTGTGTTTGCTGCCTTGGAGAGCTAAAACAAAAGGCTTAAATGTTCCCTGATGAAAATATAGGGCATCTTGGATGGAAACAAAGGCTTAATTAGCATACTAAGCGCAGCTAATGGCAAAGCTCGGAGTGATTGACATCTATAGGGCACTCGTCAGGATGTGTGATGTATTTGTGACGGCACATCCTGTTATTCGGGTTATGAGCTGCCATGTCTTTTCTCCTCACACGTGTTTGCTGAATGTAAATGTCAGCTCAGTGTCTGCTAACAACAAAAGGGGCTCTGAAAAGAAGCTGACGGAAGAGAGTTGCACAAACTGGTTTCTAGACCCTCAGTTAGGTCTGAACCATATGTGAAAAAAACAGGATGCGAATCGGAAAACAATTGATTGTCTTTTGTATTTTTACCGTTGGGAACATACGCCAAAGCAGTTGTGTATTCGGTTCTTACAAATCGGCTCGGAATGAGAAGAGACAATTTTAAACAACAAGATTATGAATTACACAAAGGTCTTAATAAATGTAGTTAAAATTGGCAGTTAAAATGTTTCTTCCTTTGTTCTTTTCATTGAGATCTGCTAAGAGAGGTCTCACAACTTCTAAATAAATATCTGCAGTCTTAAAGAAACGGAGAATCTTAAGGTACCTCTCAAATTTCAGTAAATACACATTTCTTTATTTTTCTCTCTACCAGTTATTAAATAAAAAAGCGGATTGTTATTTACATTATTAAGTATTGCACTCGATTTTAAATTGAATTTATCCTTTAATAAATGATAAAAAAGTAAAATTATTTATGTTACATAATTTTACCTTGACACAAGGTAATTCTATATAATTTATTTGCCTAATCTACGTGTAAAAGTTAGCACAAACACCATATTTATTTTAACTTGAGAAATGGTGTTCATTAAGAAATGGTGGTAGTTTGAGAATGTTCATGCTCAGTCGCTAACATTTCAATATTTATTTTAATCCCACAATGATTCACAGAATTGGTAGAAATTATAATCAGTATAATTATTTATCGATCATCATAGTCCCTTGCCATAAACTGAATCCTAAGCAGAAATGTTATCAGAAAAAAATTAAAATAAACAAAGTAACATGTTTGGGATCAAACATTTTCCCAAATGTCTTATTGCCAAAACACTTGCTTTTAAACCAATACACCATTTTTCTAATTTTACACTTTAGCTGAGAGGTTTTTGGTCTATTTTTAAGGTTATAATTTCGACTGTAAACGCAGGCACATTAACATGTGTGTCTATGGAACGGACTTACTTTTGATGCTTACTCCAAGTGGTAAGTTTCTGTAGCCTTCATGTTAGCTTCACAAGAAAAAGAGAGAAGAACATGTCTTTTAAAATCATCTGAATGTTTTGTTTTTATCTGAATTCTAAATTGTCTCTTCCACCGGTTTTGTGTCTGTTTTTGCGTAGCTGAACTCGGTTTCATCAACCTCCCCCTGACTTCTGTTGATAAAAATGTAAGCCCATGTTTTTTAAGGTTTACCAACACTAACAATATAATGATAAAGGCACACTTTGTGCATTTAGCTGCTAACACATACAGATTTTAAGTACCAATAGACTCTAGGTACAATCATGCTCCATTTAAAACGGTTCAACCCCAGCAACACTTTCTTCTTTATTTCGGAGAGCGTCTGCACATCCCAAACTTTGTTATGCTTCTAATCTTCCTCCGAAAGCCCTTTTATGCTTTCAAGCCAGTGTGCAAGCCGCTAGTTGTCTCAAGTAAAATAGATAAATAGATACCTTGATGAAAGAGGGCGAGCGCAGGAGGTGGTCTTACTGCAATTGCAAACTATCCATCCTGGTCGGCACCATAGGAGGTGAGATTGCTTCTGAAAGTCAGGCCAAGAAAAACAAACAGCGAAACAAGCGGCACTGCCTTTCACATCATCCCAAGATACCCATTATGTGAGGGGAGGAAAAAATTATGCCCTGGCAAATTGCTAATGATGAGGCAGTGATGTCTTGTTAAGTGACATTGTTTGGCCTCAGATCCTTTTGTGTTTCCAGCCTAACGAGAGACAAGAAAGAGAGGAGTGGTGCGTTCCGGCCTCCTCTCTTTTTCCTGTTTTTGTTTTGCACAGTTAACTCATGTCCGTATCTTCGCTCGGCTCTGTCACTTGGCATCGGCAGGCCTGATTTGGCAGAGGAGAGCATGCTAAAGTGGCGCTTCGCAGCGGGTGGGAGGCCTTTGATGGAGACCCCCTGGGAGCCTGACGCCAAGGCAGCAGTAGGATCACAGATGTGGCAGCTTTCATGTAACAGTTAACTTTTTCCTAATTAAAGTCTCGCAGCTAATTACAGGCGCTCCTATCTGATCATTGGGAAACAGGATAAGGTATAGCTGCACATCAAAGATGATCATTCTTGTCTTCTACACAGTTCCACCATGACCTTCTGAAGACCATTATGAAGTCCTATATGTGCTGGGCACATTCCTAGCAATATCAATTCAATCCCATTTCTGCTGTGATGTATTAGGAAAAGAATGATATATTTGGATAAATGTATTAGGAAAAGAATGATATATTTGGATAAATGTATTAGGATAAGATTGATATATTTCAATCACAGGGTAGTTATGTTCTCCCAAATGTTCTAGTTTCTCGTTTTCTCCTAATCAGGGGTTGTTCATCGCTCTTTATTGGAGCTGTGTGATTTTTTTGCTTTGAATAAAGTTTACTTATTTTTAACTTTTTATGCTAAAGATTTAACCAGGAACATCAGATTTATTTATTTTTTTTGTATTTTTAATATGTATGTACATTTTTTAATTTTATTATTTCCCAATGTACTTCACTATAATAAAAATACATTATAATCATTATTATGATTATAATATAAAATATATATTTAGAAATAATCAATAAAAATATAAATATTGTGTCGTCAGATGTTCTCTGAATAAATGTGAAACCTGTTCAAACGTACATTTTATAGCCATTAAATAAAAAAAATAAAATTATTATATTATAAATTAAATTATTGCTCTGTTCAATACACTTAATGCCCTTTAAAATTACTGTTTCGTTGTGTCAGAAGGGTTTAAATGAGTTTCTATAAATGCTTGTTTTACTGCCGATTACTGCATCTGTCAATCGTTTCTGGAGAGATCTGCACTGAGGTGATCTAAGTGCTGCAGATTGGGTTTTAGGTTTAGGGGTGCTAAGATGAAGTCTTGGTTCGAAACCAATATGCAAGCAGAAAGCGAGCGAGCCATATGCATGCACCCAACATGCTACTGTGAATGAATCAACAGGCAGCGCAGGGATTGTACAGCACCTTTACACACACACATCTGTCACTGAAACTATAATTTGTTTACTCGTTTAATTGCTTAATTAGGAGGGTGTGATAGAGGTCGAATCGAGATTGACTTTTTGTGATCCAGCTTCAGCTGCAGAACCACTGAGTGCATTTGTTTTGTAAGATTATATTTTCACTATTGTTAAAACTGCCTCATAGTGAAGACAATGGGGAAAAAGACTATTTATTGTAATAATTGGTTTCTAAAGGTAAAATGTGTATGTTTTTTCCATTAGCTCACTACACACAAAGTCAAATATTTCAAGTCTTTTTTTACATTTACTTAATTTCCAAACCAATATTTCCGAAAGTTTAAAATTTTCATGTGAACAATAAAAAAAGGATCTTAAATACATACTTTCTGAAAAATGTTTTATGTTCTCGGTTCTTGTTAGGTTCTTCCTCCTGTTACTTTTAATTTGTCAGTTTCTCAGTCTTTTATTTTGTTAACTTTCTCCTGTTCCTGCCTGCTCCTCCTCTTTGTCTGTGTCTCCACCTTCTTGTACCTTATATTCTGGCCCCTTCTCCTGTGTGTCTTCATTTTGTGTCATTGTTAATTGCCCTCATGTGCCCCACCTGCTCCTCATGTCTGGTTCGTCATTCCCTCGTTTGCCTTCTACCTTTTTAAGCTCCTTGCTCCCTGTTCCATGTGCGGGTTCATTATTATTAATATTGTTCTGTGTCTGGTAAGCCTGTTCTCTTCATATGTCTCTGCTCAGTCCTTTGAAGAGTTTATATATATTTTTTGTATTTGCTCCCCAGCAACCGGCTGGCTAACAATCATTGATTGTCTTTTCAGTTAACGTTTTTTCCTGTTTTGTTTTCTGAGTTAGTTTAGTTTTGTTCAGTATATTTTATGTTAGGTTTCGCCCTACCACGGGTGTTTGTGTTTATTTGTTTATATTTATTTATTAAAAGAGAGTTGATCCCATCTTGTGTGTGCATTTGAGTTCGTTTAACCCCTCCCTTACCATCATGGAGGGTTGCCCCTAACAGTTCTTTGTTGGGCTCCTTTTACACTAATTATAGCATCAAGAGTGCATGGCATTGAGGTTAGCCTTTCACACAGTTGAGATGGTACGGAGCCCAAGTTGCTTCGATATTCTCCTTCAGCCATTGATATTTAGTGACTTGTTAAAGTGCAGCAAAGATGTTAAAACAAACATTAAAAACAAAAATATACTCGACAACAGGTATTGTTTTTTTTTTCAAGCTGATTTTATAATGTAAGCTGCAGTAACATTTAGACATTCACAACACAGTTTCGACATTCACAGATATGACAGTCACAACACCTCTAACGGAGAAGAGAATAAGCAGAACATGCAGCAGCACAAGCAGGAGACATTTAAAACAGTAAAAAAAAGCATTTTTTTTATTCTACCCAGTCCTACCATCTCACCCAATATGGCCAGTCCCTTAGACAGTAATTCATGCATTCAAAGGTTTGTTGAGTCAAAAAATACTTGTGACCTAATCGCACACAGTTGATGTGCGATCATCAGACCAAAAATGATTGTTTAATTCCCAGAACGGTTAACAAACATACATCATATACAGGTGCTGGTCATATAATTAGAATATGATAAAAATGTTTATTTAAGTAATTCCACTCAAAACATTAAACTTGTATAACTTATACACTTCATTCCACACAGACTGGTTTATTTCAAGTGTGTACTTCTTTTCAATTTGACTAGAACTGACAACTAAAGATTCAGTATCTCTGAAAATTAGAATATTGTGAAAAGGTTTCATAATGAAGACACCTGGTGGCACACTCTAATCAGCTAATTAACTCGAAACACCTGCAAGGGCCTTAAATGGTCTCTCGGTGTAGTTTTGTGTCACTTTTGAAATAAAATTACTGAAATAAATCTTTCATGATATTCAAGTTGTAACATTCAGTTTTCGATCTGAAGCTAATGTTTTGTAATGTCCCCTCACATAAGAAATCTTGGAAATTATTCTTGAGTAACTAAATTACAAATAAATTAATGAATTGCATCTAAACACAATGTCGAATGGTATTGATAGAGGTTATATTATAAATATAAAAGTCGTAAAATAATCATATACAACTAGTAGCAACACAAAATTGGTATTTGCCCTTTATCTTTATATTACTAGCAGAAAAAATAGCAACAGAAATTTGTTCTACACCCTTGGGTTAATGGATGTGTATCTGTCCAAGCAAGTATTACTTAATTGTTTAATATTTGTTTTAGAATATTCAGTATTCACGTACAATTGATGTGTATTTATTAAATATTTGTAAAATATATTAGAATATTCTTGCATATTGACCTTATAAATATAATTGAAAAGTAAAGAATTATACTCTTAAATTTATCACTTGAAAGGTGTGTTGGGGGAGGGGGGGGGGGCATAAAATAATCTAGGATCTATTTAGACCAGTCTGTTTGTGAACTACTGATTCTGTCCAGTCTATTCTTTTGATTTTGATCCCTGCTAAATGTAGGCCTGAGCTCGACTTGACAAATGTGCACCCCACTATAGTGTCACTTAATTTTAGAGATTGAGTCTTGATGCTATTAAAATAAATATACTTTAAAGTTGCAATGATGCAAGCACATAGGCTGGTGAACCCTGGGCTCACCTGGATGCAGGAGTGCATCAGTTGCCGATCACAGCACAGCCCATCTCATTTGCAACAGTTGCTTCCCTGAATGCAGAGCTGTAATTATGAAAGAAGAGTCAAGGAAAAATGACCAAAGGGAAAAAAATCCTGTAATTAGCAAAGCAACTCCAAGCACAAGAAATGGAAATTAGTCACAGTGTTATAAATTAGCCTGCGCATACATTACATGAAATGAACACCCGCGGGGCCACGAATTAGCGCTTTTGACTGTGCACCCTCATGGATCTAAATAAAACATCCCGTCCTTGGTTATTATGAGCGAACAAAGAGACGTCCCTGACAGAGTCATTCTCTACAAATTGGCCACACACACTGTGTTTGGGAGGGTTACACGGGTGGGGTTTGATAGGAGGGGGTGGGTCATTTGTTTTATTTTAATACTTATAGGGAAATAAAAATGGGTTTTTTACTTAAACCAGAAAAGAATCAAGAATTTCTGTTAAAGCACTCATCACCAGGAAGTGGATTGGAGCCGGAGATTGAGATCAAAACAGCAGAATCCAACCAAACTAGACTCAAAGGAGGGTGTAGAAATATCTGAGGGATGATTAGAAGAAATGGACAGAACCTGATTTAAAAATATGAGTGTAACATCCGAGGGTCTGAATACTTATGACCATATGATATTTCAGTTTTTTTGTTTTTTTTTTTTTAATCTGCAAAATTTTTTTGCTTTTTTTTTTATTTTTATGTAAATATGGGTTTCTATTTGTAAAGTAATGATGGGGCTCAAAATTGAAGGGGGTCTGAATGCTTTCCATACCCACTGTTGTGAGGGGCATTTATTGTTAGGGCCATGCCTATGGATTAGGGGTAAGTGTCATATGTGGAATTGAGTTTAAACCATAACATGAATAAATATGTGTCGCCTAATGCACTTCTTTAGCACAAGTGTGATAAAATCCAATCAAAAAGTGTGTTTTCCTTGCTTCACTATCCAATTGGCGCGGAGGAGGGAGACGATAAAAAGGCTTGAGTTAAAAAAGGCAGGCAGACGGCGGATCTGTGTTTTGATGAGTCTTATCAGGAGCGATTATTCATACTTGTCCTTCTGCTTGAATTAAAGCAAGAGTGCTGGAGCCTGTTAAAGCCAAATACTTGAATGGCTAGTGAACTCTCACCTCCACGAGCATCCATTTAGCTTGCAAATGAAAGCCAAGTACAGTCGGTGCGAGCCATAATGGGCCTTTCTTCTGGCAGAGTGCGGTCATTACATACTAATTTCTTCTGGAAGCTCTTCAGGAATTGAAATACTTGGCTGTGGTGGCCCAGGCTTGTGCTAAAATGTGCAGGGCAACAATGGCGGGTTACGTGTTGTTTGTTTAAGGCATACTCATGGCTGCTGACCACAATCAGACTTGGATGAAGAGGCCTGATTGCAGCCTGATGTTCAAATCCCGAAGGTCCCATTAGAAGCTTGACGTTGTCATCAGCATACAGCATCAACAAGTGCATTCTTTATGCTGCTATGTCTTGAACACAGCACTGATTATATGCATTATCATTTTGGATATTTCATTTGATTGTAGGAACAGCTCTTGAAGCACAATTCAACAGCTGTATAACAATTAAAAGAGTGATTCAGCTTAACATTAGCAAAATAACCAATTTCAGCTATATCCAATATAATGTTTTGATATTTATGGTAAGTAGAACCAGATTGAGCCAGGAATCACTGGTTTCTTCTTTCAATGGTTAGGTTTTTAAAGATCTCCCCTTAGAAAATGAGCACTGACTCTATAACACTTTTGCTACAGCTTTGTTTAGATCATCAAATCCAAATGGACCAGTAGCAATTTACTTCAAAATGGTTAGAGTTTCCATATTTATACTTGTATCCATATTTATATTTTTCCAATTTGCATGGAGTTATAATAGCCGTTCAAACATGAAATAGGCAGAGTTGTGGGGTGTAAGATGTGCAAAAATGGCAGGGATGTTAAAGCCGCATTAAAATCACGCATTAAGACTTAAATAAAATAAAAGATGGTGTTCATGTGATTAAAATTGGGAAAATCTCAGGGGAACATGAAGGCGGCGATCCCAGTGTCCTATATTCCGGGCCCATGGGCAGCGTTGGTTTTTGGTAGCTTTCTCAGGGAGCAGATATCCAGCTGGAGGCCAGTGATGCAGCAGGGCTGATAGTGACACTGACAACACAGTGGATAGATGGAGCACCAGCAAGGGTTTCCTCTGACGCTCCTAGTTTCTCCTCCTGCACACATTCTTAACAAAGATCAGCTGTGGACTGGCAATTCAGCCACCTGGAAGAGGAGTAATCTCTAACTATGCCCTCTCTTCAAACAGGTATCATCAGGAACTATATTCCAATCTGGAGAAATAATGAACTACACTGACAAGACATGGCTGCAGAAAGCAAGCCAGTGGTGGGTTCCTTTAAACATCTCATAGTCACGTTGAAGAGTGCTCTAGCACCTTGCTTTCCTGTAGCTTGGTCAGTAAAGCGTTGGGCTAACAAACACTAAAATTCAACACCAGGTAAAGCAATAACTGACCAAATGTAACTACTCGAAGTGAAGATGTTAAAGTACAAATCTTTCCATCTACATTCCTACTCTTGCTTATGGGAGATGTGGATGTAGAAGTAGGAGATGTAGTAGTGAATGTAGAGTAGGAGTATATGGGAAGAATTAGGCAAATATTGAATTTTTGAAGGAACATACTGGTAATTTTACAGTCAGTAGCTCAGTTTGACATCTCATCTGTGCTTCTTCACAGTAGTTTCCCCAATGCTGCACTGGGAAAATTATTTTTTTCCCACGTATTCTTAGAAAATGAGGTCGGAGAGTAGATTTGGTGTCTCCAGGATTTCTAGACAAGCCCAAAATAGACTTGAAGACAGTGACCCAATTCCGTCTACAACATGGGTGTGAAACTCAATTCCTGGAGGGCCACAGCCCTGCACAGTTTACTTCCAACCCTGCTCAGAAAGACCTAGACCCGAAGCTTACAAACAGCCTAAAGGACTGAACGAGCTGCATGAGGTGTGATTAGTTGACGTTGGAGCTAAACTGTGCAGGGCTGTGGCCCTCCAGGAACTGAGTTTGACATCTATAGGCATTTGCCCTCAAGGTGGAACAAAACTCACCTTTAAACGTACACTAGCATTAAAATATGATAAAGACATCTTCTAGCTAGGACTTCATTGGCAATGGCTAAACTTGTTTCATGGGGCTCTGGTGTAAGAGAGTGAAGGTATGGGAGTATGGGACTGGGTCGTTGTTTGTTTGGGAATACCTCCATTCTACCTGGTGAAGAGCTGGAGGAATTATCAATGCTACACTGCTGTCCAGCCCAGGATTAGCAATTAATGAATGGATTGACAAAGTTATAAATCAAGGAAAATAAATGCACCCTACTGAAGATGGTTTGTGTCACTTGCCTTACAGAGGGGCTGATTTGATAAAGCAATTAGGCAGGTGGCTGATTAAAAAGCTCGGCTAATAGATATCCTGATTAGCAGTTTGCCCGGTTCAAAGCCATCTATGATCCGGCTTTGTTTCTGCTTTATAATAACCTCAACAATCAACAATCAGCGTTTGGTCACTTATTCACTCTTCTTTTCCTGCTGATCAAAAGTGGGATGCATCTTGGACTTGATGAGCTTTTCTTGGAAGTCGGCAAAGATGGGGTGCCCTGCCTGTCTGCTGCAGTCTGATTAAGACATCACAGTAATCCATGTTTACACTGCTGTCTGCATGCGAGCGGCGCATGTGTGTTTGTTTGAGTCTGTGTGTCATGGCCCAGTGCTGAACACACAGAATTAAGATCCTTTTTGACACCTCTGGGAACTCTTTTCCCATTGGAGTTGTTTCCAAATGTGCATCGCTGTGTTGCTACATAGTTACCGGTCTCTGCTACATTTGTGTTGTATTAGTAAAATGACAGACCTGCGATGTGTTTGAAGGAAATGCACATTAGAATCCTGGACATTTAGGACATCAGACGTGATTATGTCATTATTATACTAATCACACATGACCTCATTAAGTTATTTACGGAACTTGGTTGACGACACTAGTGCTCTTTTCTTAAAAACGAATTCATGGTGAATACCGATGCTTCCCCTGATAACGCATCCGAGCTTATAACTCATTTCACAAAGGGGTTTACAGTGAGCATTTGCTTGAAATTTCCTGTTTCCTCCAAGTCGTGCTCTCTTTGCCAATGACTCTCTCATCCACTAGAAAATCCTCTTCTTTCACTCTCACCAATCTTTCTAGCATTCTCACTTTCCCTCGCTCTCACTCTCCTCCCTCTCTTTTCTTCTCTATCTCTGGCAGGCTGTGTCTCTCCATTGCTTGCTCAGAGAAGCAGCCCATGTTTACTTGCTCTTATCCTGCAGCCTAATCCCCGCAGCAGTGAAAGACTCTACTAAATAGGTGCTGGAGGGAAAAAAGGCGGGAACCGGGGGAGGAGGGGATGTTGGGGAGAGCCATTAAAGAAGAGTTTATCAGAGTCGCTCAATCTGTTATCACTCCTGTCCCTCTGTCGCCCCCCCACCAGCTCGCATCCCCCCTCTGTCATAGAGCCACTGATTACAGCCGCCTCGCAGACCCCCGCATGAGAGCAAGACGGAGGGAGAGACAGTTTCTCTCAAAGCCTCGAGAGATGATGACTGTCTCTAATGCTTTTTGATTATTGTTTTTATTTATTCACTTTCTCTCTGCCTGTGCTTGCGTGTGTGGATGAGAAATGTTTGCGCAATGGTGAAAATAAATGTTCTTGAGCTCAAATTAAGATTCTCCAAACTTTAGAGAGTTACATTCTTTTTATTTCCGTGAGCCTAAAAAAGTATTTTGAGTCACGTAGTTCTTCTTTGTTCTGGAATTAACTTAAACCTCTTCTATGCGCCCTTCGTGTGATTCACTGACAGCTTGTTGTTTCGGATAAACTGGCATAAATGCTTTTAAATCTTTACATCGGGTTTTTACAATAACCTTTTAAGGTGTATTTGTAATTACAATCATTAATGCTAATAATTATTATTAAAATTAAATTACTCATAATATTACACAATTAACAAAAAATATATGTTATTTGTCAAATCAAACTTTACTTTGACAGTAAGATTATATAAATGATGTCAGAGATTCTGTCTGCCCACAATAGACGATCTCACTCTCTGTAACATCACCCAAATGATTCCGCCAACCAATCAGAGCACACTTCCAGTCCATCTCATACAGTTAAAAAGCTCATCCATGCACCTCCTCAGTTGTCAGAGGCTACTCACCTCTACTCCCGCCAATATCTCTGAAGGGTTCTAAAGGCTACTTCCCGCTGTTGATTTTATAAGAGACTGAATTTAACAATGAGTTTCGTTCCCTTTAAGAAACATTTTTAACATGCACATAAACCTGTACATTTTTCCTAATAAGTACTATTAGTTTTTATTAGAAAAACAGTTTGATTATTAACTTTGAAAAAAAAAACATGTTGATGTGCCATATGAAATGAGCTACGCAAATCTGACTATTAACATTTAAATCATATATGAGTATCCCTCGGGGCTCAAGCTGACAGACACTTCCTGAGGGGAAAGACCTCCAGAGATTGAGAGTGAACTCAGCAAGATCTGACCTCAACCCTGAGCTGAAACAAACCTGTGATTTACTCTGGAACCCCATCATCATCATCATCTCTGGAGATAAGCCCCCAACCCCACCTCTCTCAGGCCCTTAGAGCAGCTTCCATGTTCACTCAGATTGACCTCCTCATCAATACAGCTATTGATTTTACACAAACACTAATGTTTGCACACACTGCTAAGGCAAATGTTTGGCAACACTCTGCTGGTTTTCTAGAGCTAATTGGTCACTACTTACAAGAGGCTCGCAGTATTCAGGACTAGATGATGCATCGCTACTTCTTGCCATTGGAATATTTCTTGGTAGAATACAGTGGCCCCGCCTCCAAATGTCTACATTTGGCTTTTGAATTCCTGTTGGGTTTTTGAACATTACCAACTATCCTGTACATAATGTTACATTTGATCATTAAGTGTGTTTTGATAATCTGTGCACGTAATTCAGGTTGAAGTGATTCTAATTCATCGTTCAGCAAAATATGATCTATGTCTCCAAGCCAGACAACAGAGAACCCCAGCAGTCCCTGGCAGCAGCAGATCTCCTCACAGCAGCTTGGCGTTTACCTCTAATGGCTAGTAATGTAAGCTCTGTGTTTACCCAGCAGAGGGTTTCCAGCACACAGCCGGTAACAAATTATGAGAGGCGCTCCTGCGTAACCAGGCTGGATTTCATTAAACGTTAACAGGCCTTATCTGCAGCGCGTCCGAAGGCAGCATAATAAACCCTGACAGGTATGGACAGATGTGTGTGTTTGGATGGTTGCCAGATTTGTCAGGCTGTAAAAGATGCTGTGGGCTGTAAAAGTGAAGCTGATGCCCACCTTGTGAGCTCTGATTGTGGTTGTACTCAATGACAAACGTGTAAGTATTAATCAATTCATTATTAGAATCGTGACTAATCGTGTCTAATATAAAGTAAGAAAATGAGTGACTTTTTGCCAGTAATATGAAACTGCTTCCTGTCAAGAACCCCATGGTCCCACAGATGCCACGAGGAACACAATCAAAACACAAATGTACACTGACTGAGCAAATAAGCACTGTCATGATATGTGTTAATTAGGTTTATAATAATAATAATAATAATAATCGTATATTTTATTAGGAAGCCCAAGGATAGCCTTAAGATAGTGAATAAAAGTTTATAAAACAATGCTAAAGAATACTGCAAGACCAATAAAAGCCTCTGCAAGCCTCTGGGTCGAGAAAATTCTGATGCAATGACGCTCCCTGCCTGAAGATGGAGTTTATGGTTCAAAAGATGCATTTCACACCAATCAGGGAAACAGCTAGCTTTCATTGGTTGTTCTTCTTGCAAAAAAAGTTCCAATAGTCACCACTTGTTCAGTCGAATGTAGATGTCCCATTAGCGCCCATGGTTTTCGAGGTGCATTGTCACACGAAACTTCAGACCAAAAATTTTGAGTGGTGTGTAGTGGCCTTAACTTAGGACTCTTACAGTTCCATGCAGTTTCAAACGTCCACTGGTGGGATTGCTGAACACCCACCAATTCAGATCGGTTTTCGATGGATGAGAAAGAACTCAGCAGAGAATCATTGGATTTTAGTATACGCAACAGAGAACAAAGTACAATCAAGGCTGAGACATAATCCGTGGCAAGACCCTGCAATGCCTTAATATAAATATATTTCATATATAAGTATTCAAATCTCTCCAGTATACTAAAGGTGGTCATGCAGGATTGGTGTAATATGTTCAAACTGATATGTTCTGGTGATGACTGATGGAAATTTAACAAAGGCTGGTCAAGAAGACTTTGTAGAAATTGATGCATTAATTAAAATCTCCCCTGAATTTACAAATAATCTATGCCTCAACCATAAAATGTTTTGGATATGGACAAACTGTGTTTATGTGGGTCTCCATGAAAAGTGTCTAGTCCATGATAACCCACCAGCTCCCAAAATAACATTATTTGCGCCTTTGGAAGGGTCTGTTAGGGTCTAACTAGGGTAACTTCTGTTTTTTAGTCATTGAGAAATAGGCACACGACCAACAATTGCATAGCAATGGAAGAGCTATGCTGATCATCGACAAAATCTCAAGGTACAGTCAAGGTTAGAAGAGTTTGGGTAATTATATTATTATAGGATTATATTTTGCTTTAGGCCTCAACAAACTATTCAATCAGTGTTTCCATTCTACGCTTTGGTCAGGAGCTTTGAGAATGAATAAGATCCAGCCAAAATTATTCTTCCATGGAGCTCTGAACAAGCCTAAATTACAATGCAACGTTTCGCTGCCAAAGAGTTTGTTAAAAAAAAAAAAAAAACCTAGAGAAGAAAATGATTAAATGGAGACTATGTGGAGAATTGAGGATCTAACCTAACGTGTGATCTGAACCCTAACTATAGGATTCCCTTGGAAGAGTTGAAGGTTGTGTCAGTAGAGGTAACTCCCACTGCTGCCCTGGAAAACCGGCCCCAGATAAGTGATAGGATTTTAATGTCTTTTTTATATGTCCAGTATTAATAAAAAATTAAGGGACTCTTTACTTTCTAAATATGAGTAATTTCTTTTCCATTGCTGACAGATAAATTCCTCTATGTTCATCTATCATCTAATTAACATAATGTTTATCACTAGACCATCTAAGTGTTTCATCTTGTATTTGAGAGGACACTCAAGGGCAATAAGACCCTCCAGCCAAACCCAAACCCTTGTGCCAGCCCTCAAGTGGTCCTGGGCAATCCTGTGGGTTTCCCTTTGAAATGGGCCTCTAAGCTTTTCCACAAACAGTCCCAAAGAGCAGCAGTGTTTGCCTTTGTCCATCACATGCTCGCTCTGTTGTCAATCTTGAGAGGACAAAGAGTCTCTCATTATGAGAAACGTTCACCAATAATGGCTCTATGCATTCTCTAATCAAAATGAATGTTTAATTCTGAACTTTTGAGAGATTGTTCAAAGTGGTTTGTATTTCTTTGGGATTCGTATGTGGATTTTCTTTCTTAAAATTCCAATCATTTGAATTGTTGTGTACTCTGATGTACCATTGAAGGACAGCACACCTTGTACGTTTGTACGTTACAATGATTATTCAGGGTAGAACTTGATGCAAATATATAAGTGTTTTTTACTCAGTTATGTGCTGGAAATATTGGGTTTTTACAATATTAGAAGGTATACGTAATCTGGAATACCAGCCATACTCAGTTCTTGGCTCAGCCGCTTTGTTATGCACTTTTAAACATGTTTAATACAAACATTTTCACACAACCCTTAAACAGTGGCTTACAAGACGACATACGGTTGAATAGCTCCTGGATTCCATTGCCTGCTTGGCTCGTTGTCATAGTGTGTTTTTGTGAAACGATGTAATCAATAATGCACAGCCTTGAAAACATCTCCAAACAGATGCTCCATTGAGAGCAGGATGCCATGGCCTTTGTCCCTGGAGCCTTTGCATTAACAATTTACAGACAGCCAGCAAATTCTTCTCTGTTGCGTAGATGGAAGGAGGCAGCTTCATCGATAGCAGCTCTCTCACTGTTTCTCTAAATGATTTCTGCTCAAATACCAGAGATTGCATCATTTTAACTCGCAGCAGACACGTTGCATTTGCCACACAATTGACTGGAACTCATCCGATGAGTCTGCGAGCTGGAGACACTGAGCAAACAACCTTGCTAGCTTTTTGCTAAGTGGCTTGTTAAAGTATGGAGGATCATTTCTTTAGCCGTTTCTTGGTTGTTTTTTGTAGTCAGCTCCAGCTACTCCAGAGATGCTCCATGATCCAGTAAATTCCTGCTCTCTACACACCTGCTCAGCTCTGGAGAAGCACAAGATATTGACCTTCAATTCAGCCGCCATTCAGCAGCTATGAAAGGAGATAAGAGCTCTAATCGTGCCTCCGTCTCAGGCTTCTCTTTATTGACTAACTGACACACACTTATTCAAGCTCTGCTGCAGGAGCTTGTGGGTCTCTACCACACACACACAGCCAATCGAAGCAGACCTTTGGGCTAACAGCAGGCTAATGTGAAAATTGCTAGTACAAATGAATAGGATTGAGAAATGCATCTGATATTCTCTCTTTTTCTTTTTTTTAGCCTTGTTCTCAACTACAGCACATGTTCTTAAATTGATGACGAGGTAGGTTTAGTAGCCTCTAACTGAAATGCTTGTTTCACCCATGCTATCCCTTGTGAGCTTATGATGCTAATTAAGAGGTGATTGTATGTTATTCATTGACAGGACACTAGAGGCAGGCTCCAAAAGAGAGTCAATCCCACAGACTCTTCAAGGAAAAAAATGCCTACTACAACCCTTGAGATCGACTGCATGAGGCTCGAAAGCTTCTTTGAAAAAGTTCTTAGTTCTCAACCTGACTAGTTAGAGGGCAGATGTTGAAGGTTTGGGCAGGAAGCTATCAATCTGATTGGTTAGTGAGCGGAATTGGAGTTTTATGGTAGGGAGTTCTCAAGTTTCTCTTTTAGTGAGCAGGGAAGGACCTCACAACCCGATTGGTTAGTGGGTTGGGTTGGAGGTTAAGGGGAGGAAGCTCTCAATGTGAGCATAGAAGGACTTCACAATCTCATTTGTTAGTGGGTTGGGGTTGGAAATTAGGTGGGGAAGCTTAAGGTGGAGGATCCCATAATCCAGTCCTCAATATTTCCACCAACCCGGCCGTGGATGGGGAGGAAACTGTGGGAGCTCTCAGCTTAAGCGTGGTAGGTTAGTGGGTTGGGTTGGAGGTTAAGGGGAGGAAGCTCTCAATGTGAGCATAGAAGGACTTCACAATCTCATTTGTTAGTGGGTTGGGGTTGGAAATTAGGTGGGGAAGCGTAAGGTGGAGGATCCCATAATCCAGTCCTCAATATTTCCACCAACCCGGCCGTGGATGGGGTGGAAACTGTGGGAGCTCTCAGCTTAAGCGTGGTAGGTTGGTGGGTGAGGGCTGGAGGTTTTGGTTGCGGGCTCTCAACCTGATCTGTCAATGAGCAGGGGAGGAGCTTTCAATCTGATTGGTTAGTAGGTGAGGGTTGGAGGTTTAGGTGACAGAGCTCTCAAGTGGATCTCTTAGTAAGTGAGGGAGGAGCTCTCAACCTGATCGGTCAGTGGATGAGGGTTAAAGGTTTAGCTGGCAGAGCTCTCAAGTGGAATTGTTACACATTGTTCTTATATAAAAGCATACTCCAAATACAAAAATGTAAATCTTACATAGTTAAGGGTGTGGCCATTGAGTGGCAGCCAGCTCTGAGCGAAAGATTCAAAGAGTAGTTTGTCTGTGGCATCAGACTTGATTTCAATATTTAAATAGCAATAGAAAAAAGTTGAAGATTTTTGATTGTTTAGCTTCTGAAATTGAAAGCACAAGAAATGTAAGCACAAGTCACATTGACATAAATATAGAGGATGGGTTGTGCTTACTGGGCTATGGTTTTAAACAGAAAAAAGACCTCTGTGAAGCTTTTGTTCCACTTGAAGCATGCGTGTGTTATTCCTTTAAAAGCTTGGTGTGAAGTGGAAAACTGCATTACTCTGCAGACGCCTCACTTAGAAGCATTGCCAGTGATGCACTGAGCACGCCGTGACCCCAGAATCCAGTCCTCAATATCTCCACTCGTGATTTGATGCGATCCTAAAATACTTGAGTGGTGAAGGGGAAAATGCAGGAGATGGTGGCCACTCGTCCAGGTGCATAAAGCCAAGAAGAATGGAGAAATTGTCTAATGGCGTCCCTCAAACCCGAGCCCACCCTCCAGTCATTTTCATATTTGCATTTACATGCATATGAGGATGCACGGGCTGATATTTGAGTCCCTGTCAGAATCGGTAAACACCCAGATACAGCGGGATGTTTATTTGACTGACATTGTCTAAATTGAAGTTTGACACTCTTCGCCACTCTAACCTTTATGCAAATGCAGAATCATCCAAATGTGATGGACAGAATTCAATTAACTGAGATGACAGAGAGTAATCTGTGGAAGTGAATGCATCAGCCGGTTGAAAGGTAGCACAATCATCACACTGAGGTGCTGCGGGGGCGGAGGCCTGTTCTGAAAGCGAGGAGCGAGGGGGGGCTAAGCATGTAGATCTACCACATTTCCCCCCTGTCTTATCTAATGGCGCAAGCTCCATTTCTCCAAAGCAAAGTCTTCAGTCCAGTAAACTCTTGATCTTAAATGAGAGCTCTGCGGCACTGTTGCTAAGCAATTAGGAGGCTTTATTGAGCAGCTGATTCCTGGTGCTCAGTGGCCATCAGCGTGTCTTCGCCTCACCTAATAGACTTCCATCCTGATGAACAGAATCGACCTGAGTTCGCTGAGGATCCATGCTTCAACTAGAGAGTCGTCCTTTTTATAAACAAGTGTTGCTTTGGTTGGCTTTAAAAATTGGCTGTATTAACTAAATACTGTTTAATATGATTTTCAAATGTAAATCAGATTTTGGGAACCACTAAAATTTATACAATCTGAACTATAGTTAAAATCTATATTTTTGTGTATTTGGTTGATTTGTATTTGATCAAATGTTGTTTTTTGGTATCGAGGGGCGCATTTGATTATGGGGGTGTGATTGGTTGTCAGGGGTGTGGCCAGAGCTTGGTCAGTCCACAAAACTCCCACTAATGAGAAGGATCTCTGGCAAAACTATCACAAAAGAACAGATAAGGAACTTTCATGTTGTTATACATTCTACTATTAGTAATAAAACGATTCCAGCACAATTGATTAATCGTTTTCATCAGCTTATGGATGTAATTGCCTGCAAATTAATTTTCACCACAACAGCATCATGGCGCTAGAGATTATTTGAGCCTTTTGGAAAATACAGCAGAAGAAGAGCGAGTGGGCATACTGTATGCGCGGGAAATGAAATAGAACTCGTTAAAAACACGGAAAACAACCAAACAAAGATTTGTGCATTAAATGTAAAGTGGAACGAGTTAAGGTCAATATAAGGTCACAACAATCATTGTATCGATTTAGAATTAAGATTATTCGATAGGCTAATTTAAATGTTTTATTAAGTGCCCATATTACAGTGTTGAACATTTTATTAGATGTTAAATTATAATAATAAACATATTTTGACAACAATTTAAATGACAAATACTGTTTTACGCAGGCTACAATGTTATGTTTCAATATAAAAATGTGAAAATATAGCATTACTTGTATTTGGAATTTAAAAAAAGGGCACTGCAACACAAAACATTGTCATGTTGACAAGACTAAGAATTGGGAACTTCTTATTTACATTGATAACAAGCCCTTGGTCAAATAGTTTTATGTACTTTCCTCACATTTTTGTTTATCAGTCATTTGCATGACCTGGAAACTGTCCAATGTTTAATTAATGGAAATAACGTGATTACTTATGTGCATCTAATTGTAAACAACGGCCTAAAAGAACACTGTAGGTCTCAGGGTAAAATAAAAATGAGGAAGAAACCAGGTGATTTTGTTTTCTGAAACATTAAAAATCAGCAAGTGCGTATAAAACCAACCTCCCTCCCTCACCTCTTCAATTACTCTTATTTGGAACGTAATGCATACTTTCTTACCTTTCGAGGGACCAAGCAGGATGCCCTTTAGACAAAGTAAGGTGACAGCTTTACCTATAATTTATTCTTTACCATTCTCCAAGTGCACGCACACACACTCAACAGTCCATGCTGCAGCTCCCAGGAAGCAAACCCACATAACTTTCAACTCCAGATGGAGTTGGAGAGCAATTTGGTTAAGGACTGGTGACCAGTTGTTCTCCTGACCCTTAAGAACAACAACTGACCATGTGCTGCATTAAAATCAAAATCTCTGAAGGTTCGGGCTTTCAAAACTGCAAATGCGTTTATGAACATTGTATCTGAAAGCTCAGTGCAGTGAGGTTGAGGATGCTTGCAGATGCATGACCAGCTGGGGGCACCCTTAACCCATTTTTGTGACTAAAGCGCCGGAATGCATTTGTCTGAAACACTTCATGTTTGTTATGTGAGGAGGGTATTTCCATCCTAAACAGACTTTACAAATCATTCCATTCCTTGAATCTCTGCTCTGGCTTGATTTCAAAAGGCTAATAATAATCTTTGTGACTCTTTCTGTTTTCTGCCTGCTTGTTTGGAACTGCTCAGAAGCAAGTGAATTCAGTTTGGTACTGGTCACCAAATGAAGAGCAAGAACAAGCCTTGAGAAGACATGAGGAACAGAGAGCACAACACTAGGTGGCTCTGTTGAGATGCTTTGATGGAAACCCGTGTTTCTTTTCTACATCCTTCATCCTGTGGTACCCAGTTTATACTTAAGCATCTCTGATGATAAGGAAAGCATTTCAGACATACTTGGCAGATTGTTTACAACGACTCAATGAGAAATATAATATTAAACTGAATGCTTGAAATATTCTTTCATTCAGACACAAATGTGGATCCAAAGTTCTGTGCTCAGTAAGAAAAATTACAGAGGCTTTAAATATTTCTGTTTTCAGTAAAAAGTGTCAGATATAAAGTCTAGACAGTGAATCAAATCTCTATTACCAGATGTATTAACTGTTTTTATCCAGTAGCCATGGAATAATTAACATAAAAAACACAAATAAATAAAGGAGGGTATTTAAAGTATATCTTTGGGCTTACTGTATTCCACTTGTAGTTTAAAAACATTCTGCAAATGAACAAACCCACAGAGAGGTCTTATTAGTTCACAATCAGTTGAAAATAACATCTTTTAGACATTTGGCACAGTGATGTTTGCTAGACCATAAAACGTCCAACACTACACAAAACAGTGTTTCAGATTTACTGTCAGAACTTCCAGTGTTTCGGTTTCATTGTCCAAACGTCAGGGTTATTCTGAACAGTGTTTCAGATTCAATGTCTGAACTTCCTGTGCCATTCTGTATAGTATTTCAGTTTTACTGTCCAACCTTTTAAGTCTTATTCTGGAAAATGTTTTAGTTTCACTGTCTAGTGTAGTTATCTTTTTAACTGTGTGTAATAAAAGCCATTTTACTAAGTATACCCTTTCAAAGAAAGTACAGTGAGCACGTCTGAATCTCACATGAGGTGACTAGTGCTTTTCCCCACTAGTATGAGTGCATAGACTGTTAATTAACATATTTAGAAGTAAGTGGATTTGCTGTGTTCTAATCAGACTCTAATTGTCTAAGAAAGGGAGCCTTTTAAACACTGGACGGCAATCACAGCAACTAGCGCTAGCGTGTTACATAATCGTTAATTATGTTTCAGATCGTAAATAAATCAAAAACAAAGCTGATGAGTTTATGCTCAGCTCATCACTTTGTGCGCTTAATGACTGCTCTGAGGAGTCAGACTTCTGCAAGCCAGGGAAAATACACCAGCTATTTTGTTGCCAGATTGAGTGATTGCACTTAGCTTTGCTGAAGCTGTGGCTGATTGAATCGGATGCAAGGCACAGAGCTATTTATAGACGGACATCTTATGAGAGACACTATAACCAAGGGATACAGAAAATGTTTGATTTGACCCTTTTTATCCTCAAAAAATCAAATATGTGAAAATATAGGGAATTTTCATCCCATTAAAAGTTATGTTTTAAATTAGATTTTGCTAGACGTCACAAATGAAAAATCTCAACTACGTGCCTCAGGAAAGTTTTCTCATTTGTATATGCTTACAGTATTTGATTTGAATTGCAAAAATGAAATAATAACTTTCACCAAATTATGCAAAATCTATACCATGAGGGTAAATATTGAGGAAAAACACAGACAATCGCTGTGTCTCAATTCAGGTTCTAGAATCCTTCGGAGGACGTAGGTTTCAAAGGCTGGTATAGGCTGCATCCTCCGCAGGATTCGAGAACCTGAATGAAGGCAATCACTGCTCATCACCTGGACAAGAACATCCCTGCAGTAAAGCAGGATGATGGCAGTGTCATGTTGTAGGGATGTCGTTCAGCAGCAGGAACTGGAGGCCTGTCAGAATTAAGTGAAGGATGGAACAATGGACAGAGAGGCTCACAAAATTCAGAGAACGGAAATTCCCAAGATCTCTACATTCAGACAAGCTTCTTTTAGCAACCACCAAACCTAGAAATCAGTCCATCAGATTGTCAGATGGAGAAGTACAATTGGTTACTCGAGAGAATAAACCTCTGCTTCCCTAAGGTTCATTGGATTTCAATGAAATGCAAAGGCTCAGCAATGGAAATCCATTCCACAATGCTCTTAACACTCTGTTCTTGAGTGTCCTATGCAGTTTCATGGTCTACCTTTGCTCCCCAGCATCTGCTAACACATGTCTGACATTTTCCATCATTGAGTGACTGAGTCGCTCCCACTTTATTACGCACTGACACGAAACTATGAAATATATAGTGGTTAGGAAACTTGTTGCACAGGTAGCTCCTCTTACAGAATCTCTCTGGAAATCACCGCTTTTGCAGGAAAACCTTGAGTTAATCACAAAACTCTGTGCGAATAAATCTGAAAGCATTTGGAATTTTAGACTTTATTTATACCATCAAATGATTCAGTTTAGAGAGCACACAATTGTCCTGTATCTATCCATCTCCAACTCTAGTTTAGAGCTGAAAATAACCGGCATTACGTGGATGCTGACACAGCCTTGAACCCTTCTTGCAAATAAAAATCGCCCACATTGAAGCCAGGCTCCTCTCAGACCTGTGTGGATGTGCGGAAAACAAGGATGTGGACCCGTGTAGGGTGGCAACCATCTTTTTACTCAGGTTTCCAGTCTGTCAAGCTAAGCAATGACATGGAGGCCAGTGTATTTTTATGAGCGATGACTGTGTGAAAGAAAAATGCTGCAACTGAAAAGTAAACAGCCAGTTCAGTTCACATTAATACAAAACTTGCAAATTCCCATGTGTAGAAATGGGCAATATGGGTGTAAATCTATGATTTTACAGATGGCTAATTATATATGTATAAATATGCCGCTCACACTGAGAAATCTGTGTCTATGAGATGGTCAGAAAACCTCTGGGGTTTCCTATGACAGTTCTTTACTCCTCTGCTTTGTTTGACTTCCTCTCAGCCTCTGAGACACCAGCAGGGTCTGGTAATGAGTCTGCAAACAGGACTCATGAGAAACGTCATGGCACTCAGAACTAATTGTGCTCCAACACTTCACTGAAGAGCACAAGGAAGCCAGGAGGATATGCCACTTTTCTGACTTGGAATGAAAAAGAATCAAATCTGAGAGAGGCAATCAGTTTGAGGTGCCGCATGCGCCGTCATAGATAGATCAGAGGAATACAGGTCAACAGTACAATGCAGAACCAATGATTTCAGTCCTCGTTGTTTTTAAGGTGGAATCTAACCATTGATTCGTTCTGAAGGGGATTCAAGCTACTGATTCCACCTCTCATTCCTTTTAGGGTGATCTCCTACCACTGAATCTGCCCCTCATTCTTTTAAGGTGGTTTAGCCGCTGACTCCACCCCACATTATATCCAAGGTGGAGTCTAACCACTGACTTCACCTCTCATTCATTTTAAGACCAATTTTACTCTGACCTTCTTCCTTTCTTAGACTGTCTCTGTATATCCAACAGTCTTTCTTTAGGAGATTGATTCTAAAAATTGACTCCGCCCCTCATTCTTTCTGAGCCCTTATCCACACGTACTTGGTTATTTTGGAAAGAGGGATGTTTCTGTGTGGTTAAGCTGTTCGTCCACTGGTAAACACAGCACCATAGTTATGTGTGAAAATGCTAGTTTGACTGTTTGGTGGAGGAAATGAGGACAGTGTTGCTGTTTACTGTGCTTTCATGAATTATAGCACATAGATGATTACATACATATGTGTACTGTTCGGTCACTGAAAAGAGGTGGCTGTGTCTTTGCACATTCAATGTGGAATACTCATTTTAGAAATTCCACTTTACAGTGTTTTTGAGTTTTTTGCAGTTTTGTTTTTTTTCACCCCCCAAGAAAATGTTTATAAAAAACCTGTGTTGATGTGGAGATGATTTGAGGCCGACTCTAACAACTGACTCCACCTATAAGTCTTTTTATGGTCACCTCTAACTACTTCTTCTAAGATCTCTGTCTCTACTACCCCTGCTTCTACCACTATCTCCACCCTTCATTCTTTCTGTGGCCGAATCTTACTACTGTCTCCATCCCTCCATCTACCACTGACTCTCCTCATCATTGTTTCTGAGACATACCCTAACCATCAACTCCAGTGCTTTATAAAGCTGACCTTAGTCTTCTATTGATATCACCCCTATATCCATCCACTGTTATACAGAAAATGGTGCTGATCCCAGAACTTGCAAACTCTGAAGAGCAATGTTCTCAGCTTGGAATCAAACCAGAAACTACGGTATATTAAAGAGATGCAATACTGTAGACCTCTAAGGCACTGTGCTGGCCCAAAAGGATGCTTTGTTCATTTAAAAACACAAATGCTCAACCTAAGATATATAGTTACGGTGTTGCTTAGCTACAATCTCAAGGATAGGACCTGATTATATAAAATTACAGATCCAGAATAAGCTCACACGAAAATCCTTCTCTCTCTGCAGGAATGGGGAGAGATATTGTTCCAACCAAGCACCATAAAAACCAAGCGGTACTCTGGAGAACTGCTAAGCCCCTGTTTTATTCATGAGCATGCAGGCTCCACCGGCTGACAAAACCCCTGCAGTCTCTTCCAGCACATCAAGGTTTTGTGCCTGAATTACAATCAGGCCCAGGTTGCTGCTCCGACACGATGCATTAAAAAGCAACCCAGATTAGCGCACCCAACTCAATTTGCGGAGTGATCGACAGGTCCTCATCGAGAAACCAGAAACCCCCAGAAAGAGAGCTCTGAGCACCAGGATAATCGGAGCACAGTCATTCGACTCATGGAAATCAAATATAAAAAGAGCATAAGACCAGCTCTTTCGGCACAAGGGAGCAGGATTTGGTGTTGGATTGAAAAAGAGGAAAAGTTTGCAGGTCTGAATCTTGTTGTTGCTGATAATCTGAGAGAAATGGAATGTGGGACAATGGGATGTCCCAAAGGTGTAACAGATGCTACAGTGAAATGTCAAGGGAAAGCATTGCAGGCAGATCTTCTTTAATATCAAATCAGCCAACAAGAATTCTAGGGCCATGAAATATTTTAAAACACCCCAAAACATTGCTAAATTCTTATAAATACAATATATTAAAACTATAGAATTATACAAAATAAAGAAAAAAATTTATTGGTATTTACAGTCCTACAAAATGGCCTCCAAAGTGCTCTTTCCTATTTTTCTATCTACAACATATTTCAAACACTTAAAAAGACACTGGATTCCACTTGATAGCACTGACACAAGCTGCTTGATGACATCATAGATAACGAATCATAGATCATCCACCAATACATGGCAGACAAATACACACAAAGTACATTCTGTACAATAATAATGGTAACAACTGAACCAAGTAAACCTAATCCGAGTAAAAGGAGTCTGCTTGTTTACACTTCCTCTCCAAGTCATGCACTGTTCAGAATGTGAACTGGGGAAGACCACTAAGACCCTCTTTCCAAACACAGCCAACAAGGATGTTGAGATTATCCCTCAACATCCAATTGCAAATGTTGTTCCCTCTTTAAATTACTGGCTCTGGAGTCTCTGGATGTACCTCGTTTCCTGGGCTGCATTAATCATGGTGGTCTTTGATTAAATGAAATTTTCAGTCATTTCACAATATCCCCTGGACTGCATGTTGGACTCTGGAGAGGTGAGCAGAACTGCTGTTAAAGTCTCAGTTCTCTTTCCTACTAAGGCCACTGGTTGTTAAAATAAAAAAAAATTAAGACTTCACGTCAGGCAAAGGTTTCTGGAATACACTTTTTAAACTGAAAATTTTGAAAACAGCTATGCTTCAAATGACAAAAAAAATAAAAAAATTGTTAGTGACATTCAGATGGGACTAGCTGCTGGCTAATTAAGATTTAAATTGTATCACAGTCCAGTATATTAGTAGCTGGTCTGGGTGCAGAGACCTCTTTATCTGAGGGACATATATCTTAAGATCTTCAGCCTACAGATGATTTTAGACTTTTAATTACTCGTGGATTTAATGAAAAGGTGAATAGAATAGGTCCATGGATAGAACTCTGAGGTACTCCACACTCCAAAACAGGCAAAAAAAACATCAACATTTTGGTGAAGTAAGATCTGAATCATTTAAGGACTTAACGGACTTATGATTTAACATGCTAGCATGGGGGTCATAACTGGGGTAGGAGGGGTCTTGATTTCGATTGGCTCTTTTGTAAATGTCTGCTATTCAAAGGCATACACATGCATTATTTTAATATAGACTACTGTAATAGATTGTTACTTACTAAACTCTCCTATCTAGTAACAGGCAGTAGTTGCTCACAGAAATATCATTCTTGAGAATTCTGCTCATGAGTTTACAGATGAAAGAAAAGAAAAAGTGGAACATGATTTTTTTTCAAAACTAGATCAGAAGAGGAGATGAATGGACACATGTAGTTCAGCCTATAAACACTTCACCTCCTTCTCTTCTGCCAAAATTGGACCCTTCTCCCCTAGTGCCCAGTCAGATTATTAAAAAACCAAGTATATTTGGTGTATTTTTCATGTTGAAGATAACGCTAATTTTAGCTGTTGCTAACCTAAGTTGTTTGCTAGAATCCACTCTCATGAGTTTTTTTCTAAGGTACGTGAAAAACTGGCTTGTTTAAAATTACTGCCGCTCTAAAATACACATAATGTTACATAAATGATCACAAAAGAATAGAATAGTAAAAAACTACTCAAGGAAAAGGATGTTAAAGAAAGCCTGTCGTAAAACAAGAGATTCACTTAGCCAATGCGAGGAGAAATAATTGCTCCCTTTCCCATTATGCTAATAAACAGCGATAAACAAGGAATTGATGCATTTAAAAAATAAACAAAACATCTCAGTGGGAGGCCACATACCTACATCTCTCCCTCCATTACACAACCATTAGATGCATCACACCGGGGCAAACAACAATAATGTAAAGATTTTGTTCATAGCGTCTAAATGTACAGTTTGGAGGACATCCGCTAATTGCCCTCTTTGAATCTAGCATCACGGGCTCACAGTCATTACGGCTGCATTCAAGTCCTAATGAGTGGAATTGTCATCCACAAAGACGCCCTCCTCTTCTCCTGCTGTGCGAGCACATTAAATCCAGACAGCTCATTTCCATTCCCCTGCCATCTCTCCAGAAATGACGTGCGATGCTTGAAACTGTTTATTTCCAAATTCAGACCTCCTCCGTCGCAGCCATCGGCTTCAATTACCAGTTTTTCTGAGCGCAGCCATCAGGCAGCCTGACACGAAGGTCCAACCTAATTCCCACCTTCTCCAGAGTCAAGAGCATAATGTGCAGATAAAAAAGGTGGAAAATAGCCTGCGCCTCATTAGCATGCGCTAGCTGCCTGTTCATTTGCTCGTCTGCGAATGAAAGTTCTGACACTCTGCAATGTAAGAACGGTGCTCTTCAGGCAGCCCGCCATCCTTGGTGCAACGAAAGAGGTCATGGAGGGAGGCGGGTGCAAGGTTGATCCTCACTAGCGCTGCCCTGTGACTACAGGGCTGGCCGGGGTGCAAAGACGAGGGTATTGATTCTGGAAGCAGCTCATTACCTGCTGAATCAACACATTACAAGCGCATTTTTGAGCTTGCACCACCGCTGTTTATGAGTGTCTTTAGTGCAGGCCAAAAGCTAACCCTGCCAGGGCATGACCGCGCTCATTAGCCTGCAACCCCACGATTAGATGTTATCCGATATTCTACTATCTGTGGCCTTCGTCTAACCAAGGCCGCTCGCCTGCATTGGCCTGGCCCATTACGCACACTCCCTTGTCTCTCCCCTCATTTCTCTCACCATTCCCCATGAATGTATCCATTAGGTGGCTGCCAATGTGTAAATTGTTTTCACCTGCGCTGCAGGCAGATGGAGGCGAAGGAGAAGCGCCGGACGCATAATTTCCTATGCATGAGCTTTCTAATCAGCTGCAGGGTAACACGATTCCCCAGCTTCTCCTGGATATGGAGGGAAAAGTCTCTCAAATGTACAATCTGCAATCAATATGCATGCTGCGTGATGGGGATATTGGAGGCAGGGGAGCTGGTGACTGAGTTCATTTGAGCTTGCCTTATATAAGTGAGATGGCTTAATACGAAGGATGCCGAGCCCAGCCTGATCCCATCCACTGGAGATAGAGTTCAGCCAGCGCAGGATTGAGCTGCAGGATAATTTGACCTACAAGACAAAGCCCCCCCAAGCACAATTTCCAGTGTCAGCAGAAGGTAACCGAGATGAGTGGGAAAGCGTACGCACCCTCACACGCACAAATCAATGAAGCCTCGTTTTAACGCGCCAACTGCTCTTTGCTTTCCAAACAGGGTCATGGTGTCAACCAGGTCATCGAAAACTCAAGCGAATGCTGCTTTCGTGAGGCTGAAATGCAGAGAGCTGTGATAATGACACTGTTTGGAAACTGCCTAATCTGATTGCATTAGGACTATAAGTGCAATCTAAACAAACTGATCGGAAGGACTTGGTCAGATCGGTTTAACATGTCAATCAGATTATAATGTGTGGTTTAAACAAGGTTGTCTAATCAAGAAGTGATAGATGTGTGTTGCCATTGAAAAACTCTAAAGCTTAGAACGGGGACCAAAACTTAAAGCACAATTAAAACATAAAGGTGTGAACAAAGTGGTTTCTCTAAGGTTGAACATAAGCTGTGCCGAACTGTGGCCCTCCAGGAATGACTTTGGTAATGCCTGAAGTAAAACATAAAACTCATCAAAGTACAGTATCTACTGTGTGTAAAGGTTTGTTGTTGGTTTGCATAGAACTAATTTAACCCTTTGAATTATCGGCACACACCGGTGCATGTCCCAATCACACTGGCTGTTTTGAAATAAATTTGAATGACATGATTCACCTATGTTTAGGTTCCAAAAAAGGTAATAGTTATGATATTTTTGGTTTTAAATGAGCATTATAAGAGTTATGACATATTATTTGCAAGGTAATTTACATTCAAATGTAAGACAATGAGCAATCGTCTTTCAGTTTCATTTTACAAACCCCAAATCAGTGCCATACCTGTGATATGGCTTGTGTTTTTTAAACTTCTGGCACAGTAAAGCACAAAAGTACTTGGAACAGTGTATAAAGGTTTAGGAGAGGTCATGCAATTAAATTTGGAAGTTTTTGTTGATTTTTATTATTCTCAACACTTTTGATTTTTATTATAAAAACATTAAAATAATTTTAATTTTTAAGATTTTTGCAGTAAAACATTACGAAATGTAATGGTCACGCTTGGATTTTTTGTACAATTTCAGGTTTGTTGTGAAATTTTTATGTATTGTGATTAAAAAAATATTTGTTAAAATTATAAAAAGTAAAAAAGTAAATTATTAGAGCAAATTGCATTATAGAGGGTTAAAAAATACTTTGAGTCATTTAAGTTTAGTCTTGGAAAAATACCAGACTCACATTTCTGATTATTGATTCAAGGTTCTGTTTATTTGTGTCTATTATCATTTTATCATGTTTCAATACATTTCCTTCATTCAGTAAACTCTTCCACATTTTGGGCAGATTTTTAAGTGGTTAATGGTTTGTTTTTAGTCTTGCTCGACAGACACAATGGGGGAGACTATGCTCTGAATATGACTATAATGCTCCCTCAATGATGACCTTTGCCAAGCTAAAGTAATTTCTTGACTTTACATGCAAGTATTACCACAAAGGGTTCATGTTTTTTTTGTCATATTGAATGATATTTCAACAAATAACATCAGATATTAAACATGGTACAGGACCATCGAAATTTTGTCTCTTTGAAATAGTTCTTACTATGTCACAGAACAGAACTTCTATAAATGACTGAGTGAGAGAAAGGGATGAAGGGACAACGTTCTGTAGAGAGGAAACAAAAAAGAGGAGAAATGTATTTTTCTGAGTGAAATCCTTGAGGAGATAAACAGTCCTTTGTGCAAATGCTTATACAAGAACTACAGATTACTCTGATGGTACAGTGTTGTACACCTGACGATCAAATTTGAGATCAAAACACCCAGCAGATCTCTTATTCTCATGCTCCATCGATTCCAGTTGTATTTAAAAGTCCGGTTGTATCCGAAAAGGAGCTTTTTAAATATTTGAGAATAATACACATCGCTGCCAAGTAGTTTGCATCTATTCTAGGTGGCATCTAGTGCCAACAAATCAAAATAGCTGAAGGCAAGTAGTTGTCAGTATAATAATATTTATTGAGCCACAAGCTAGTAATGCATTGTGTATAGAACGATAATTTAAATGGCCTCTAGAATGTGTAGATGTTCACTAATGAGGAGCTCTGATTGGTCAATTTGAGCAACAAAGTATAAAGAAATATTTGGGAAGGATTAGATTGGGACTGAGGAAAACCCTCCAAACTATTGCCTTCTCATTTTGTGGAAGATTCTATAAAAATAACACTTCAGTAAATAAATATACATTGAATATACATTATTATTGGTTTTATAATAATGACTAGTTATAAAAGATAAATGTTCTTACAAAATGACATATTGTCAATCCAGTATTCTAGAGATGCGTATTTGGTATTGTTCAGAAAAAAATCCAAACTGAATTTTCTGTGTTTATTTGTATTTGCTCATTGACTTTTTTTGGAAGATGAGGAAGGAACTAGAGCTGATGGAAAATCAGGTAAAAAAGGTAAAAATTTAGGGAAACTAATGAGGAACCTAGACAAACATATTGCATAATTAATACAAGTATAGATTACTGAACATATTACATATTCATATTCATATTGCAAAGTTGCAAAGTAAATTCCTGCGACAGTGAAATCCCTTATAATGAATTAAGCATTACCCAATTCTAACAACGAGCGTTTATATATTTATTAATAACTTATCTTGACTGTAATAAAACTGCTTTTCAATAAACTGCTTTTTTGAGCGTTTAAGTGATCACCATTTCAGACTCAAATGCGGAGATTATTTTGTAAAAGCAGTGAGAATAAAAGATTCAAACGATTAAATCAGAGGGAAGAGAGAAAACAAGTTGTATGCAGTTGAGCATGTACTCTCACAATAACACAAACACAAACACAAAACCGTCCTTTTCACTGATCAATAGTTCAGCAGATGTTTGGAAATGCTTCACAGTCCCCAGATCTGCCAGATCTGCCAAACAAAAGGACTACAGAAATGTTTTGCAATGTGCCCAGAATATAAATTTAATTTACTGCTGTTAATTCACATGCAAATTTTGACCTCCATTTAAGCACATCAATTACCTGACATACTGTATCTGAGGGACAGGGCAGAGTATACAACAAACAACTGAATTATTGTGATAAAAAGGACAATACACATATTTTCCATCTGCATTTAATCTAAAATTCCATGCATTCATTAATTAGGAAAAAAGGGGGTAAATTACAAGCAATTGATGTACACATGTTTCTTTAAAGCAAATAATAAAAAGGCAATTTAGCGGTTTGTAACTATAAAAACATGAAAATACACATGAAAAATCTCTCTCTGTCTTTAAATATTTATATACACACAGATACCAAACATCCAGACTCGTTTAGTCTGAATTACGGTTGTGGCTTCCTTCCCTTTGCATCACCATAACGTGTAAAGTCAAGCAAGGGGAATTGCATCGCTGGCTTATCATCTCAATTTCTCTTCTGAGGGGTGTTTCACCTTATATAGTAGAATAGGATTCTTGGGAAATGGAGAAATCCACCATCACATGAAATAGGTGTCAAAAAGGACAGCAATTACAGTAAGTGGGTTTAACTTCTTTCTATCTTCTCTTAGAGAGAGGAATGGTGAGAATCCAATGGATTAGCACCTAAAGTGAATCTTCGCCAACAGCAGCAGTGTTGTCCATGTATCCCTGACAAAGCTTGATTACTCTCCTCTATCAACTTGAGAGACCCTTGCCTTCACGTCCCGAGTGTCTAACTATAACTGAGGTCTATGTGCTGATGGAAAACTCAACAGAGACAATCAAACACACTCAGCCGTCTCTTTTTCGGTCTGGACACTACAGGGCAATAGAGCAAAGAAACATATAGTAATTTTCTACAATGTTTGGGTGAGGGTCAGATGATTGTGGATAGCTATTTTTGAAGGCGTTGATACCTGTGCGTTTACCTTAGAGAGCCGGGATGTACATCATTAAATTGAGGTAAAATAACAAAACTACGTGACTGTGCTTTGCTAATGTTATATGATTGTCCGCCTTGATTGTAGTCTACAAGAAGAGAATGAATCTGTGAAATATATCTATATAAAGACCTTTAAGCTGTCAAATTTTCATTACAGTGAGTAAATACATATCGAGGAAATTATTGATAACCCCTCTAAATTACATGTGGCCTTCCAATCTCATTCATTTAGACCTGGAGTCATTTTTTTCTTCAATGAGCCTGAACTCATGTACACACAACACATGAACAATGTGGAATTTCATTGCACTGCGTAAACATTAATAATAAAACTTCACAATTCACAATAAAAACTAATCTAAGTTACAATAGGATGCTCTCTAAACTACTTTAACTGATGTCCAATTAATGTAAATCAAATAGCGGTATCTGTCAGGTAATTTTAAAAACATATTTTGACACTTAGTGTATATATTTTTTCTCAAACACAAAAATGTTACCTTATTTTCTCAAACACAAAAATGTTACCTTATTTCTACTTCAGCTTCTTTCTTGAGTTAAACATCTCCCATTTTAATGCAAAATTCCCTCCCGTTCAGTCACTGTCCCGCGCTGTTTCCTAGGTAACGGTGGGTATAGCAACCGTCCACTGTAAACAACGGGCTCCGCTTCACTCGCACTGAGCCAATCGTCATGAGTAGCGAACAGCAACCAGTCATGGCTTTCTACAAAACAGAGTATTTCGACCAGATAGAAAACATTCAAAAGACGATACACGAACGGTAAGAATTTGTCTTTATTTCAGCCCGGACACGGCAAATGCTATATAATTTTTCCCCGTTCAAATGGAATGATTTATAGTGGGCCCTGGTTGAGGCAGCGACATAGATTTCTGTACTCGCTGGGCATGGGGTGGTCGAACTCGGCGTGATGAAGAGGGTGTAACTGGTCTCCTCAATTAATTTAGCTGCTTAATTTCTATTATGTTTTAACCTTTTGAAACTCTGATATTCGGTTACATTTAACTCAACGAAAAAGTTCGTTTGATACGTTTCATAAACTGTTGTTTTCCCGAAAGCAATATTTTGCTCTCTTTGATAATTGACACTTGATGCATTTATCCTGCTTTTGGAGCTGAATGTACAATTGTTTTTAAATATATTATAGCCATATAACGTTACGTTTTGTATTTTAGTGAGAGAAGAAGACTTGAGCTGGAAGAAAAACTGTTTGGCTATTTAAGATCAGAAGAAAGAGAGTAAGTATTAATCTTTTACATGCTGGAATTACATTTACTTGCAAGAACATGTACAGTATAAATAACACGTAATAACATGTTTAAGTGTTACACTTTTTTAAGTGTGCAAATTCTAAACAATGAATGTTTGCCAACTTCTAGATAAAGTAATTCAAAATGTATTTATAATTTATTATTTTGTTTAATAACCTCTACCCATCTCGGTCACGAGGGTTTACTGTTGCTTTCTCCAACTGTCTGGCCAAAAGACAAATGTACACACACCATGGAAAGTTTCATAAGCACATATGATAATAAGCAACTGAAGAGTTAAAAAACAACTTTTAAGGTTAATCTCTAGATAGTTTAAAAGGAAAAGAAATCCAAGCAACATCCTCGCTGTCTTTCATAATTTAAATATGACTAATAGTTTCCCCAAAGCTTTTTCTAGAAAACTTTGGTTCAATCATCTCGGTTGTTTTGACATCTGTTTCCTTTGAAGTGATTGAGAAGGGTTTGATTCTATGAATGCTTTTTTTAAAATTACATTTTAACATCTCACAGAGATGGCCCAGGGTTTGGATAGGTTAGCAGATTAGCATTTATCAATTGGTTTAAAGTTTCTATCGTCATTAATATCGTCCCCTCTCCATTACAGAGCTCCATCATATCTGTGGAGAATCCATTAGCAAAACTGGGAAGTGGCTCTTGACAAATACGACATTTTAGTTTGTCCCACTCTGTGAACAGTGAGGAGGAATTAGTAATGCAAATTATCTAGCATTAACCTATTTAAAGGAACGTTTGATGTGTTTATTTCCATAAAAGGGGTAGCTCAGCTGAAAATGAACATTATGGACCCTCCATCATTTTTCACAAAGAAAATTTCATAAAGGTTTTGAGCAGCTTCTACAGGTTGAATAAACTGTAAGACAATTTTCATATTTGTGTGACTATCATTTCAATTTATTTAATTGCTTTGGGAGTAGAACATTTCTATGCCCATCCATGCTTTTTCTTTCTATAAAAAGTCTGGCGGCTTTTAGATGCATGATTAAAAATGACATGGTTGTGGCTTCAATAGGTTCATTGTTCAGCAGACTGGTCACTGTCTGCTATATTTTTGTAGTTGACATGTAGGTCTTTCAGGTACAACATTTGATTGTTTTGAATGTTATATCTACAGACCATTCAGACTTAAAAAGAACTCTGTTATAAGCTTTATAATAAAAGGTATTATAAAACTATAATAAAAGGTATTATAAGGTTCTCACTGGTGTTCCCCTAGGTTCACCAGTAAGTAATGTACAAATACTGATCTGCAGATTACTGTTATCTCTATAGTTTGGCATTTCACCATTCAGCTGGAGTCCTCAACAATCACCCCCTCGGCTTCAGTTAGAAACTCTGAAGTGATTTTTACAGCTCAATTGTGATTAAAAACAGGATATTGTCTAAGTCACTGGATTACGGAAATGCTTATCTTGTGCAATGAAATGATCAAGACATCTGCAGCTCTACTGTTTTTTCCAGTAACCCTGGAGAACAACATCTCTGTTCACTTTTTAAATTTTTTTTATATGAGCATAAAAATAAAATCTATCCTCAGCACACCCTGCTGGTAATAGTTCCGGTAATAGCTGAAATATCATTATACCATCATAATTATGTGATGTGTGGAGGCCGATTGCATACAGTCATGTACAGTCATGTTCTTGGCCCTACCCCCACTGATGTTTTTGTTGAAAATTTGACTCCTTGTACCACACTACTGCAGTTTTCGAACAATCCAGGAATGTGGTGGGGTTTTTTTTTGTGAATTTATTTTTTCCTGTCTATTTCCTGCTCGAAGGATGAAGCTGAAGCATGTCAAGATGAGTTGCTATTACAAGGAGCTGCTTGACAGGGAGCAACGAGCCAAGACACGGAACCATGAGCTGCTGGGGAGTGTAGAGGAGCTGGATTTCAAACTCAAGGAGTTCTCTGTGGATTGGACCCGACTGCTGCAGAAGAGGGTAACTGTTTCCTTTAGATCAGGGGTGTCAAACTCAAGCCCTGCACAGTTTGCTTCCAACCCTGCTCAGAAAGACCCAGACCTGAGGCTTACAAACAGATGAGCTGCATCAGGTATGATTAGTTGAGGTTGGATATGCTTTAATAAATAAAAGTATGAATAAATGCAGATAACGATCGATTCACATGTAACCAATCCAGGCTTAATCTGAAGTTAGCACCACCCACAACATAGTTAGTAAATAAAACTGTAAATAAACACTTTCCTCAACTGTTATAATGCAGCTCAGCTGCTAGAAATGAATCCCTTTCATTGTGATCATGCGAGAAACGTGACTCTCGCTGACCCAAAACAAAGCTGTTCTGAAATGAGAGTTCAACATTCATTCCCACAAACTGAAACACTCCTTTGAGACAGTGATATTTTCCCTCCAGACGTATTCTCTGCTCCTCAATTAGACTGCTGGCGTAATCCTGTAATTGTCTGTCTAATTGTCTTCCAGTGTTTAAACATTCACTCTTATTGTTTATTGAGAACAATCCTAAACACTCCAGCACTCGTTTATCACAGTGTGCAAATGAGAAACAGAAAACAAGCACTCCGTCACATCGTCTCTGAAAGCTAAACAGTGCTTCTGAGCTTAAGATCAAATTAGACTAATTGTTTAATTACTCTCACACAAATTAATCACTCTGTGTTGAGATTGTGAAGTGCCTCTGGATTTCTCTTATATGAATGCAAACCTTTACTACCTTTATTTTAAATATCTCACTGGTTGACCAGTTTTAGGTCAAACCAGGTTTTTTTAACAAGTGCTTTTACGTCTGGTGTGATGTCATGAGGTTTTTAGTGTTGCAATTCCTTTTCTGTTTAGGGTCATGGGAGTCCATTGTAGCCAATCCAGCTTCATTTTTAGGACACTTCCTGGACATCTCACCGGTCTATCATAGTGCATCGATTCTTGCATTTCTGATAGACAAACCCACATCATTCAGCATTCAAGTTCTGAGATTCAGACCATCAAGCTAATTCAAGCCTGAAACACACTCGTCTTTAGCGACACAATGTTTTTCGTCTGAGTGTAATCAGGTCTGAAATGGCTGTAAATGGTTTGTACCCTCGCTCTCTTTTGGGAGAGTAGATATTGTCTCAGGAGAATGAAGTGGGAGGCTGGAGGTAATCCCATTGCCCTCATCGCTGCCTCTGTTTCACTCGCCAAACTGATTAAGAGCTTTGGCTGGTACTGCGACGGGCACTCACAAAGGAACACACTGACAGATTGGCACTCCCCACACCTTTTCTCCTCTCCTACATTGTTTTGTTTGTGGCTGTAAATGGAATTAGGTTGTAGTTTATTGTAATTTCCTGTGTGTTTTGTTCTTATAAAGCTGTTGCTTTGACTGATGCTAAAGGACCAGCTCTCTCTGAGTTGATACAGTCCGAGTGGGAAACTCAATCAGCAATGTGTATTTGTTGGCTGTAGTGTCATGCATAACATCGACAACTGTCAACTCAAGTGCAGTTCCTAAACCTACACGAATGTAGCTCAATACCAGATTCGATTAACTTATATTTCTTGTATTCACACAATCCCACTTCCCTTCCTGTAAATTTTTGGAACAAATTTTCATTAGTTCAGCATGCTTGTTAACACTCAGAAACTTTGTCCTATTGGGAATCAAGGCATGGTCAATGGAAGGTCTAAACAGTCATCGGTCTGTCATCTTACAACCAAATCCTGATCTGAGGAAAGAAAGGATAACGTTAGCGTTAGGAAGAAACTGTGGGTCAAACATGACCTGAGACTGGTTGTAATATTTTTAATGTGGCATACAAACCACAGAACGGACTGGATATATATTTCACTTGTTTTTAACTTTTAGCCTGTCTTGGAGTCCACACATGGCCCAGTCACATAATTATAATTCATTGTAGCAACTGTGCCAAAAGCTGGTTGTCTAACCAGAGTCGGCCCGAAATTGCTATGTGGGAAGGATGGGTGTAATATGCAGATATTTTTTTCGTTCTGCTCAGGATTCTGCAAATGTCAAGTTCTTTTACTTAGCATACAGTATTCCTCATTCAATATTTTTATATCTTTTTTTTAAATATTTGTATTATTATTTTGGGTTTCGTTTCAAAAACTCTTTTCATAAGTCATATTTGCAGAAAAAACTATAAAACAATAATGTATTTGGTTGATCAATGTTGAATTTATTTCAGATGGACTACAAAAATCATATCTGGAGCCAGAAGAAAGCCAGGGGTGAAACAGTGGACAAGGTAAAAGAAATGATCATCTCCTCACAAATGACTCTTTAGTGGGAAATTCACAAAGCTATCAGTGTCCCTTTGATAAAAGCGAACACTGGGATGAGATTCAATGCATGTTTTTTATCATTGAGAGTTGTAGGGAAAACTGGCTCTTCAGGAGACTCTTTCAGCAGTCTGGATGGGGTATCAGCCTTCAAAGGCCACAATTAATTTAGAATCAAAAGCAAATTGGAAAGTGCTTGAAGTAATTACTGTTTTGCGAAAATGACTTCAAATGAATGCTTTGGTTTAACAAAAGAGTATCACAGTCTTAAGCGATACTGCACATTTTTAATATGAAGAAACAGACTAAAGCAAAGGCTCAATCTAATAACTGCATCCTATTATTATTATTTTTTGTACTCTGTTTTTTATTCCTTTTAATGGCTGCATGAGAAAAATTCTATGTTAATTTTAGAGAACGCATTAATTTTTTTCTCTCTTCACTCATATTCAGTATTTCATAGCTCTATCTTTTTGTCATGATGTTGTAAACATAATTAAAATGGACAAAAATAATGTAAAGTGGTGTAGAAATGTAAAAATGTGCAACTGTTGCTAGGCTCTTTAGTTTGTCTTGGTCTGTTTTGTCTGTGCACCAACAATCACTTTCTTCTAGTCCAGGGTTAACTTTTTCATTACATCCAAACCCTTTCTGACATTCCTTCAGATGCCTGGTATGCATGGTAAAGGTTGCCAGGCTCTCCAGTTTCCTTGTTGAACTTAGTATGTGACAGGTGTTTAGGCCAGGTCAGTTGATGTCAATGACAGAGTAGTTATAACACAGGGTTCATTTTTCTATGAATAGTTTCAATTCACCACAACTCATTTTGTCGAGCCATTTTGATTAAATCAGCGGTTGGCTAGATTGCTTAGCAACGGTTGCTAGGCTGTTCATTTTCCTTTGTGTATAACTCATGGCACCACTTTTTAATTAACTTTCCACACACTAATGCTGATTAAGTTTAAACCCGGGGTTAACTTTTCCAGAATACCCTTGCTCAATAATATCATTCTGCTTGTTCTTATAATTTCCACATTACTTAAATTGCTTAGCAACAGTTGTTAGTCTGTTCATTTTTCTTTGATGTAGTGGTCATTCAAGAGGTGTCTAATATTGTCTGTTCAGTTTAACTTTTACAACCAACTCTTTCTGGCACCCACTCAGATAAAATTTGCTTTTGTCTGCTATGCTTAGGAACAGTTGCTAGGCTGTTAATTTTCCCCTGTCATATACATCCTGCCACAGATGTCTAATCCTGCTCTATCCTCACCAACAATGATGTAGTTCAAGCCAGGGCTAACTTTTTCGTGCGCTCTTTCTGTCGGCCCCTCTGATAAAAGTCGCTATTATGAAGATTGTGTAGCAACGGTTGCTAGGCTGTTCATTTCCCCTCAACGTATCAGTCGTGCCACAGGTGTCTAATCCTGCTCTGCAAGCTAGTTCAAGCCTGCGGCTCCAGCTTTCCCTCTCTTCAAGCGACTCGAGCTCTCTTAGATGAAATGCGGAAGACAGCTCATAATGATTTGGAGCATTGCATCTAGAGCAGTCACTTGTGACTGTGCCACCCCACCCAAAACCACAACCCTCCCCCCAGCCTCCTGATATTGTAATGAGCAGAGATTGGAGGAATCACTCCATTATGCACCGGCGCCGCCACTGGCTGCGTGCATGTCCCCGAGGCGGCAGCATTCATTAAGGGGAGCTTACCGGCCTGAAAGCTGGGAAGCTATGATAACGGGATATGATTTTCATATTTAATATATTCCTTGGAAGAGCAGGCGCGTGCCGCAGATTGATAGAAGAATCAATTGCTACTTTAGCGAAACACTTTCTACTTTGCCCTGCAGCTAGCGATGGAATCACTCAGCCAAGAAATTAACTTTTCCTCTCACTCCATTTCTTTTTTCTCTTTCTTTTACTCCTACTCTGGATCTGCCAGAGAGACAGCGTGGTTTACAGTGGATGTTATTAAGCAGCTAACGGCGTGGTATTTAAGACCCTTATCAGAAAAGAAACAGAAGCCATGTTTTCTCTTCTTTATGTGCTGTTTTTCTTCCCTTGCTCTTCCTTCCTAGTGGAGTATTTCTGTCATGAAACAGAGGTTAGGAGAGTGGATTGTTATTAAGATTAAAAGTTAAGACACTGATCTCAGTGGACTCAATTGAGGATAAAAGGTAACCTTGACCAAAAGAAATAAAACCGAAAATGACACCTTCAAACGTTAGGCTTTTTAGCACTGTCAGGGTTGAGTTGTATGGCCAAGGACAGTGGATTAAAGCAACAAGAGGATGATCTAGCAGATATTTTGTGCCTCCTTACTGACATTGACCAAGATTTTTTTTTTTTTTTACTTTTGAAACCTCTTGACTGTGTGTACTTCTCCCTTTCATTTACAGCCTCAACAGGAATGTGTTTCATGTCCACAAAAATATATTGATGGCTAGTAATGTTATTTTAAGAACAAAATGTTATGGTGTACTCGCACTTTAGATTTTTCTTCCAAAAAATATGGTTGACAAACTGAGGGTCTATGAAAAGCTCAGTAAAATGTAGTTTTTCCATCTCTAAAGCTCCAAAATAGCATTTATTCATTTAGCATATACTTATATCCACAGAAAAAAGAAATTACTAAGCACAAGAAACACAATTAAAATACATGTTTCAGTCATTACTAGAGCAAAACATTTCTGAATGTAGATTTCTGAATTTCAATTTTAAAGGTACACCATGTTACATTTTCAACACTTAATGCTCCATCAATTCAAATGTAATAAATGCAACATGATGCCCATTTTACACATCTTATATATATGGAGAGATGTGGAGTCAATACCAATCATTTATGTCTATGAAACAAGTTTAGTAGAGTTCAGACAAAAACTTCTTAATTCACTAAACTTATTTTGTGACTACAAATGCTCTAGAAAAGGGAAATTACCATGAAAAGTAATTAAATGTTAAAGCACTTTGTTTCTAAATAACCCTCAATCCTTCTGTCCAGATTTACATACCGCTTTGTTTCTTTTTTCTGCAGCTCAGAGGGCTGAGCTCTCCGGAATTATCCCAGAGAGCCGAAGTCGTCAAAACAGTGCACCAGACCTCCTTATGCTCCTCAAAAAATGATATTATCACAAGTTCAGCATCTCTCAAAGAGCCAGAGCCCAATCATCCTTCACACTCTCCTCCACAAAGTGCCCTTTGTATGCACTCGTGGATTTCGAAAGTCAGCCATACAGCCATTTTATCTGATGACATTCCAAACTCTGCTGATTTCCTCGAGGGCGGACGCTTGAATGACAGGCAGATAGAAACTGATTGGGACATAAAGTCACCTCACACGGTCCTAAAGGAAGTTGAAGTGTCCTCTCGATCAGCGACCTCCAAGACGCCTGCAGACATTGTCTCATCAGAGCAACGTTTGACCCATAGTCCTTCCCCAGATGCTACAGATCCAGGAGGTTCTTCAGAGAGCTTTATCTCTGGAGCTGAAGAGAAGGAAGAGTCCGCAGAGAATGAAGCTCATGCTGTGCCAATACATAAAGACTTTTCAGGTTTGGACTTCCTCAGTTGTTCATTATAGTTGTATAACCTCCACATAATTTTGTTTTCTGCTGATTGTTCAAGAAGAAAATTTCTTTGATCATAAAAAAATCTCATTTTTGTTCAGAAAAAAAAGAAAACACAAAACTTATATGAAAATAGCCATCTTCACATTTCAGATCAAACCAAAATCGTCCTCAATCCAGGTCTCGCAGTGCATCGCTCTGGGGATCTTTCACCTTCCCACAGTCACAGTGGGCATCGCACCTTGAGAACAAAATCTGGAATTCAAGCCTCACTAGGTGGTGGCACCCAACGCATCACACAGTCGTCTGGAGGACCTGAGTCCCACAAAAGGTGCAGTTGCCTGAATTTTTCAGAAATACAAGAACTCATAATCAGATATAAAAGAAGAGTGGAAATCCTTCCACCATGAAAAGTAGATCTTGAGCAGAGTTCATCACAGTGGTATCCAGAGCAACAGACGGATGCAGTGATACAGATGTGATGAGGTCACATCTGTATGTTTATGTAAGTGTTTAGATTCATTCATAATCGCTTGCAGCCTTGAGGCACTCAGGGGCGTGCTTCCTCATAAACAAAGACTCATCATCCTCAGGAGCCAGGATTGTGTTTAACCAATCACAATCAAGGACTGTAATACTTAAAGTATTTTTATAGATGGAACACTGGAAGGTCTGATGCTTTAGCCTTTGTTAGGATCATTATCATATTTGAATGAAATCATAGATATCGATTGAACACAAATATAAAGCAGAACAACATTATTACTGCAAATGAGTCACGATTCCGTCCTGGTCTGCAGCCTTGTGGCTGGGGACCTTTAGTTTAGATAAGCGGAGGGATGGACGAATACACAGATGAATGTCTGGGTTATCTTGTAAGGAAAGCACAGAGCCTCATGCTCCTAATCCCAGATCATGCTGCAAGGCAGCAAATTTCTCCCCGGGAGATTTCACCCTGAATCCAAGTATTTCCAGCTTTTTTCAAAAATAACAAATTGCTTAATAAATGTTGTTGCCGTGGTTGAAAATTTACTCCCAACGTATTTACAAGGATTTAAACAAATAAATTAATTTTGAATTGCACTCAATAATTTGAAGCAACTCAACATAATGAAAGAAATAATAATAATAATAATAATTTATTTAAGGTGCCTTTCAGGGAATCTCTACAGAAAATTAAATACCGATCAAACCAATCAATACAAGTTTAAAAATAAATATATAAATGGCACAGCCTACACTTCACTCTCAGTCTGAGGAGAAGCGTATTTTCAACAGTGACAGTGTAGGCACCACAATACATAAGGTTCTACCACCGATCAGAGATTTTGGGGACAGGAGGGCTCTAGCCACACAGAAGAAGATGAACAAAGTTTGTAAACTGTGATGAGATATATGGGTGAGACAAGTTATTGACGTCTATAAAAAAAGTATTTTGTGGCATAACCCAAAGCCAGACAAAAAATATTTCTATGATGAGGAAGATCACTTAAGAGAAAGGTCTCTTTACATTAGCCTTAGCTTCTATGTTTTTCCTCAGAAACTATTTGGGATTCGACATCTTTTGGAATGAATTAGTGGTGCCCTGCCCTGTTGTTTCCTCACACACAGGGAGTGGATTATCTGCTTTAATGAACTGCTTGAACACACTGCAAACACTGATTGAGTTTGATGTATCCGCAAGAGAAAGGCTGGGATCAAATGAGCTGAAAAACAAACATGTGTTTCAATATAAATAATAATGTATTCACAGATCTGTTGGTGTGCAGGAAAGACCTTTCCCAGCTTTAAAGGAATGGCTGAAGGAATGGCAGCAGTCTAGGCAAACATCCCCCTAAAGATACTTTGATCTACTACTGAGTGACCTGATCTCTTTGGAGGTCAAAGACGCATCCAAATTCATTGCTTATGACAAAAAAGGTCAAGGAGAGCATAATGCATTATGAGCTGTACAACACACAACACTAAGGTATCAAAAGAGGACGTGTCTCTGTGGTGTTTAAGGGAGCTCTGCATTACTCTAAATCAAACTACTGTATCTTTCAGCCTAGATGAGAAGTTAGATTAGGAACACAAATTTAAGAACTGCACATTTCCACTTAAAGTTCTACAGCCGATGTCCATCTCAGTCCTCAGTATTCTTTTGAGAATAAAAGATGAGAATAAAGCCCAAAGATATTTGAACAAATATCTCCAACACGGAGATATCAAGACACTTGTTTCTGGTTGAGACCTCAAGGTAACACACCACCCTCCCCCCTTCCTAATCCTACCCGTACTTGCAATAGAAATTGATTCGATGGGAACAATAGAACATCATTGACAAAAAATGTGCAAGAAATCTTAGTTGTGATGACCAGTGAAAAAACCCTTCATTTCATTCGCTCAAAAAGCTAATCGGCGGTTTTAGCACACCTTACCTCTCATTAAGATATTATCTTTGGAGGTGTAGACTATAGCAACTTTGACTTCCATAAGCTTTTTCTTGCCACTGTATTACATTTTTTGCCTGTTTTTGTTTAGACGTGCAAAATACCAATCTGCTGAATCTCAATGGTCAAAAAAATAGTTACAAGTCCCATAAAAAATTACAACACTAAACTGGTCAGTTAATGTTGGAGACCACTGACTTGTTAAACACCACAAGAACACGGAGAATTTATAGAACTGCTAAAGTTTTTCTTAGCAAAGACAAAAACCATATAATTCATTCTGAATCTTAGGCTCTACTAAGGCTAATAGTCTAATCTAGACTTTCCTAATAAGACTGAGCAGTGTGGCATCTTCAGACAACAACCGCCTCGTGTGTGAATCTGTTGCAGATGAATCTGGTTTATAGCATCTTCTCTGCATTTTATTTATCACTGAATGTGTTCTTTTCATCTCAAATATGAGAGTGTGTGGCCTTGTCAAGAGGCCAGGCTAAGAACAAAGAACCTGTTACTGTATTGTGAGTGTAAGCGAGAGAAGTAGAAGCCATTAGTATCAATCGTAGCATTTAGTAAACACCCTTTGGTGCATAAAGTGATGTAAAAGTGGAGTCAAGGCTACTGTGCGCTCAGGGCTCCATAAGAGAGTGCATCATTGTGTTATTTCCCTTCACGATGTTATCCTCTAAGCCTCTCTTACCACAGAGTTAGCTTGTGTTTTCAAACATCTCAGTATATTCTCATTTATCTCTAGATGAATCCATTGTGATTGGGTCTTAACTAAGCTAGCACTAAGCAGCTGGATCCGGCCTGAAGCCCTTTTGTATATGATACCGTGTTCATATGAAAATGCATCTTGGTCATAAGGATCTTTTCATAGGATAGGCTTTGGATGCTCAAGGAACAACCAAACTGACCAAGGAACTAGCCAATACAGAAGCAACTGAATCTGCAGTTCTGACGGAAAGCTGCTTTGAATAAAAGCATCTGCTAAGTTCACAAATGTAAAGGTTTTTAACAAAGGTTTTTTGTTTGTTGAGATTTGCTTATCAGATGATAATGGAGCCAATCACAAAGCAATAGGGAGAGAGATAGAGCGATACAGAGAGAGAAATACATATTCTACAATGCAAGGCCTTGGGGACCGTAACATTTGACCTGGTCACTCTTCAGATCTCAATCCCAGAAAATGGGAGGGAGCTGAAGGTTTGAGTCTCCTGATAACAGCCTCCAAACCTTAATCATTTGAGTTTTAAAAGCTTGGAGCACATAAACTTTAGTAGTGTGCTGCGGGATTCCTTCAGAAGCTCAAATGTTATTGTCTGGAAGACCTTTGGCTGTTATAAAATTGATATGAATAGAAATGTGAGGTGCCTAAAGACTCCCATAAAACCATCACCCAGAGCTTAGTAATGGGGGATGCTCAGATGGACATACACCTACCGATGTTATCAGTAGTGCCCTATAATCAGCTGTTGTTTGGGATGTACAGTGGAGAGGACCTTACCCAGATGGATTGAGCTTGTCATGGATGTAATTCACACCAGCAGCTAAATCAGCCCAAAGAGAGCCAGTACTGGTTTAGTGGCTCCTGACCTCTGGCCCATTATAGCCTGCACAAATTCTTTTTGGCTATGTTGTATGGGCTGTCTGGAGAGCGGGAGATTAGGATTTGGGGACTACACTGTTTAGAAATCGTTTTCTGAAGGACACCCTGTGGTTATCACACGAATGTAAGACGAATTACTGTCGCAAAATAAGAAACATTCTTTTTTTATAAAGGTGCATTGATTTGTATTTGTATATTTTTAGCTTTTTTTTTTTTTATTTGTGCATGGAGTTTTGATTGAAAGAGCATGGGTCCATGTTGGTAATTCTCTGTAGCCTCTCCAATAGGGCTACGTGGATGGGCCAAAGCTCTAAAAGTTTGGGTTCATCTTTCATGAGTCACACCTGATCAAACCAGTGAAGCTCCTTTTGGCTTATTTTAGCAGTGGTAGAACAAAAATGTGCTGGAGAGCAGCGCTCCAGGAATAACATGTATGCACTAGGTAAAGGTAAACCAGTAATTTGGAGGTTTGTTTGCGAAAGGAATATTTAGTTTTAATACATCCCTAATATCAGGTATATTTGAGCCCTAATCTTATGTCTTTATCATTTTAATTGATTCTTTAAATGTTCTATCCAAAAAAAACAATGACAAAAATTTCCAAAAAGAACCATTTGCCTGTATACGTGAAGTAACTTAAACCCTAGTCTTTATCATAGAGTTTAAAACTAAAGCTCAGACCATAAAAACAACCCCACACAAGAAACACAATGCAGTCAGGCAAGAACTGTTCTACTAGACTTGTCCATCTGATCTCCAGATGGAGAAGAGTATGGTTGCTCCGAAAGATGCGTCTCCACTACTTTAAATCGATGCATCGATGCTTTGCATTGCTCTTGGTGATGCAGCTATTCCATGAAACTTTCTACTCTCTAGTCTTGAGTTGATCCAAAGAACACAAAGTTTGGAGGTCATTTCAAAGTGGGAGACATTTGGGCACTACAGTATGATTGCAGGATATTTCTGGTAAAAATGAAAATATTTCAGAAGGTCCTCTGACTGCAGCTTGTCAAAAAGAATGTTTTTTTTCTCTCAAAAAACTCTTATTGATCATTTAAGCTAGTTACGTGACTGACATGCTGCCTCATGTTTGCCAAATGCTGATGAATTGGTAAGCCATGTTTAGCCACATGCTCATGATATTGACTCTATCACATCATGCTAGCAGCATGCTAATTTACTAAGTCATTGAAATTGATTCTAGCCACACATTCCATACTATGTCATGATAGCTATATTATAATGATTTGTTGAGTAATGCTGCAGCATTTTATCAACATGCTAAATCACACCAGCTTTATGTTAACGATTTGTTAGTGCATAAAAGAATCATGCCAATGACATGCTAGCGAATGTCAATGACGTATTGAGTAATGTTGAGACATATTAGCTACATGTAAATTCATCCAAGCATCATTCTAATGACATGCTTGCTAGCCTTAGGTTAGTGAATTGCAAAGTCATGCTTGGTATATGATAATTACTTTTTTAATGTAATGCTATCAACTTTTTATTCATTCCAGCCTTGTGTTATTGATTTGTAAGTTAATGAAGTTACAAGTTAATTCATGCTAGCCTCAAGCTTTTGACTTGCTAAGTCAAATTAGTGGGATGTTGATGGCTTGGGAATGCATTGTAGCATAATTAGCTTCATGCTAATGACATAAGTTCAATGTCATTTAAAAGTAATAACGTATTGATTCGGAATGTTACTGATTTTAGTTAATGAAAGCATCAGTTTAGTGATATCCTAATTCATTCTAACCACAAGCAAATAATTCATTATAGCATCATGTTGGCTTCATGCAAATGCAAAATAGTGCTAACTAGAGGTCAAAGGCATGCTAAGTCTAGCTTTCTGGTTATTCAGAGCAATATTTATATACAATATACGTAATTAAAAGGGAAAAAACTGAGAGCTAGAAAATGAAAAATCATTTGCCATTAATTAATTTGTTCTCATTGTGCTTTGAACTCTCCAGGCTCTCTGTGAATGCATTTCTCAATCTTTTAGAGAGCATTCAGCAGCGTTTGAACACTGGAGATGTGAACCCCTACAGAAGCACCGTCGTCGAGCAGGAACACATCGATGATATCATCAGGTAGAGAGGAAGAGGTTTTGTTCCCAGCTCCCTCTCACATTGCCGTCATGTCCACAGTTTCAAAGGAAATTGCATTATCCTGCTGCTAAGGGCTCTCACTATAAATTAAGTGCTATTACTTTGACACCAACAACACTATTGCTATTGATAAATCATGGTTTCTAAGGGAATTGAGTCTCAGGAAATCATTGTAGAAAGCAATTTACACTTTTATTTATTTTTTTTTGTTTTGTTTTAATTTTAAGGGGAGTGTAAAAGTGCACCTTTAGTATCAATCACTTCTTATGGAGTACAGAAAAAGAAACTTGTTTAAAGAAAGCTCTGTGGAGTCTAAAGCTTCTTTTGGAGACTAAAAGAAAATGCTAGAAAAATCAAGCCTCAACATGAATCTCATTTTGGTTTGATGAAGTTTTTTTTACATTGATCTTTTAATTGCAAAAATCATATTTTACCTTATAAAAGTAACATTTGCAGATGAGCGCTTGTACATTGTTAATTGGAAATATAAATAGGAAAGTACTGAAATAATAACACTGTAAGTGGTAAAACATGAATGATCATAACCAGACGTAAAACAGCATGTATAATGTATGTAAAACAACCAACATAGCATTGATAAAGGCTGTACGAGGATGCTCTAGTCATCCTTACAGCTGAGCTTATCAAACTTGCTTCTTACAAAATTCAGTGTTTGTTCAAATGGAGATTATTTTGTACACTGGCTTGCTCGTAAATAAAATGGAACTTTACCTATTGTTTTTCAGAATAGGTTAGATGGTATAACAGATATTTAATTGTTGCATTTCCGTTTGTTTGTTTGATTGATGATGTCATCAAGAGTGAAGGCGGAGCTGTGAAAAAGAACTTACTACTTTCCTGTTCTCCTCAGGCTCTGCAGTGCTCAGCAAGGGCATCTGGATGCTCTGGATCTTAATGCATGTGCTGCGGTGCTCCTACAGCAGCTTCCTCTGATCTCCTGCAGCATGGATCATGGATGCTTGCTTCCCAGAGATCTGATACTTTCTCTTATCTCTTCAGCAGCCAAACCTGAGCACATCAGGTATAGTCATACCTCAGAAACAGAAATGTGAGGTTTTATCAGAAAGAATAAATCAGCCCTAATTTACTTTTAAAACAGAAAATAAGAATGAAATACAAAGATAGTTCTGGTACTATTGTAGAAAAGGTTTAAAAGTTATGGAATAAAACAAAAATTCCCAGGACCTGGAAAGTTTATCTGGACCATATTAAACTAGATGTTACATTTCTCTATTTTGAAAGAAATGTCCTCTTCTTTTATATTTGACACGTGATCAAGGTACAGAGCAATGATCTGTAAGCTTTCTTGGATTAAATGCTTGGAAAAATGATTCACATTTTAAATGCAGGTTGATATTCTGTTTTGTGTCTCAGCTCGTGTCTGTCGTCTGAGAGCGCTCTGCTTTGGGACGGCTGTTTTCAACACTTCCTTAAGCTCCAGATGCTGAGAATCCTCAGCACTGATAACATCATCCAGATGTTCACGCCTCTCCTCCTGCCAGCCCATGCATCCTACCTCCGTCAGGTACCATGCTTCTCTGCAGTCTATTCAAGGTTGTACCTTAAATAATTAATCTGCTGATAGAGAGCATAGACATAGAAACAGATCCGGATTGAACACTCCGTTGTTTCTGCGTGTTCCAGACAGAGGAGCTGCTGAAGAGGCTTCTGTCCCAAGAGTCCCATCAGCCTTCAGAGAGCGATGTCTCTTCCTCTGGAAGCTTGCCCTCGGTTCTAGAGGACAGTGTTGAAATCAAGGCTGCCAGACCCTCGAGACTGAATGCAGTAGAAGAAGGTAGAAGTTGTAGCCTTTAGGGTCTTGAGATTTAAAATTCTTTCTTAAATAAATCTCAAACCAAAAAGGCACGCTGTCACGCAAGACTTTGAACCTAAAATATTAGCAGAAATGGAAGCACAGAAGATTTTTTTTTTTCAAACCCTTGTTTGAACCAAGGCCATTGTTTTTATTACTTCCCGTTCTCCTGGATGCTGCTCTCTCATTGGCTGCAGGCAATCCCAGATGTTATTTTCAGTCAAAACACATTTCCCAATGCAGGAGTTAAAATCCCAGACAGGTCAAGATATTTAGCATCAACTCAGATATTTAACGACTCGCTCAAACCCCAGTCTCGCAGACAGAACTCTGTATTTTAATAAACTATAGTTAATTTAAACCTATGAAATTTAGAGTAGGGCCAGCAATGACATTTGCATATACATTTTTAAAAATCCAGAGTATCGCTTTTCCATCACTTGATCATAGATACCTCTGAAAGTCTTTGTTAAAATGAGGGAAATTCTCCGAAACAAAATAAAGCTGATTTGAGATGTCCATTGAAATGTAGGATGTAGGATCTGTCGGGGATCGAAGCATCATCTAGTTTCAATAAGGTATAGGGATGAAATAAAAGTCATTGCTTTTATTTAGTCTGTTGAGTTTAAAGTCCCAAAGAGGAGAGACGCCCCAAACCTGTCGCTCTCTGACCCTCACGAGAACACACTCCTGCTCAAATCTCATTTCTGACAAAGCCCGCGGCCTTCTTTAAACCGTTCTCAATCAAGTCGTGCTGTTCAGACTCCAAAAGCTCCCCATCCCCCAGATCTCCTTCTTTCTTTTCTCCTCCGTCTCACTCCTCCACCGTCTCTCTGTTCTTTGTTTCAGGAATTCAAAGCTCTGAAGAGGACAGTGCCGACCAAAGCCCAGTGGAAAGTATTCCTATTAGAGGTAAAAAGGCAGATCGGAGAAGTTCTCCTGTGCCTGTTTTGTCTTTCTCCTCACGCAGTAGATAATGGGGGTCCCTTTCTCCCGACTGGAGCACTGTGAACGCCTGATCAAGGTGAATCAGAGGTTAAAGTCCCACCTGAAGAGTGGAGCAGTTCCTCTAATTATCCAGCCTCAAGGTTCGGCTGAAAGTGAGGATCTCCGAGCCGCTTTAATTGTCCGCCGGCCGGGTCGGGGGCGCCGCACGAGATCTGTCATTGGTTCTCATTATCTGCTAAACAATGCCAGCCAGAGGCGGACTTGAAACAGCCTGGATGTCGAGGCATCCTTTGAAAAGCCTCGGGGAAGCAAGTCCCAGCGCCGGCTCAGAAATGTAAAGCTATCCATTATTCCACTTGGCGTTTTGATTTCAAACTGTGCCTTTCATGCGCTGGGCACGGAGAGACAAGTCCGGCTTCTTTCTGCAACTAATCAAAGGCGTGAAGCTAGTGGAGAAACCGCCTCTGCCGTCGCTGGCTGCTCACGAGCTGTTTACAGGCGGCTAATGAAGACGGGTATGAGTTCAGGGGCCGCTCCTGTTGCATCATCAGCGGTAACCTCAGCCATCCGTTATCGACGATGTATCCGTGACGGGAAAGAAGCACGATCATGTTTTATGTATATACCAAACATAAAGCAAATGCATGCTATCTGCAGTCATTACGGCGAGAGAAACATGAAAAATGGCTGATAACGAGATCTGTTTCTGGCTTATTTAAAGAGTCTTGTTTTCCAGAACTTTTTTAAGCTTGCTACTTAAAAGAAATCTGCTGCTCATGAAAGTGCTGGATGCATCGGGCTCCGTGTGTGAATTAGATGAAAAGGGCTTTCACCTCCTCTCGTTCCTCCTTAGAGGCTGCAAAGAGCTGATGTGTGCTCATCAAACATCGGCCTCTGGAAAGCTGGACGTCCAGGTCTTTTGTAAATGTTTGACTAGCTGCTTTCCTGTATCTCTTCCTGTCTCTCTCACTTCTATAGAGACCAGAGCGTATCAGCTGCTCAAACAGTCTGTGGCACAAGAGAGGCGCTGGAGTGACACCGAGGAGGAGCGTTCAGAGCCAGCAGGTACTAGAAGAGCAGATCAAAACTGTTTCAAAGTAGTGTTTTAAAGATTTCAAGATAATTGACTGGAAATGCCTGTTTTTATAACTGTATAACTTACATGCACATCTTTTGGACAGTGAAACTGAAACACCTTCCAATGCACAGCAGTTTCACAGTATTATCTATGCATGTATTTCAGTTTTACCGTCCAACTTTGTGTATAAAAACATGTACACTAAGCAAAATTACTTACAATGTATGGTGCATATAGGGACACTGAAACTGAAACACCACATTTCTCAGCTATAATTTTTCTTGAATTTCAGTTTCAATGACCAACTCTTTGTATGAAAACAATGAAAGAGAAACAAATCACAATATATGATGCATACAGGGTTTTGACACTGAAACTGTAACACCACTTTATAACTCTTTTCAAAGTGTTGTATGTGAGTTTCATTGTCCAAAACTGTTTAAAGCACTCAAAGCCAAACAAATCACAATATATTATTTTAATATAAAGGGCGTGGACACTGAAACACAATCTGTTCTTCATCTATAATTGTTAATGTATTTCAGTTTCACTGACAAAATCTGTGTATAAAAATAAATATGATAATCAAACACAACTATTGTGACTTTTTTTCTCAGAATTTCTGGTTGTTCGGTCAGAATTCTGTTCTGCCCGGAGAGTAAAGAGAATTTATTCTAATTGCATGATCATCTGAGCTTTGTTTATCATATAACGTTTTGTGTTGACACATATCAGTCTGAAGCCAATGACAATTGCCGACCTACGGAACCACAGAAGGACCAAACCCCTTTGAAACAGCTTCCAGGAAATGTGAAAAACAAAAAAATTTAACATGTTCTGATTGTTTTTTTTATTATTATTATTAAACGAATTATTCAGAGACAGTGTGTTTGTGTAATAGACACAACATGAGCTCAATTTTATTTTTGATCGTACAATTGTTTCAGACGAAAATTTCGCATTTCAGTGTGTAAAGACCTTTGGTGAAGAAAAAAAGGTTCTTCACCAGTTCTTTGCTGGTTTGAGGGTTCTGTATAGCACTTTTTTGCTCTACAGAACCCCCTTAAGCTCTTTTTGTTCTTCACTGGTTCTTCACTTTGTGGTTTTTAAGGTACTGTTATGACACTTTGTTTGCATAAAGAAACTGTTATGGCCTTTTTCGTTCTCGTGGCTCTTAATTAGTTCTTTGTTGTTTTTAATGTGCTATATACAGATGCTGGTCATATATATTACATTTGATTGGTTCTAAATATCACCTTTGATGGTTTGTTCTTAATAGCACCTTTGAAGACAAGTGTTGAATGCCACCCAAAAAGGTTCCCGTACGATTACGAGCCAAAGAACCAAATTTGGTTCTGTACAGAAGCTTTTTTTAGAGTGTATGTCTAATTATACAGGCTATACATCGATCATCATACCCCTGTTTCAGTCACGCAGATAAAATACTTTCTTCCTAGCATAGACTAGATGAGTTTATCTGTAAAACATCTGTGTGTTCTGAACTCTATGACTGTAAAGATCCTGTATTTGAACTCTGATGTCTAATGGGTGAACACCTTCCCATTGCTTCTCTTATTGATCAAACGTTTAACTTGTTCTTTACAGACTACAAGGGAGCACGGAGCCCCAATGCGACTCGAAACAGCCGGTGAGTACCGACAACATTTCTCATTTAACAAGAAAAGCCTGTTTCCATTGCCCTGCTTTAGTAAAAGCAGCGTGCGGCTGTCCTTGAAACACTCTTAGCATCATTAGCACGGGTTCACGCGGGAGGCATCAGTCAAGCTCTGTGTTATTCAGCGCTTCCTCTCTCATCATCACCCTCATTTGATTGCTTCACTAAATCAGGCCTGTGAATGATAGCAGAAAGCTGCATCTTGAGAGGAAAGATGTTTAGGTTTCCACATCAGCAGGGGTTCAGCCAATCAGCCGGCGCTCAATCCATTAGGGCAGGTAATGGATGGGTAAACCTCGTCAAGAGTAATCGTCTCTGATTTCACAAGCTTTCACCAGCCTCACGCTGACACCAGGGTCGAAAGTCTCTCCCGCTCTCTCTCTCTCACTCTCTTGCTCGTCTAGTGATGATTGGCCGAGGGAAGGGGATAATGATGGCACTCTGACGGAGCTCTCTGATGCATGTCACATTCTGCCCAATGAACAGCTTCATTAATAAACATGAGCGTCCCAGAGTCCTGTCGGACGTTTAACCCTTCCGTACTTTTATAGTTCCTTGTTGATTCATAGAGGGCATTCTAGAGGCCTGTGCCGCACTGAAGGAAAGGGAACATATAGGAAGTGCACGTTTGTAATGAATCCTAAATAGAATTTCTAACTTGACTTTTTCAAATCAGTATGTTTGAAACCTTAGTGGTGGCAGCAAAGAGCTCAGGTTAAACATTTAGCCTTTCTCTTTGCTCTCCGTACTGGAGGATTCCTCTCTCCAGTCTCTTCTTGTGCTTTATTGCTTTTACAAGTGCACACTCGAGCACCAGTCGAACACTGCATGTGCTGTTCTTCTCTCTCTCTCTCTCTCTCTCTCTCTCTCTCTCTCTCTCTCTCTCTCTCTCTCCCTCTCTCTCTCTTTCTGTGTGTGTGTGTGTGTGTGTCTCTGTTGTTCTGTCACTGAGTCGGTGACCAGAGCTAAAAATAAGTTCCTGGTACTTCCTCCTCACATCCATAGAGTTTCCTTGGCTCTTGAAGAAATGTGTCGCTCACTCTGTAATTTTGTGCACCACATTTCAGCACAATTTTGTATCATGAATAGATACTTTGTTATTTAAAGAGTTGAACCTAAACAATAAGGGTAAGTTGTACTTTAGAGTTCCGAGGTCTACATCTCTACTTAAAAAAAAAAATATAAATCTTAAGTTGTTTCTATTAATGTTTTCTCGTTACAGCAAAAATAAATTGTGCAGATTAAACGATCTGAAAAAATAGTCAGTTGCCAGTCATTTTTTTTTTTACAAATTAGAGCATGACTCAGAACCCAAAAATGCTCTGTTGCCTAATAGACTCCACTTAAAAATAAGGTAATAATCAAATTTAAAAAACTTTTCAAACCTGTTAATTTTTGTTTTTAATGTTTCAAAAAATGTTTTAAAATAAGACAACATGAAAGTATGGGTTGAAATAGCTTTGCAATTGGAAAACTTATTTTGAAAGGGATTACATATGGAAAAAATGCTTACAATAGGTGGGGGAAAATGCAATAAAATAAAACAACTGGAAGGAAGTAAAACAGAAAATCCGAAATGGGTTTTAGTGGGAAAATTAGGGTTAAAGGGTTTTAAAAGGGCTATGTTGGAAATGGAAAATGAACAACAAATGGGATAAAATGTGTAAAATATATATAAAACAAGAAAAGTAAAGGGAGACAGCAGTTTTAATCAAATGTGTGAAAATTTTTGAAAAGGTTATAAAGTGGATAACACTGGTTTAAATGACAAAATTGGCAATTCAAATAGTAATAGAATTGGGATAAAATTTGGAAAAATGACACTTAGGGATAAAATTGGTTTACAATTTGAGGTAAAAGGTTAATAAACCAGGCTGAAATTTGGATAATAATGTTGTTAAGCGGCAAATTAAACAGATTTAAATTCTTAAAATAATAACCAATGGTTATTATTGAACCCTAAAAACGTCTTTAAAGGGGAACAAAACTGCTTTTAAATGAGAAAAGTTTAATAAAAAGATAGAGACCAAAGCAGTAAAAGGTATTGAATAGAAAACTGAACTCACATCTCAAATCACAAGTTAAAAAGAACATCTTGAGTTAAAGTGTAAAGATGACGCATATGAATAAAGTTGCTGCGGTTCTCTGCTTTGAGGATGTTTCCTGTGGTTCATCCCAAGCCTCGCCGGTCAAGCCGCTTTGGTGCAGAAAAATGCATTTATGGGGCTTTGTGCACCTCCTCATTATGTGCAGGGCTGATTCATTAAGTAATTGCTCTGCAGTTGTTTACATGAGTATTAAGGCCCCCTATTCAGCCGTCTTTGAGAGATACATTGTGCAAATGTTGCATGTTGTGAATGGCCAATGAGAAGAGGGGGACAGGCTATTGGCTAAACAGAGAGCGGGGCTGAAAGGAGCGAGGGGAGCGCCGGGCGCTGCTTTGCATAGCAATGACTCGGTCTATAATACGCTTTCCAGATTAAATACATGCCATCCACACACGAAGCTAAGAGATGCTCCCAACACATTTATCTGTGTTCAGTTCACTATTATAGCCCCGAGAGAGCTAGGGGATGCTTGTTTCTGATTGGTTTACAGTGGAACATTATAATTAGATACACCGTTTTCAGCTCACTCACAGATGTTAAAGTCAAAACTCAAATAAAACTGAGACGTGTACAAAAATTGTGAAAACTCTTTTGAAACATTGAAAGACCACATCAGATGGTAATTTGACACGGGTTAGTAAATCTTTACTGTATGTATGTAAGGTTTGACACAATTTAAATTTGAGTATCTTTCTTATTTGTAAAATAAGAATGGTCGCCCCAAAACACGCCGTTTTGAGCACTGCTCCTTTAAATGCTGAGTATTATTGATTACAATTTTTGACTTACAATACAAACTTGCAAAATACTTCTTGCAATAAATAATCAAGACCCGGAAGTGACACTTCCAGACCCCCTCTCAAAGATGCTGGGTAGCATCACAAATCAGTTTGTTTTTTGAATGGCTTTCCGCATGATGCCTCTAGGACGGAAGCAATGTTCTCTGGTGGAGCTATGAAAAATACAGTCTAAATACAGTTTAAATTTCCAGCTTTAAATTTCTGTGTAAGACTCAACTGCATTAATTGATGATTTGAGCTCGTTTCTACTTTCTTCCTCCCCATTCTTGCCCCCCCTTCTCCTCTCCTCTGTCCCTGTTTCAGTTGCATCTCTTGAAGTCACTTTAGACCTCCAAGGCGATCAGAGTTTTAATTCAATAAATATTCACAGTGTCTCACAAAAGCGTCTGTAAATAAACAAATAGAGAAAACTGGTCTGCGGAAATTATATCACAAGTTTGACTGTGTGTATTAATGCTTCTCCATTGCTTTTTGAACTGATAATAACTCAAATACAAAGTTTAGGACTTAAATACAAATACAAAGGCATATAAGCAGGTTTAGGGAATTGTAGATTTGACTTAAATATGCATCAATTTACAATGTTGGTTAAAATGTTATTTGTTTAAGAACAGAAACTCATCAGTTCACTGCCTAACCTAGAGCTCTCCATCCTGCTTTCAAAACCATGTCCTCAATATGAAATGTCACTATTGGTTGGCCAAAAAGTGTCTAAAAGCTTCTAGATGACATCACCCAAGTAAAAATCCCATTTTTCCCATAAGCTTTTTTCAGTGGAAAAAATATATATATTGCATACACGTTTCATGTTATGATTAAATAAAAACTGAATTATAAAAACAAATATGTACTGCATAATCAAACACATAATTAATTACAATAATAATGGAGATTGGATGTAAAGTATTGTAATTCAATGTAATCTCTTATTTTAAACTATATTTGTCTCAAAAATGAACATATAAAAATGATTTTTAAAGTGCGAAAAGTCAATTTGTGTTGAATTAAGTTGTAAGGGGTGTTTGAATGAAGAGTAATTCACACAGACAGCGTCTTGTGAAAGTATGTTACATTTTCCAGTATTCCTTGTTTTTTTCCTCGAATTCCAGTCATTACTTTCCTCATGACGTGAATCTGTGTAAGAAAGTGAGTAATTCTTATTTTGCACCATTAAAAGCTCGAATAGATTAGGACTCACAGTGTTTTGTGTCAGATTGAGGCAGGAGAAAAGCCAGAACAAAAAAGTAATTACAGCCATTTACAACTTTTGGTGCAAAACCACAAAATGATATTCAGAGTCTATTTTGCTGCTACTTTCTACTTGTGTTTATCTGAGTTCTGACTGAGCTAAAGAAGATCTACAGTGAAGGTAATTTACTGACAGTATTTGTCCTTGCCTTATTTATTCTCATTACTGCACTCCATCTGAGGGGTATTAAAGCTAAGCATTTAAACCAAACACAGTGTTTATTGTGCTGTGATTCGAGGCGGAGGGAAGGTTTGGAGGAGAAGAGCAAGCGCTGGGGGAGCAGCTGCACCCCTCTAAAGATCTCTTGTTCCTTAGCTGTGAGGACGGCTTCCTGCTTCTGTAAATATAAAATCTATGTTTGTTTTCTAGAGTGAAACATCACAAACAGTGCAAAATAGTTTAAAACTCTAAAAAAACACTAGATTTTTGTCTTCTCAAATTGGTGTGTTTTAAGTAAAAAAGTGAGCAAAGCTTTTGTTCTGTTTTGTGTATTTTAAACTTTGAAAATCAAATCTATCTATGACTTTATTGGTAAGTTCATTTCAACATTTGTAAAGATACAAACGTATAATAGTTAGTGTATCTGAAGTAAATATTTAATGTATTTAAAATACTTATGATGCATCTATTAAAATATATGTGCCAAAAAAAAGATTATCATTGGAAAGTTCATTTCAATAATTGGAAAAAAAATATTTCGGAAATTCATTGTGAATCAAATCATTCCAGTATTTTACCAAAGTTCACCAAAATAGGCTCCATGTGTCCAAATCTAGTCAGTTGTTTAACATAACTAATCATGGGGAAAACTGCTGACTTGACTGTGGTCCAGAAGACCACCTTTCACACCTTCCATAAGGAGCAAATGTCTCGTTTGCAAAAGAAGCTGACTGCTCACAGAGCTTAGTTTTAAACTATGTTTCCACCATTAAATTATGTCTATATTAGTAGACAAGTTTTTAAAAAAATAGTTATAATTGTAATGATAGTAATTAAGTAATTTATTAGTATGTTGTATGTTCTTATTTTTGGGGTTTGTGTGGGTATCTGAGTTTGTTAAACATTAAACAGAAGGAAGCATTTTATTTACTGCTCCTTCTGTATACATTTTTATTTTTCCTCAATTTCTTTGGTTTTTACAGTTACATAGTTAAATATACACGATAAAAACAATAAATGCAGCTGTACCTGGGCAAAACTCCGTCTCTCACAATGCAGTTCCCAGGACTGGCCAGCAGAGGGCAGGCGGGTTCAGGCCGAGTGAGGGCGCTGTGGCAGTACTTACTGCTGACCAAAGAGAGCGCTCTTATCGCTCTCAGCTCAACTCTCCCCTAGATCTGGCTGATCTCAATTAGGTTTTGAGAGCTTATATATATATACTGATTACTATGTTTTAGTATATAAAGATGTTACACAATTAAATATATATTTTACTTTAATTGAATTTAGCTACTGTTAATAAACTGCACACAGAAATATATTTAAAATATATTTTTTTATTAATTTTTCTTGTTTTTTTTGAAAATCACCAACCCTACACTTGTTTGATGTTATGTTACTCTTGTAAAGCAGACACTCATTCAGAGCCTATTTCTCAGTTGAAACTGCAGCATTCATTGAGACACTTAAGTCCATCATTTGAAAACAGATAAATGAAGGTAAATTTTATAGCAGAATATGGCAAATTGGGACACATTCTGCGTCTTTGTGTTCTTCAACTTCTTTGAGTGTAGAGCTTGCTAAAAGAATTTTGTTCTTAAGCGCCACCAAGCCATGCCATTTTCAAATGTCACCAGTTTCATGAACAAAAGTGTCATTCACAGTGTTTTTTGTCATTTTACCACGCTGGTACAACTTACGTGTGTGCACATTCATTATGTAAAATCCCTGAACCTGCAGCATATGCACATACTAAACCAAAACACTTTCTTGCAGTTTTACTATAGTAGCACACAGTGCTTTAACTTATTGATGCAATCCTATACTCTGCAGACTGGCACAAATGTTTCCACCTTGATTTTGTATTATGTGCAACTGAAAATTTAAAGTGAGCCATTAAAATAGGGGCGAGGCCTTTTAGATTTATGGGCGTGTTAGGGGTTTTCATTGGAAACAATTAATCCAGCCGCTAAACCATAAATTAGTGCATGATAACTCATGTGGTTATCTGAGAGTCCATAAGGGAGCAAAAACTCTCTTAGTTTTAGTTTCAGCATCTCAGCTTCACCCTTGCCGTAGGAGAGAAGGGCAATAGATCAGTGTTCCCCAATCCTCCTTCTGCTGAACTTCTGATGGAGACATCTTTTACAAAGCCACAAACTAACAAAAATTTGCTGGACACAGACACAGGTCTCACCTAACTTTAAAATGAGTTTTGTTTTGGTTTTTTATTTTTTTTTTCCAGTTTTTCTCAGCAGCAACTTTTAAAGGCTGAAAAAGTACTACTAAAAAAGTAATAAACAATTGAAACTTTAGCTTAACAATGTTAAAAATGACTACAGATCTTTTTTTTTCAATTACTACCAATCTACAAACCCATATCTATATCCCCAGAATATAAGGTTTTCAATGTTGTATTCATTGTTGTTTAATTTGATATTATGGATGTATTGAAAATTTTAAGGGCTTTTATTATGTCAAATACTATATTGTAGCTCTAAAATGCATGAATATTTTTGTTTCAAAAATTACAGGAAACTAATTTAAAAGCCACTGAAATGGATCACTGATGCTTTTTAAATGCAACAATAAACCTGTCCCAAGAGGCCAATGAGGACAACTTCCTGTTTCAAAAATCCGTTTATAAACACAAAATAATTTGAAGAAGCTGAATGTGTTCATTCTATGAAAGTAAATGACTTTGTATAAGCTGCAAAACTGTTTAAGGTGTTTATCTGAACTCTTGAGTGGTTTTGGGATATTGTCCAGAAACTCTTAGATATTGTTCCTTTAAACAAACTGCTCCTGAAATTTTCATGACCTGTTTTTACCGTTTAAAGAGAACATTGTTGCAACGACACTCTGTGATCAGCTCCAATAGCAGAGCAATAATCGCAGGTATTAGGATGATCACAGGTATTATGAAAATAACTCCGGCTAACCTCCCTCCATCTATCCATCCACATCAAGCGCATTTCTGCATATGATGGAGCCACGTCTTTATTCATAGCTCAGATAGCATAACAACAGCCCACACAGCTCCGATATTAAAGCACAAATGCTCCTCTGCAACACAGGGGCCACTTTTCATCAAACATCTCAAATGTGGAACAAAGGGAGAGCAGGAAAAGCAAATGTGGGGAAACAGAGAAAGGTTGCAGTCAAAGCAGTAATTTGCATCATTTTGCACATTATACTCAGCTCTGTGAGACGCCGGCGAACAGCGCTGAGCTGCTTCTTCATATTCTCATGATCGGCTCAATTAAGTGAGTGTAGTGTAATATCAACTGCTGTAAATGTTTATGGAGATGGAATATTGGATTGGAGGGTCAGTGGCGTTCACGGATTTCTTGCATTCAGAGGCGGATGTAGCGTTCGCAGGGGTTTAGTGATGTTTATACAGCTAGATGTGAATGTAATATTGAGAAAAACTTCAGATGGAACAGACTTAAACTGATTCTGTGGAATGGAACAGTATTATCCCACCTCTGGTTCCGTGTTGCAGATTACTGAGATGTTAAATAAACACGAGTGACAAACACAGATCGAGTTCTGGTTGAAAAATACAATCCAAAAGATGTCTTTTACTTCCTCTGACCGTGTATTGCAAATCTCCTTGTGTGCTCTCGATGTACTAAATAAAAATGAAACTTTTTACTCCATTATAAATATTTACCTTTGGATTAATTTTTCGGAAGATGATCCACAAGTTCGACTTTTGGACATTAGCTCTCCAGCTCTATCAGATTCATGGACAACCTCAGCGCTCAGCAGCTTTCAGATCCAGATATATTCAAGTCGGGCTCCTGATGCCATTCTTTTGATATCTTGACGGTGCGCTCAGTGGCATTGCCTACTAATAACCCATCGCCCCATCGAGGGTTTCTAAAACTTCAGAACAAGTTTCATCACCAAGTTTCTACACCAAAACAAAATAGATAGTTGCGCATAGGTGACAGAAATCATTTTTGTCTAATAAATGGTGACGTTTGACTGTGGGAGGCATGGGGGTAAACGGCGCACAGTCAAAAAATACAAAGTGATTCAAAGATGTTTTTTGTTTACTATTGATAATGCATTTAGAAAGTTGTAAACGGTGCAGTACTATTATAGAAGGCACAAATATTTATTATAACTGCTTTAAAAATTACCACTTTAAAGGTTTAACTACAGTTGGTAGGTTCTAGCTTTCCTTGGGGTTCCAACCAAAGTCCTTCAGAGTATCTTCTGTCAGAGTGATTTTACCAATTATAGAGATATCACTCCCAAACACAATATTGGTGACAGCTGTATACATTTTGAAATCTTAAACAAAGTCATAACTAGTACATTTCAAGTCCACGATAAGTATTCAGAAAAAGATTTACATTTTTTTGTTTGTTTTTTTTCAATTACTTGGTTGTGTGTTTCTGGGCACTGTAGTGCTGGAACCTCCATTACATCTCATTTTTAATGCTAAGGGTCAAGATTTGATTATTCCTCATACATTATTTAGTGTTTATCATGAACAGCATCACCTTTAAATGAGACCAGATTCAGGGTATCCAGGGGACAGCTCATTTTATACTTTCATTCTATTTAAAATTGGCGTGTTTGGGGCTAATTTGTCAGTAAAAACAAACAGAAACAATGACAGTTATCAAAAATCACAGAAACAAAAACATTACATTGAGCAAATTTAAGTCAAATCTTATATTTAGACCCAGATATAGTTGTATGGTACATCTTAAAGACAGGTACATTTGGTAACCCCTGGTGTTCACATCTACAAAGCCTTGTAACTAATCTTGATTAACCGGCGGTTTATTATAATCGAAGCTTGAGCAGAATTCCGTATCTGTTTCAGAAAGCTTTTCGGCTGGTTTCACGCCGCTTGTGTTCTTTGACCCTGAGACCAAACACATCCCTGCATTCGCTTCAGTGATCTGCACGTCGCTAGTTTCCTGTGTATTCTGTCCACACCAAAGGTGATTTATGGGAGTTGTTCTTCCGACCCTGATCATAGCATCTGCAGAAGCGCATCAATAGCTTGGAGGAGATGCGGAAACCTCTAGAGCCACGGTCTGGAAACAAAGCGCTTGTCTCTGTTGTAAGAGAGGAAATCTAATTGAGTTCAACTGCGTCTTTACAGATGCTTCGCTCAGGGTCAAGGCCGAGTGTGTGGCGACGCTGGAGATTAATCCAGGAATCACGTGACAATGCACTATATACATTTTGGGAAATTCTGTCTTTACTCTCTTAATGTTTCATACAGACTTTCCTTCATCCTCTGAACACAGTTGAGTATTTTTAATGTAAATATTAGACATTTCAAGCCAGTCGCTTCAAAAGAGTGCAGAGCTTGAGAAAACCACTGACTCTGTTACATTTTTAAACTTCTTAGCATTCGACTTTAGTAAACGAAAGAAAATTATTACAGCTAAGAAAAGAAGATTCAAGATATGCAAGACCAAGAAATAATATCAATAAAAATTATTACACTGAAACCACAAAATGTTTTTAACATTTTTCTAGCTAAGAATCTTCAAATTGCGCTGAAATTTTGTTTCTTTCGTTTGTCATTTACATCGTTTAAAGCTTGATCTATTGTGTCTTATTTTATTGAGGTAATTTTTTTATACAAAGAACAAAATCAGGATTCTAGCTTCATTCAGAATCGTGCAGAGCTTACTAGCAGCAGACACTTGTGTTGTGTCTTGAAAAATATTGGGGAGGGTTTCGAGGTTCATTTCGAGTCATTTGGTGGCAATGCTTGATTTAATGTTTTAGCACAACCCCGGCTCCTTTTTGTTACCAATAGTTTTTCATTCTGTTACAGAATAATTCCACAACAAACCTGACATTGTACAAAACACAATTCCGAGTATTAAATTTGGCCAATTTTTTACTGCATGAATCTAAAAATGTTTATGTTTTATAAAAAAAGATCAAGTGTGTTGAGACCAAAAAAATCAAAGATGGTGTAAAAACAATGTGAAAATTGTAGAAAAAAACTGACAAACCTCTTCTACACCTTATATTCTTTTTTCATTATGCTTTTTTGAAATAAAAAAAAAACGGGCCCATATAACAGGTATTGTACTTTCAAGGGTTATCCTTTCTTTTTACCACTAGTTGACACTGTTGGCACCAATTTGGGGTCATTAAAATGAAACTAAAAGACAATCGTGCAGTTTCTCACAAAACTTTTCGAAACCTATGAATTATATTTGAAATCAAAATTAAACTAAATTCTAATTCAGAAGAGCCGATGTGGTTGGTGCAGAGACTTCCAAGAGTTTACTGTCTTATAGCTTGATCAAAGGAGTTCAGGATACTCCTAAAATTCTTTCCAAAACATGCCTCAGCTCTTGGTGGCAGGACCCTAGATGGCAACGTCAGAAGTCAGATATTTGTTGTAATTAGCTGACATCCCAGGAGGAATCGTGTTCCAGATTTTCTTTGCGCTATTAAGGTTTGGAGACTGATATAATGAGATTCTCTCTGAGAATTGTGTGTGTTTACAGTTAAGCACTTAACAACTATTTATAAATGCTACCACTAAATCTTGGTTATCGGTGTGGATTTTTCAGGGGTTGTGTGTTTAGGGTCATTGTTTTGCTGAAACTCCATTATCAAAGCCCTGGCTGACGGTACATCAGCCATAACTCCAGACCTTACAGTCTCCAGCACCATATTTGAAGGAGGAGCTGGCATTTCTGCGTTTATAGCAGGTTGAACTGATGCCAAAGGGGGTCAAATACTTTTTCTCTCTCACTGTAATGTTTCTGAACTAAACAGGGATTTAATAATATTTTTAAAAGTGGCCGGCGTTCAGTATTTAGCTTCTTGGAGTCATTGTTGAGCAGTGAATAGCGTTCACTGATGTAAGAAAGCAGGCAGACCCTTGCATATGCATCAGCTCAGATCAAAGGCTGCTGCCACTGTGCATTTACATCCTCACATCACAGAGGCTATGGGAACCTGGCAACCCACTGCTCAGTGCACTTCTGGGCGCCCTTCAGTGCCATTAGAAAAGAAGTCAAGGAAGTTGATTTGGCCTCTCGCCATCAGAAAAGGGGCCCAGAGGGGAAACGATAATGTTCTGGGTTTGGAAAGAGAGCTTTGCAGCTGGGCGACATGGGTACAACTATGGCCTTTCAGTAAGAAGGTCGCTGGTTCGAGTCTAGCTGAGTTCTCTTCCATACACTTCGCCCATGCTGTTCCTACAGCAGCTCAGTGGGGTTTGAATGACCCCTGCTTCCTGATTCTGAAGGTTTGTTGGGTTTTCTTCCTGATCACATTGATCACAAACAATGTTATAGTTGATCATTTATTTTTAAAAAAAGTTCATTTAGAGACCTCCAAAATCTCTTTTTCCACAAAGCTGACGTTTTCAGAAATATCACCTATGGGTGAGTTAATGGTGGTCATTTAACATTTCGGTCAATGACTTTTAGCTTTGATTGATTTCATATTTATTTCCATTATGTTTAGAGGAATTTACTTTTGTTTGTAAAGCTTAAGTTTGGCTGAATGTAGTACGCTGTTATTTGTAGAGCACCCCTAAACTTACGTTTTACCATCACTACATTAAATAAATTACTATACAATTCCTGATTATAATTTTGATTAAATTAGGTAATAAATTGGATTATTTAATGAATTGTCTGGGGGAGAATAGAAGAAAATTCTTTTAAATATCCATCAAGCAAAAAAAAAAAAAAAAAAAAACATTTTTATCCTGTAGGTGGTGCCAGCATTGAAATTAGGGAATGATATACTAGGCTTGTGTCAGCTAATACGATAAAGAGGACTCTTATCTCAGGTTTGGTTTATATAACTTGAAATGAAACATTACATTGTCATTGACAACTCCGTAGCAACCTGACTGTTTACCATAGCAACCAATTTCAAGGAAATCAGACATGGCGGCCGGTTGTTTTGATCTGTTTATTTTTACTTACATAATTATAAGTATTGATAAATGAATCTTAGCGCCCATCCCTACTACATTGTTCACCAACAGTACTGCTATATGTACCAATTCAAACACTGCACCAAGAAGTAGTGCCCAGATTCCCTAGTAGGTACTTTTCTAGGGAGTGCTGTAAGCTTAAACGGTAAGTCCTAGATTCCCAATACAGCCTGCTCCCTTCGTTGCTGTCATGTATGCATTCTTCTTAAATTGCATTTTATTAACCAAACATTTGTTTATTACTTATATAGATATTCTTTCTTGTGGTATTCAGCTCTTTGTCTCACTAATTTCCTATTGGATGAAGGATAGACTCCGACAGATCTGTTTTCCCATTCTTACAGGAATAATGTTGAGAAGAAAGCTTTCTCTGCAGTCCATTCAAAGGGTAAGAGCACTGTTCAGTACACAATAAAGCATGGTTAACCTAATTACAAAGTTTTGTTTTAATCCTGGTTTTGCTTTGAGAATATATTTCACATTGTACTTTACTAACACAAGGATGGCAAAGCTTAATTCATATGAAATCTTTATTTTCTACAAATTTAGAAGCTCATCCTTGGCTTCACAAAAACAAGTAAAACCAAGTAAAAGTGCACAAAACATTTGTTAAGGGGAATTAATCTGGATTTGGCAAGTGATCAACCTGTTTTTCAAAGACATGACAAATGATCCGCAATTTGCTTCTCAACCAATGATTGTTTTACTTGAATAGTGATCCGATTTCATTTATTGATGTGTTCAGTAATTCTGTCAAACAATGAAGTAATGAATCATCCTCAAAGTGGGTTTTATCACTACTCAATAATTTACAGAATATTAATGTTGTTCATTAATATATTTTGTCTTTCAGCATTTTGGGGCGAGTCAGACGATAGCAATTCTGAGATCGAGATGGCACTGCGTCCCCAATCTGACAACACCAGCAGCCACGACTTTGATGATTTTTATGATTAAACTCTGTTTTGTTTTTGCTTGTCATGCTTGTTTCTTTCCTCTGTGGAGCACATCCCCAGCTCATAGTTTCCTTTTTGAATTCTCTATGGAGACCCTTGAGTGAGATTAAACACTACCTGCATATAAAGCATCTTCTCACTTATTTTTAGCCTTCAATTTGTTCAAAAGAGACGCCTTCATCCGATTGCATAAACAAACAGAAATCTTAAGTGAGAGCTCCAAAACAAAACACAACCGTTGGCGTTATTGTCACCAAAGACTGTGAAGGGTTTTGAAAACACGTCGGTGTTAACCCTGCTTGAGTCTCTTTAGCTGAACAACACTCGGGCCTGGTTGAAATAGATTAAACTTGGGTTTTAAAGTGATTCCTTTGCTCAGGGCTGAGTGCTGCAGGCGTGAGCGCCGGTGCTGGGCTGGAGTGGAATGCTGGGAGTCACAATGGCCACTTCGGCTGCTGATAAAACACCTCTGAACCCTCTCGAGTGCCCGCTGCACATTTAGCAGGACCAAAAGCCTTATCTCAATATAGAAACGGAGCTCTGTGAATGTGTTGCAGTGTGTGAGCATTTCCAGTTTTTATTACAATGAGCAGCTATTCATTTTTCCTTTGTATAAAATGTTTATTCTGTAAAATTATGAGGATATTAACTAACTGCACTATTGTTTATGTAACACTTTTTAGTTAAATAAACACTTCCTCTATGTTTATGTAACACCTTTTGAGCAAAACAAACACCCCTAGTAATAACGTAACACTGTTTGAGCTAAATAAACACTGCCCTAGTGTTAATGTAACACTTTTAGTTAAATAAACCACTACCTCTGTGTTGAGTTAAATAAGCGCCGCCCTGGTCTTAATGTAACCCTTTTTAGTTAAATAAACACTGTCTCAGTGTTAATGTCACACCTTGTGGGTAAAATAAAAAAAAAACACTTTTTGAGCAAAATAAACACCACCCTAGTGTTGATGAAACACTGGTTGAGCTAAATAAACATTGCCCTAGTGTTAATGTAAGACTTTTTTAGGTAAAATAAACACTGCCCTGGAGTAAATATAACACTTTTAGGTAAATAAACGCTGCCCTATTGTTAATGTAACACTTTTTTGAGTTAAATAAACACTGCCTCACTGTTTATGTAAGACTTTGAGGGTTGATAACTTTTTTGGTTTAAATAGCAGAAGACAATTTTCCATTTTGCAGATATGGAGGACACTGCCTTTACAACTTCAAGACCCCTTTGCTATGATGCATTGTACTGGGGTCGGTTTATTCAGAATGCTGTTGTGAAGTTATTGACCAAAATTCAAAAGATATTACAACTATATCTGACCCTTACTTGTATTAGGAGTTATTAAATCAAGTTCAAATATAATTTTAATGAAAGTTCGTTTTCATGCAATCAGTGTTCAGAATGGTTTTGATTAGACTGTTATATTTAGACAATACAAGAATCAGTCTCTTGAAATCTTTTACCACACTCACAAAACGTAATAATCTTACTGCAATTTATTACTTAACTTCCCTTTTTCATTTACCCTTCAACAGGCCTTTTTATGCTCAGCAGGATTGTTCAAATCAGACACTGATAAGAGCTCAAACACCGCAATATCATTACAGTCATAATAGCTGTTTTTCCAAAGCAGCCAATCAGTTATAACGACTCTAACCCCTTTTCTAATGGAGCTGAAAACAGTGAACATTGATTTCCCCAACTGTTCTCCTCACCATCGTTATCAGGGAATCCTCATTTTGCCTGTGACTCCTGGTTCATTTGGTTTCATTGTTTGCTGGTAATATTTAATATGATACAAGCCCGTAGCCGTCTCTCCATCAGCATGATTCCATTAGTTGGCTTTTAGGTAACTTCATGAGGCCGGAGCTGCTAGAGTAGGACTCCACACTCATTAGTCGTAATGGCTAGTGTCAGCAATGACCCACACGTGTAGAAACACACCGGTATAATTTGGAGATTGCTAAAAAGCTCCAGTAACATAATTTCAGTGTTAAGGATCATGTCAACAGACACTTGTGTGATACAGGAAGCAGTGCACGAGATGAATGTTTGTAACAATGGAATAAGCACTTTTTAAAGCGAAGGCATCATGTAAATATCACTTTTTAGATCGTTAAGTGCTTTTATTTGCTTAGTACTTCAACCAGCTGAGACTGAAAAAGAACTATCCATTTCATTTTTACTCACCTTTTTAAAGCTCCAATATGAAACTTTTGGCAGTAGGTGTTACATAAATTTAAAATCAGTTCATTAGAATGGACTGTAAGTAGTGGAAGACATCATGTGCTTTGAAATGAAGCTTGCATCTCCACCCCCCACCCCCCAACCCTAATAATAACTGAATATAACACAGGCTTACTTGATAAACATGAAAAGAGTTAAACATGTGGAATGGACTCATTTTATTTGGTAAATGAATGGATTTCCAGCTTCTGCCACCCAAACATAGCCTTGAAATCATGCACGATCCGCCATTAGCCTCAGACAGATCATTTAAATAGAAAAAGAGGCGCAATCTGAATGCGTTAATGACCTTCCCTGCTGAGAGACCTTCATGCATGCCGATTTCTGCACAAAATAAATCAGTGCATGGACTACTCTGAAACAAAACACTCTCTCTGAGCTTTTTCCTGTATTATTCATCATGAGCCACACTGCTGTAGCCAGATTTGAAAGGGGCTAGAATGGATGCTTCAAAAGAAAAATCCTAGGTGTTTCACTCAAGTTTCAGCTCAAAATTAAAAAAAAAATGATTGTATATAAGTTTGTCCACATAAAAAAAATAAATTTTTATTTAGTAAGTGTCTCTTTAATTGGAAATGAGCATTATCCATCCATCCATTTTCCAAGCTCCCCTTCAGGGTCGACTGGTCCTCGAACCGTCAATATTCTAACTGGAAGGCCACAGTGCTACCGACTGCGCCAACGTGCTGCCCCAAAATAAGCATTAACTAATGAAAATAGCTTTTAGACATGAAATTACCAAAGCATGCAACCACAGTGCTAAGTAGAACAGCACTTTCTTAATTAACCATTATTAGACAAAGGGGTTTTAAAGGGTCAGAAACTGCAAATTATTTTTTTTTAATAAAACAGCTTTTATTGGTCTTTCACTGGAAATTTTGTCTAGAAACCCCCCTGTCTTGACTCCCCGTTCCTTGGTCTCTATACTCTCCAGCATCTGCCATATCTTGGTCTTGATACCCTCCGATGCCAATAGTCTCAACTGTCTCATACCCTACAGTCTTTATAGTCTTGCAAATCTATACGCTCTACTGTCTCGGTACTCTCCAGTCCCAACTGTAACTTGACCTTGATATCCCCAGCTCCACTAGGAGTCGAAGATGGGATGAGTGTTGAAACTCTCTCCCTTCTGAGACAACCATGACTGTGGTGACCTTGAGCAAGTCACCAGTTACCCACAGCTCCCCGGGCGCCGCAGCCATGGCTGCCCACTGCTCCCGGTGTGTGTTCACTGCTGTGTGTGTGCACTTGGATGGGTTAAATGCAGAGCACAAATTCCTTGTATGGGTCTCTCCATACTTGGTCGTAACGTCACTTTCACTTTCACTTTCACTTTCACTTTCTCTACTATCTATTATATCTGCCCTTATACTCTCCAGTCTCTGCCAAGTCTTGGTCTCAACAATCTCTAGTCGACTGAATCGTGGAATTCTCCAGTCTCTACTGTCTCAATACTCTACTGTCTCAATACTTGTCTCGACTCTGTCTCTTAATACTCTCCAGTCCAAAATGTCTCGATAATCTCTATCTTGACATTATCATGTTCTTGATACTCTTCTGTTTCGACCGGGTCATAGTCTCGATACAGTTCAACTGTCTAGAAACTCTCCAGTCTCTGCTGTGTTTTGGTCTCGATACTCTCCAGCCGTGGTTGTGTCTTGGTCTCAATATTCTCCATTTTCTACTGTTTTGGTCTTGATACTCTCCAGTCCCTGCCATTTATTGGTCTTGATACTCTACAGGCTTAACTGGGACTTGGTCTCAATACTCGCTGTTCTCTCATGTCACAATACTTTCTTTACCTCATCCGTGTCATTGGTCTGGCTACAGTTTTATGTCATGGTTTTGCTACTCACCAATCTTTACTGTCTTAATACTCTGGATTCAGCTGTGTCTTGATTTTGATTCTTTCTAGTCTCTACTTACTTGGTCTTAACACTGTGTAGTCCCTGCTGTGCCTTGGTCTCAATACTCTGGTCTCTTCTGTATCTCGTTCTTGATAACCTTCATTCAGTACTGTTATGATCTGGAGACTTTCCAGTCTCTGCCATGTCTTTGTCCCAATAATCTCCAGACTTGATGTGTTATGGCTACTCTCAATTTTCTACTGTTTTTGTCTTTATACTCTCCACTCTCTGCCATGCCTTGGCCTTGTCTTGGTACTCTTTAGTCTCAACTGTTTTCAAGTCTATAATCAAAAATATGCATCTAATTTGACCTCAATGGCCAAAAAGCACAAAAAGTTCATAACTTGATAAACATTGTATAAAGGTTGTTTTGTGCAGTGATATTTTCTTTGAAAAACATAAGAAAACATATATAGTGTTTCGGTGCATTTCAGGATGGTTCAATATCATTAATGGGAAGGGTTTAAGCTTCCACTTATGCTGTCTGGAAACACAGTGCTAAACATGCATTACAGCAGCCCCCATGTCCAATTTGTACATTCGAAAATGGACACAGATATCTCATGTTAGATAAATACATATTTTCAAGTAAAAGAAGACTACTTTTTTATCATCTAATAGTGAACGTGGGCCTGAATGATGAAAAGCTCTGCCTTTGTGAACATCCTCAACCTCAGAAAAGCTGCGAGTGAATGCACGGGCCATCGTATGAATATTTCATTAAGGTCCATTGAAACAGAAGATCAAATGACCTTGTTTTAGATCATTATTCGCTGATAAAAATAAAAGTGGATGAGCTAGAGTGGAAGGGACACTCTTGAAACTTCAACTTGCTGAATAAGCACGCATACATTAGCCAAACATACGATATGCAAATAACACCGCTGGCGTATCATTGATAATGAGTGTTTAACTTCCCTACTTGCTTTCATCTATACCATCTTCTTTGCTTTCATTGTCTGAAATTGTTCCAGAAACAAAAACAGATGTCTGGGCTGCCACTGCATGTATTGTTCTTGCTTAGAATACAAGTTTAGATGTTTAACCACTTCAAACCAATGCATCCATCTGCACTGCGCTCCAGTTGAACACACGGCGGGACTGATGGACAGCATTAAAATGAAAGAACAGAAGGGTAAAGGTAAAAGCTTGAGCTTATTCACAGCTTAAACAAGTATTTGATAAACAAATCTGGAAAGTGCTCAATGTATCATGGGGAGCTTGAAAGCTTGCTTAAAAAATAAAATTATTTTTGTTGGCTTTAACTTTATTTATGGGAAATTACTGGTAATTTACACATAATATTCAGCAAAATAGATTGGCGTAAAAGTTTTTGCAGTTCCTTTGTCTTCCTTTACTGTGTTTTGGCCCCAATACTCTCTATTCTCTCCTCTCATGACCTCGATACTTTCCAGCTGATGACTGTCTCATGGGTCTGGACACTCTTCAGTCTCTGCCATGTCTTCATATTCTCCAGTCTTGCCTGTGTCATGGTTTCAATACTCATTGGTCTCTACTGTGTCGATGCTATTACTGCTATCATGGATTTACTTGCATTTTTGATATAATAGATTTTGCAGCTTCCGTCATTTGTCTACGGCTATGTTTTTCAACTTTTTTCGCACCAAGGCACATATTTTGTTATTGAAAAAAAATCTTGATGCATGTTCAGAAAGGAAGCTCTGTAGCATAATTTGACAATCGAAAGCCATTTTCATTCAATTGTCTTGAGTAGGAATCATGTAAATACCAAAAAAAAGGAGTTTATAATTTAGAACCAATAAGACCAGATTGATTTACACCAATTAGGTGAAATTGGATAGTTGAAAACACTGCTCTGTGGGAGATGGCTCCCTGGGTCAAAGCCCTTGAAGTGGCTTGTGGCGTATTACTAAACATCCTCATAACATATAACACTCAAAAGTTCTTAGGTTTGTCAATTTTTTCCACAGTTTAGGTAAATTTAAAGTTACAACTGTTGAAATGAAGTCAGGTATGATATTTCTTTTCTTTGTTAATTCAGAACATTTGTGTGTTTGTAGGGTAGAGGGAAAATTGATTATGAGTGGCAGGTATGAACATACTCAGCTAGATGTTCGATAATGGATGGCCTCTACACACCATTCAGTCCATTGCAGTCCGTAGTTTCGTATGATGCACCTCAATCAAATACCAAGGGCACCATCAGGACATGACACATCTGATCAAAAGAGTGGTGCCAGCAGAAAAGAGATTCGGATTGCCATTTTGGATCTGTTTTTCGCAAGAAAAATGACCAATGAAAGCAGTCTGACGTGATGACGTGAGTGAGACATAAAAAAAACTGCTTGGTGGCGCTCATCCCACAGTTTTATGAAGACTTCGTACAGAAAACTGGAAAAAAATAGCGCTCCACAAATTTTTCATCCACATTTTTGTCAAACAGCCACCAACAGTATAAAACACTCAGTATCTTTTCTGTCATCTTCTTTCTTGTTTCCCCATGTGGCGTATAGAGTGCATACTGCAAACATTGCATCAAAGTTTCCTCGACCCAGACGTAGAGCACCCTGCTCAGATGCCATTCGAAGATTTGTGCAAATCTCAATTCAGATCAGTGTGTAGAGGCCTTTATGCCCCCTGAGTGAGGAGTCAAGGTGAAAGGAGGAATAGCTCAGACGAAGTCATAGATTGATACTTTGGTTGAGATTAGGCATGCACTAATTAGGATGATTGATGGCATATAAGTATAAGCATGTGTCATATTTGAGGAGATAATCCAGTGATAATCTGCATATCGATTAATCAACAAAAGTTGTTTGTTGCAGATGTATCCTCCTGCTGCTAAAAAAATATCACAGAGCAGCAAGGCAACGCAAGGCATTATGGGTAAAAGAGCTCTCAGCATCTCAATAGACCACTGGGCCCTTCCATCTAATGCACAAAATCAAATTATAATTAACCACATTTAAGTTGGAGCAGTGAGTCCCTCCTCGTAGCATCCCTGTGATCTCAGCATCTCTTTCCCGCCTTGTGACCGCAGAGTAATTAATATGGTAAGACGTGATATTCGCTCAGTTCCTCTGAGATGGCTTTACGAAAGCTGTTAAAGCCGAGAGGCTGAATTAGTATTCATCCGCGACTAGTCCCCTCTCCCATTGGGACAGAGGGCTAGATTGGGCAGACAGACAGCATTCGAGCTTGATTATGTGAGCTGAATGCCACCCGGTAGCATGAGTAGAGTGAGAAAAATGCTGTAAATTAATTCCTGTGCTCCGCTAAATGAAACAACAACAGCGTGATGTTTTAACCTCACTCCTCAAGCGGAGGAATAAATAATGGTGCACTCAGATGATTACATTACCTATAGCAAACATAGATTATCCATCAGTTAGCAACCTGTTAATATGCCACGATTGATTAGTGGCAAAGCATGAGCTCATCTGTTTTTATTATTCTGAACAAAAAGCTGCCAGGTGTTGTTTTGATAATAATTGATTGCATTCAATTATAAAAGGTTTGGTTATTTTGCTTGAAGCTGATTGGCTGAACAGCTTTGTTTAATTTGAGGAAGCTGTAGCTGTGATGGACCTGAAGCAGACTCTTGCTGACAGATGGCCAGGGGAGGAACTGAACACCTTGAGATGAAGTTGGAGAAACTTGCTTACCTCTGCACTTCTTCTGTGATGGTTCATAGGGTTTGACGCAAACATCATCACTGTGAAAAAGCGCGCTCCATCCCCCTCATCCATTTTGCACATTTTGTTTAATATTTTAGTTTGATACTATTATGTTTATAGTGGAGGAGGTACAATGGTGCAGTGGGTAGCACTGTTGAAAGGTTGTCAGGATCACTGGTGATCCTCCTGGATGTTCTCGTCTTGCTTCCATGGTTTTCCACCAGGTACTTGCCACCAAAACATACGTCAGGTTAATTTAATAATCTAAATTTCCTTTAGGAGTGAATGTGTATGGACTGGCGACCTGTCTAGGGAGTACCCCCACCTCTCGCCGCACGTGTGCTGGAGCGAGTGACCCCAAAGCGGGTAAAGAAGTTCAATGAATGATACATTTGTAGAGTGTTGGTGGAGTCTGGTTGTCTGATGACTGATGCGGGATAGAATATCGTAATAATATCTTATGTGCAGACAGCAAGTGGGTTTTTCTCAGGGCTATGATCATTGATAATAGTTGTGTTCTATATATATAGAGAGATTTGTGTGTGTATGGATGGTTGACAAATAACATAGCTCTGTCTGTGGGTATATTAAGATTTCAACTGAAGGATAATTTAGGTATTTCCCAACAGTTTCATTCTCTCTAATTATGTGGTGTATTATGTTATAATTATTTGAGTATTAAGTGTAATATTAAACAGAAAAATAAATGAGTGATAATTGTGTATTTCTTTTGTTACTTAACTTTAATCAATAGGATATTTTTATAGACCTGTGTTATCACCCCGAGTGCCTTTTTCTCTGTGCAGAGGATTAAGACAGTCCACCATTACAGGAAGTGAACGGCTCACGACGCAAACGGAACCGCGCCCCAACTAATTTGCATTTTTTAAGAACATATATAAGGCCAGGCCACAAGAAAGGGGTGTGAAAACTAACGCATTGCGACGGGAGTTTTTGTCACACGTTGTTGTTGTGTAATGCAGTTAGTTCACCCAGATATATCTGTAATGTGTTATTCATGAAACTCTTAGTAAATATTTGGATTTCAAGCCCTCTCCTGTCTTCTCTGGAATATATTATTATATATTCCCTTCACAACGTAGATTTTTGATCCAAACGATAAAAACGTCATCTGGCGTGACGATGGTGGCTTTGTTAGTGGTAATTCATGAAAAAACTTTAATAGAACACGGAAATTAGCATCTGCAAGGTTCTCAAGTCATTGCATACAGTTGTCACAAAATTCAAAAGAATTTATCGAAAAGATTTGGAGAGGTATGCCCAACTTTGCCCGATGACTTGCAAAGGAGGTCATAAAAAACCTGAAATATACAACCTTTTCAATTAAATTTTTAATTTAAAAGCAGTCATGATAAAAAATTTATCCATTTTCACTTTATATGACACAGCGTTCACGTCACACCACATGCACCAAATTCCATCCATCCATTTTCTTTCCCACTTAGTCCCTTTTGGGGTCATTTGGGTCTGCTGGTCCACATCTCCAGCACACATCCGCGACCCGATCATGTTCATTATCAATTTAATCAAATTTATATATATCTTTGGAAAGTTAAGAATCATAACTACACAAAAAATTATTTTAGGGATGATATCTGATTGTACAAAAAATCTTTTTTTTAATGACAAACATTTTATGTCAACTAACCAAAGATATACCGGTATTCATTGTCTGGACCTTTCTTACATTCAATGCTCATGAGCATAAGAGGTGGGGTGTCGAGTTTGCCGACTGCTATTACACTGACTGCTAGCAGAGCAAAAATCTTTACAATGGACAGTAAAGCCCCACACTGGAGTGCAGTGAGCCCCATTCTGTCTAATGCATCTAAATCTTATTTTGATTACGTTTAGCCACAGAACCTTCTCAATCCAGTCTTTTTGATTGTGACTATACTTATGCCAACATAGCGTGTGTTAATATTTTAATATGTGTTTATCTGTTTTTTCCCCATCCTTGCTCCATACTCATGTTAAAAGAACAATGCTGCGATTTTATCGAAAGTGAAATAAAATTTGTCTGAGAAAAACGGCTTCTGTTGAATCCCAGCAAAACACTGAAAAGTGCTCTCTTCTCTCTGGATCTGATGTGTGCCCTCTGCTTCATCCTCTCATCCAAGGGTGACCCTGCCCTCATGATGAGTAGCCCAGATTGTGAGCTCTGACTTCCCATTGGATAATTAACCCAGAGCTATGTCTTATTACATCTGCTTCTCAATCTGGCACAAGGTAATTCACCGCTCCCTGAATGCAGAGCCAAATCACTGTCACCTTATGTTTCATGATTGAAGGCAATCTCCGGAGGGGAGCAGAATTAATCAACGCGGATTAAGGAAAACTAGTTTTTCTTGGGTCTGTTTTGGACTGCACGGCTCTCACTAAAACAGGGTCATCACAGGGGTCACCTCTCACTACATACACCAGCCCGTGATGTTTTTAACCTCTCAGGCGCAGTTCATAACCTGCAGTCCCGTCACTAGCGCTGCTCTCCACACTCCTTTGTCTGCGCTGCCTCTGGGAATACAAATGTTTATAGACTGAAGGGTGCATGACTCCATCTGTGGAAAGCAGAAGTCACATTACGGTAATCTCTGCCTGGATTAAATCTGTTGTTCATGAGGATGTTAACAAAGGTGATAAAACAAGATTAGCCCAGGCACACAGAGCAGGGACTGTAGAGTGTGTTCTGATTAGCATGCGCTGTGTTCTGCAGAGGAGCACGCTCAACTCTCCTCACGGGGGGAACGGGGTTCAGCCATTAGCATGAATAGGAAATGCTAATGTAAAGCCTCAGACACCTGCTCCTCAGAGCAGAGCGCTTTAAGTGAAACACTTTCATGAATGCATAGACACAGTCACTGCTAGGGGAAGCTTCCCAGGCTACATGCTAACCCAGACGCTTGTTTTTTGGCAAGTTGCAAATAGCTAAGAAAGATGTTACAAGTAAAAGTTCATAACCAAATCAAAACTGTTCAAACCCCTAACCCAAAACTGGCAGATCTTTCAACAGTTAGCATTTTACCTTTGATATAATTTTATCTTTGGAAAAAAAATAGAGAAAATACATTGAAAGACAAGGAAAAGGGTCCATCGACTAAATAACATATTTAGAACAAAATACTCATATCAGGAGTTTGAAGACTCCATCCCACAAAATTTACTGCTGCAGGAAACTCTTCTACATCCCCATTTTCAAAGCCCTGCCGAAAGGAGGTTCTTGCTCAAGATTAGATGGCACTTGGCCCCATCTGTTGTTCCTTTGACGTGCTGCAGTTGCCCTGGCCTCTTGCAAGAACACCCCCAGAACATAATGTTTCTAGCTCCATGTTTGAATGTGGGGATGGTGTTTTGGGGCTCATAGGTTTATTCCATTGCGTAGTGTGTTGTTTTTGAATTGTTTTCCTGTTTACCTGTGTTCATGGATGCAAAGAAACCTGCAAAAACAAATTACAAGTTTGCATCACTTTTTGTTTTTGATCCCTCGTGATCTCCCAGTCCGGTTGAAAGGAGTTCCAGCTCTATCCACCTCAACTGTTGTTGGTACAGATATTTGTTATTGGCCAGAAAAAGTAACTTTGTGATACTCAACTGTTTTTAAAAAGGGAAGGATATTTCAGGAAAATATTTTTATCAGAGCTCATGCAATGTTTTACATTCCACTCTCCAAACAGATTGACTAATATTACCCAAAAATAGAGGAATGAGTCTACTTAGCATGAGATAAGATTCATTTTGTTCACACGAAGCCAGATTTTAACACTCCCAACACAGATATCAATACACGTCTTGAAAACTAAATGACTGACATAGAAATATGTGGAAACAAAATAAAGACTGGAGCTAAAATCAAATATTCCACTCGAATTTCATGCTCTTAAACATTGTATTGCTATTATTGTATTCTTCCTTTTGGCAGAAACTAGATTTCTTCACTTCCAGCACAACAAAACAAACTGGATTCAGCAGACAGTTATCCTCTAATTATTTCCAATAAAAGCTGATTCATTTACCCAGCTGTCTGCTAAAAAACTTTCTGCAGCTTCAGTTTCCATTTTGTGAGTTGCAAAATGGTTAAATCTGACCTTGCATTACCACAAGGAACACATTTTTAGTGACAAGTGAGAATTGTTAATTTGAACACATTTGGCTTTAAAGCTGTGGGAAAAGATTTTTCTTAGATCATGCCACAAGTACAAGAATCTCATAGATCATACATTTCTAGGTACTTAACACATCTATTTCAAACTGTTGCACCTAAATACTCATGTTCATTTTAATCAAGTTGACCTCGTTCTTTTGGACACATACCTCTGAGGGCAGGCTGTCAGACAGAAGATGACGATAATGAATGTAGTCTTTGTTACGTTTGTGAAATGAGATTCTTGAGGAGTTTTCAGGGCTTGTCACCAGTGCTATCAAAATAAAGCTAATCAAACTATCATCCTTTGAGTTTTCCTGAGCCATCCCTCCTTACAACTTGCTGGCTTATAAGCACTGGACCCATTCGTGGACAGCTTGCCTAGTACATGGGAGGAGCAGCCTTTGAAGTTTCTGTGATGCCCATCACGCAGGACTGTATTTCTAAAGACGAATACTATTTGGAAGCTTTAAATTGAAAATAAAAAGGCTAGCAGATGTGGCACTTCTGAGCTTTAAGTGTGTCCAGTGTTCATTTCTGTGCATATAGTGTTTATAATTGTGTGTACTCTTCAAAATTATTCTGAAGTGTCACTGTGCCCCAAATGAACCAATTCAGAGCATGAGCTCCCTTTCAAAGAAGAATAAATGGTCTAAATATGAGCGTCAAGAAGGAAAGCCTTGCAGAAGCCCACTGAACACTGCTCTATACTTGAGATGGAGAACAAGTGCTCTCAAGTTTCATTGCTTTCCATGGATTGAGAGCCACCGGTGCTGAAGTCACTATTTCTTGACTGATGGTTTTCTAAAGAAGCTTCTATATCTTCTTTCACAAGTCAAGCCATTCTTAACACTTGACAACCGGTTTGTTGGTGAAAAAAATGACTGTTGGTCATTTAATTGCACTCTTGTGATTGCAATCATTTGAGGATGTCACATGCCTTGTGAGATGATAGGAGTTAAATTCACGCAAAGCAGCTATTTATTGAATCCACCTTGATGCGCTCCAAACTTCGAATTCCTAATTTCATCAAATTCATCAGGTCAGGTTCAGGATTGCGCAGCTATTAGAATCTCAAACGACGAGAAATGCTTGAATTTATCAAAACATTTTTCACCTATTCGGCTCCAAATCAAGCAAGGCCACATACTTCTGATTCATGACTAATGATTGGAGTAGGTCGACTGCCCTAAAGTGCAGCGTTTTGAAGCCTTTCTTTCACAATCAGAGCTGGATTGCTGCTTGTATGGCATGTTTCACTTGGCAGCAATACAATTTGGAACAGCTAGTCCTCGAACGAGAGTGTCTTTCTGTTCATGCACACATCTCTGTCTTTTATCAGAGATGGACTCATACAGCAGCAGTGAAAACATGCTATTCAGCTAATGATGAAAGACCGTCAGCCAATACCGAGGCAAAAAAGAAGGCCGAGTTTCATTCATGTGGTTGAAGCGTTGATTGTCTACCACTCGGTTTACACACAATGCAGGATTAGAGCTTTCATACGCAGACCTTTTCTGTAATCTCATTTTAGTTTCATTAAACAGTTTGATTTTACTCTACATTTTAAACAGATATATTTACGGTTTGCTTTTCTTGAGATTGACTTACAAAAATACATGGTATTTGCGTTGTAAAATGAAAATGCTTACAGTGCTTACAGTAAAGCGGTTGCCTCAAACGATTTAAGTTGAACAACCTTAGTGTTGCTGTAAACATTGCTCAAAAGATCCACTTAGGTTTTGAGGCGACCAATTTACACAAATGTTTTGAGGACAATGACTTTTTTCTTGGGTTAACCGTGTGTCTGAATGTTATTGTTTACTGTGAATAAAGCAGCGTTGACTTGAAGACAGTGGTTAAGTTTATCCTCAGCTCTTTTATCCTCTTAACTCTTTTGTGAACTCTGAAATTCTTAGAGACATAGGTGAATGTTTGTGACCAGAGCACTCAAGGTCCCCTCCTCAGGCCTGAGGTTTGTCGCCTGTTGGACAGCCAATGTGATTGTGCTGAGCTCTGGTTGCCGGTATTTCACATCGGCGGACAGAGGGTTCAGCTTTCTGTCTCTAGCATATAGTCCAGGCACTTTATGTTGGTCTGTACATTGTCCCATTGTCTCAGCTTGTCTGCTGGTGTCAGGTCCTTACTTGGTTGCTTTCTCTCATCCACTTCCCCAGGCTTCCCAGTTCCCCTCTTTCAGGAACCTCTGAAACCCACTGAAGACATTTTAGGGATGTCTTGACATTTGTGTAAGTGTTAAGCAAACTTTTAGATAAAATTGTGAAAGATAGTAAAAGCGTCACTTTCATCTTGGTATCAGTCTACCAGGTTTTGACCAAAACACATTTTTGTTTGCAGTTGAATAAAATAAAAATGTACTTTTCAGGTATCCCTTGGGCCCTTCATTTCAACTTAACTGCAGCCAACCGCCTTAACGAGTCTGACACCCAATCACAGAGCAGCTCCAATCATGCACCAGCCCTGAAAAGAATCATCCCAGCTCCACCATATTTGTCAGACCTACAGTTCACACCCCATGACTCACCTTGATTGATTCATTCCTTCTTGGTTATCCTGTGACTCCCTGCACCTGTGTCTCTTCTGGGCTTCACCTTCACCATTACTCTCCTCTTCTCGCCTGCTGATGTCCCCTCACCTGCCTTTCTACCATTGTTCCAGTCCACTCCCAAGACGTTCCAGCCCCGTCATTCTTCTCATGCCACTTCCTTCAATGGCTTCCAGGGTAAGGCTGTGTACTGCTGAGTGCTGAATCCCTCAAGGAACTTTTACTTTGATCTGTTTTCAGGCTGAAGAGGTGCATTATGGCATCTAAAGTTTTTGGCAATAATAACAATAATAATAGATGACCTTGTTGGCGGAATGCTGCCTTGTGTTGGACACATATAAAACGACTTGAATCTTTTTACTTTTAAAGGGAATCTTAAAACCCTTTTTTATTTTCTATATTGCATTTTACATGTATATTTGTGAGGTTTTTATGTATTCTTGCTGTACGGTGTCCTTGGATGTCCAGAAAGGTGCCTCTCTGAACAATATTATTGTTATGTCGTTAGTGACCACTTTTCATCTATTTTCCAAGTGTCTTTATGTGATAAAAAAAAGAACTGGTGAATGTCAAAAGTGTTTGACGAGGGTAAAAAAAATACTTCAATATTTCAATGTTTAGATGAAACCCAACTTGCTCTTTATATCTCAAAATACGCTGCCAAGGTTACCATAAAACATTTGAGTATCTTCATAGATGAGTTTTACCATGTGGGAAAAGGAACATGATTTAGTTCGTGGCCTAAATAGTAATTATCTGAATATAACACTTGTCCAGCAGGCAAATGGGCCTCAGTAGGGGTTTAAGAGTTGTAATGTGGGTGAACGCTCCGAAAGGGCATTGCGGTCAATCAAAGACCACCTCGCATCTCTCGGCTGCGGTGCTGGGTGTTCCTCTACGTAATTCTCTGATTTGACTTTGATGTTTCAATTTGCTGCTGATGAATAATTGTCTGCTTTGCTGATAACTTGTGGGAGTCAAGAGCATTCTGCTGGCACTTAATGCAAATGGGATATTTGGGTTCGGCAAATCAGGACCGTGTCCCCTGCATGCCTGCCATGTGATTCGGTGGATAAACTTACCAATTAGCCGAGTTTGAAGAAGCTGTGTTTGATTAGAGCAATCAGTAAACAGCTCAGCTTCTGCCGTGATTGTCCTTGTGATTAGATGAGTTGTCACTTGAGAAGTTGTCACAGATTTTAATGTATGGCCTTATAATCCTGGAAAGTACAGTAATTACCTGATCTGCTTTGCTCTCAGGATAAAATGTGGGCGACTGGAAAATTCTGACAGGCTCATTTTGGCTCCTTAGGAGGAACAATATAATTGGTGCTCAAAGACGACCGTGCCAAAGATGGATTGCTTTCTCTCGAAGAAAAGAGAGTGAAAATATGTTGTGTAAAACTCAACTGTGTGCTCCGTGTGAAAACATATGCAATAGATTTAAAGGTCTAATTCATTTTTCATATCCTTTATAAGAAATGCTGGTCCCCAGACAATGTGCTTTTTGTAAATTAGAGAATGCAATGTTGATGGAAAAACAGCTTCTTTAAAATAACTTATTTTCTGTCTGGAGTGTCATTAAAGACCAAAAAAACTAAATGCATGCAGTAATTTTGTCATATGAGTCATACTCGATTGGTTGACAGTTCTGAGTGTTCTTACTTACTGAGAGACAGCAGTGCTGCCCACTGCACCACCATCTCACCTTGAGCTAGTGTCTCTCATTTTATATCTGTCATATCAGAACATTGGATTACTGAACCAATGCATCAATGAGTGAGCTCTATTGCTCTTGTCAAGACAGTATTTCAAACAAACATCACCAAAAAATAAAACATTACCTATGGCACAAAATTAGCCAGTTGGATAGCAGAATGTATCAAACACTGTCTGTTCATCCTTTATAGTTTTTAAAAGACTTGCAGGTTCTTTTTTTACATTACTCCACTCAGAGATCATAACAGAGATTTTTATTTCTGAAAATCACTTTACTGCAGTGTATGCTTCAATCATAAAACTTAGTTTGATGGCAGCTTAAAACTAAAGTGATGATGCAGAGCCCAAAGCAGAAAGTGCTATTTAACGATATTTGTTTTTGCTTTGTCTCATTTTTTGAAGAAAGGGCTAGCGTCTCTGTAACATAGAGAAAATTAATACTTCAAGATTACTCTAGGGCAAAAATAAAAATCATTTATTTTCCTAAAAAGACCAAATAACAAATATTAGTCTCGTCCATTTGAGAGTAAGAGGAAAGAGATCTCAGCTGTTTGTGGGAGATGTGCATTTATCCGGAAAATGTGGATTTTACATGTGATTTTCATAAAAATATTTATTCTGTAACTCACAATTCTAATTTGTTGACAGTGGTGTATTTTTAAAATGAACAATTAATTAATTAAAGTGAGATTGCCCATTTACCTTTAAATTGTCCGTTAAAACCTTGTAACCACAGGAACATTTGCTAGATATACTTTCAGAATATAATTCTAGTCTATTCGCCTTTATTTGTAGTAGACACTATCAATTATTGGCGATATACAGTAGGCAGACTGGTGATTGGTTGGGACGTGTGCCAAGCTTGTCTTTCCTGTCATTGTTGACTCCCTACAAAAGTGAATAGAGTGCCATCCCCTTTAACTTTCTCTTTAAGTGCCCCCCCACCCTATCCTGTGGTACAGGGTGAATGTGTCTTAGCTTAGATGCTACGTCCAGCTGCTTAAATCAGGGCAAGCAAACACTCAAGCATCTACCAGATGTAGCTCACCTTTGTCTCATGCACTTCCTGCTCTAATTGGATTGATTTGCATAATGCACACGGGTCATGAGCATCAGATTATTATGCAGGTTATGGATAAATACAGCAGGGAATGGATCTGAAAGGTGATGCAAGATTCATGGGGTGATTTGCTTCTGTTCAAATGGATACGTTCACAGTTTGATAGCGGAACATTCTCTCGCAGGGTATATCTCCAGCTTAGTGAAATAAATAATGGGTGAACGAAAGACTTTCCATCACAGGACCACATTCATTCTCCATTCACTCCTAATATCTATCTAATAATATCTTATCTACTAGGAATGTTACTGTTTAAATTAGCATTGCACCCCTTTGCAAGCTCTTTTAAAATTGCTCCTGTTCGACCTACCGGAATACCAGCAATGTCTGAATCCAGGGTGATTCAAAGGTGGATTCAAAGGCACAAGATGGATGACCCAAATGAATTAATTTGTAAACATTTAGAAGCAGAGATACTGCATGTGCGAGGGAATCCTGAAACGATGTGGAACCTGGGGCTATTTTGTAACCAAGACTGGGTGGCGACAACATCCCAAAGGATTCTGCTACCTCAATTACACCCCCCTGCTGTTCCATTATCCAGATACTGGAAACAGAGTTCAATATTTTGCTGCTACAAGATTAGAATATGATTTGTAAGATTCAAGGATTGATTCATGCTGTTTCCCTCACACTGTGAAGTGAGAAACCGAATGCGATTGGTTGTTTACTAGGTCTTTTACTAGATGTTTTACTCAGTTCTCTGTGATTGATGTCCCAGTGACTCTGAATGAGGAAGATGAGGAAGAACAGCAAGCATAACATAGGATTTGAGGTGTAATCCTGTTTGTCATCTGAACACACAAACTGGCATCCATTGATTCCAAGCTGCAGTCTGGACGTTTATTAAGAGGGAACAACAGGCATCTAATTGTAATGCCCTCTCTGGAGTGCAGCGTCCAGGGATGAGTGCTGGAGAGTGGACAGGTTGTAGCAAGCTGATAATTGGAAAGCGAGTGGGTGGTCTTTGGCCTTGTGTGTACGCATCATATTAGACCCTGGCTCGCTCTGTTTGGACGAGGGGATTTCACACAATAACTAATGTGCCCACGTTCTTAGCTTGGTCTCCACTTAATGAAACAGGCAGTGGTCTTTTAATTTGTTCGGCTTAATTCAACTTGATTAAGCTTATTAGTGGACGCAAGCCACGTGCAAACAGAGGGACAGCATCTTTCATGATGCAGACTTCTTTCTCAGAGGGAGGGCTTAACATTTTGGTTACGTGTGGTGCTTGGTATTAATGAAAAATCCACATTGGCTAAACACAAAACTAGTTTTGATTATAGGCAAACTGAAAAACGAACTAAATTCAAATAGTTCAGCACTTTAAAATATTTATGATGGATAGGTGATCAATTTTGATCAATAGGTGGAGCTGTTGCCAACTGGTGTTCGTTAGTTGCCAAGGTTTGTGCAGAGATGTACCTGTAATTTGGCACAAAGCCATCAAAATTCACATTGTTTTAAATGAAAACCATAGGATCTTTTTTTATTATTATTTCTACCTCAGGTGGCACTGCCTAAAACAATGTCAATGTAATATGTTAACCAAAATGGCTCACTTTTAAAAATTAATCATGGTTCGAATCAGCTTGATAAACGCATTTATGTTTGTGTGTCAAAAATCTTGGGAGAATTGACATTCATTTATATTCAACTCAAATCATGTTTGCTACAACATACACCAAGTTTGGGTTCAATACTCCACAGAGTTCCGAACCCTACAACCATTTTAACAAGAGTTATGTTTAAAATTAATTGCAATCCAATTTAAATGGTTTGACCTATCAACTGGAATTCCAATACGTGATGTTAGAACGATGAGATTATCTAAACAAACAGGACGATAAAATTTCCCCAAACATTTTTTTAATACACGTAAGAGGGAAAAACCACTTAAGCCATGGTTACACTACATAAAAAATTTGGATCGCATCCATATGGTGCTTATATGGTGTGATTCTGGATTCAACTCCAACAGAAAGTTCTGCTGGGAGGAACTTTGACCTGTGATCACATGATGAGGAGAGGTCAAAGGTGTGAGCTTTTTGATGACTCAATATTTAGCAAATGTTAGCATTGGTTTAAGTAGCATAAAGAGCACCTTTGTAACAAGAGTTATATAGTGAATTAGTTACTATTTTTAACACCGCCATTTTATGGTATCATGGTGCTCGATTATGGTTCTAAGTTATTAGCTTACAATATAAAATGTAAGCGGCGCTTGAAAGTTTGTTACTATTCATTAGAGATAGATACTATGAATATCAGACTCTCCTCTGCCGGTGTGCTAATGCGCATTTATTTCCTAGTCCTAGGGTTAAATATAGACACATGAAGAATACTTATGAAGAAAACCCATGCACACAATATGCCCCTAATAATAACATATTATTTTAAGGTACCTTTCATGTCACCCATGGAAACTGTACAGAGTACGTAACAAATAAGACAAACCACAAAACTCAGCACTGAGCTTCTAGCATCAGAGACTCTATTTGTCCAAGTGCCTGATCAGAGACATTTCCTGTTTTTTCTGCCAATTGTTAAAATGTTTGGTTCTTAGACTTCTTGGAATGTCCCAGGTGCAGTCCTAAAATGTTAAAAAAATGTTGCCTTGAAATCTCTGTAGGCTCGCAGTGAATTCCCGGCTGTCCATCAATTTTTGACTCCTCCCTCTAATGCATAAGCTCATAGACATATATGGGTAACAAATCTACATCTCTAATGCAGCTATTTAAAGTGCTTTGTGACAAAAATGAATTGCATATTCATCATGATATACAGACATCTAATGTGAAATAAATGGAATTTAAGTACTAAAGAGGGCTTTTGGGTTTAGTGATGTCATCCCTTTTGTGATGGCAACCTGGAAGAGGGAAATATAGTGACTTTGTGGTCGAAGGATAAGTAATGGGTAAAATATTGTTTTCAAGCATCCACTTAGCTTTCAAAATGCGAATTTTCTGGCTGTGAGTGATGAACGTGATTCCAATTGTCTGGTGAAGCATTGATGATGATTTCTTGCAAATTACATGGACCACTCCATTTTTGTCCAGTCTCAAATCAAAAGATGGCATCGTTCGGAGAGCATGTTAAAAGAACAAGCTGGTGTGTTAAATGCACATTTTGGTAGCCTTTGGAAAAGGAACCACCCACAGCTTTTGTGGCTTCTCTTGTGAGAGTGTATAGAGGAACATGAGCGTCTTCCCAGCAGTGTTAGCGCCTCATAATAGAGCAGGACGTAAACATATGCAGCACCAATCCTCCCTTTCACACATCTGAAGTGCTTGCAGGCAAACAATCGCTGCCATTGCCTGGCTCCATTTGAACCGGCATCCACCCCTGCCCTCCTAAACCAACAGGCCCCGGGCTCGCAGCTGGCCATCGCCTTGGCAACCGCGCACCAGGAAGGAGCTAGGCGCTAGTTAGAAAGTGTAGCATTGTCAGAGTCTTGCGAGGGAGCTGGAATACTTCAGCACTTCACAATGTGGCCCATTCAACCCTGATTTGAATTTTGGGAGCCGAATACAAATCAGATAGTCGCGCCTCTCGAGGATCCCATTGTCATCTGAAGCGGTTTCATCAAGGCATACAAATTTTCACAATTGTGTCTTTCAAAGGAAGATCAGATGTGGATTAATAGCTGAGGATGGGTAAAGCATTTCATTATGGTGGAGGCGAGGACATTGTAAAGGTGATGCTTTTCTGAGGGAAGCAAGGGAGGAGTGCAGTCGTAGAGCGACGGTGTACTTTTTCACCTGTGAAAACTGAGATTCGTTTAACAAGAAAACAGGAAGTTAAAGGACTTGTTTAGGACAAATGGATTATGCAATTTCACACAGAACAGTGCTTTGGACAAAGTACACTGTCCTTATAGTTAATAAAGGTTTAAGCTGTTGTTATTTTCTCTTTTATTATTTTTTATGTATATATTCCAGGTTGAAATGTAAATTGATCAATGTGATTTCAACATGTATGTAAATGTATTTGTTTCAGAATAAAAATTTATTTTGCTTAATGTTTTGTCCTGACAGTATTTTCTGATATTTTTATTTCCTTTGATTGCGTGTTTTTTATTGGTTCAATTAAAAGTTTTTTTTAATTGCATTGTAAAAATAACATTTTATTTTATTTATACCAGCAGGAAATTCTGATATCCCTGAATAATTGAGAATACAATTTTTTTTTTTTAAATAAAATTTACAATTAAGTTAAATCGAATGCTAGAAAAAGTTTTGAAACTAGAGCAATTTTGTATAATAATGTTATGTTTTATTTGTATACCAATATGAAAGCTTTGCTATAATAGATTATTTCAAACAAATACCATTTTTTTTCTTTTGGTTCAAATGTATTATAAAAAAAATATAGTATATAAATGTATAATGTGATAAAATAAGATTAATGTAATTCACTTTTTAAATTATGTTTTATTTATTAACTCATTTTTGAATGTGGAAAAACATATCAATGAAGTTCCCTTTTCATTAAATTCATGGTAAACAAACAGGTTGTAGAAAGTGGAACACTGTCCATTTTAATTCATTCATGCATTTATTTTCCAACCCGTGTATTCCCTTTCGGGGTCCCGATGTCTCCATCGCAGCATTTTAATTCCTTTTTGTTTTATTTGTTTGCGCAAACTATAAGTTTCTCATCTCCTCATACAGTGATCTTGTGCTGGCTAAAATTACTTTTAAACTGGGTTGGTTTCAGTTATTCTGTCACTCGTCACACTTTGTTCTAGGCACTGTTCAGTGTTTTCCTCTCGCCTAACTAAAGTTTGATCAGATAAAAAAACTTTTGAATTTGATATTTTACATAAACTTACCCAAAAAATATACTCAAACACAACTCTGACCCTTTGAAAAGAGACCCTTGCTTTTTCAAGTTTCCTGACCAAACCTTAACCCATTAAGCTGCAATAAGGTCGATGGTATCAGATATAGCAGCAGTATAAAGGTAAACAGCTTCCCCTGGAGAGGTGTTTGCTGAAATTAATGAGGCATAACTAATGGCATGCAGTCATAAAGAGGCCAGGGAGAATGAGAGAAAGGAGGGGGCAGAGCGGCCATTGATTAGACTTCAGGCCCTTGAAGAACTAATCAGCTTCTTTGGTTTGGATTCACAGGCTTCAGCAGGCTTTTGTGCCGCGGTGTCAGTGCAGGTCAGTCATTATTAGTGTTGATTGAAAACAGTTTCTTCACCAGAATCTGATGCAGAGGGAACTTGGAAGAGGGATTACTGAGATACACACTCCGCCAATGCAGTGAATGTGACATGGTTCCATAATAGGGGATACAAGTTTCCTTCTCACTCTCTCTCATTCGCTCTCACTGGCTTGAGAAGAAATGAAAGTGAATTTCAAGAGGGGAATCACTGGCCACAATGTTAGAGGAATGTTATTCATTGCGTGCAATGGCTTTAAACATTTCAAGACCGATAATCTTCATGCGAGGTGAATTTATGTGAGAGTAAATAAAACAGAAGTGCCTGACTGTAGATAAAAAAATACGTAATTAATATAATATCAGTTGTTTTCACCCCTGAATACATAAAAGTCTTGCATCTGAAATAAAAAAAACAAAACGGAAATACCTTATAAAAGCGATTTCCATTCTGCTTAACAATGAGATTTAATTCCTGTAGACAATAATTCATGTAAATGCAGTTGAATATCTCCAGGAGCTCATGTCTAATGTAGCTCACATTGTTTGGAATCCCCATCTGTAACATCACCAGTCCACCTGACTTGTATTTTGGGATTGTGGGGCACCCGGGGTACTTGGAGAACATGCCAAATCCACTGAGAAAGGTGTCTTAGCCAGGGCAACCTGGCAGCCTTCTAAAGTTTTAAATAAACTCTTTACAAATTCAATACTGGCTAAATTCCCCTTAGGTGTGAATGTGTGAGTGAATGTTGCCCTGTGATGGACTGGCGACCTATCCAGGGTGTACCCCCGCCTCTCGCCCAATGTTTGCTGGAGATAGGCACCGGCAGACCCCCGTGATCCCGAAAGGGCATAAGCGCGTTTGAAAATGAATGAAAGAATGACTGCATTTTTTCAGCTCCTGCTTTCTTTGCGACTCCACAAAACCCACAATATACTGACTTCATAAAAGCTCAGTAAAAACCACTTAATTATTAAAAAAATGACTTAATTTACATATTTTGGGTGGCACTGTCATTGGTCCGTCAGGGTTGAGAGGCACCAGAAGTAACTGCTGCTCTGCTGTGTTTAATTTCAGATTATAAAAAATTAGTTGTTTTCTGTAGTGGAGGGATGAAATACTAACTAGGGGGATAACTCAGACTTACATGATAATTTATAGTGTGTTTGTAAAACTCCAACAACAAACAACAAAACGCAACTTAAACAAGAAATATTGAAAAAAAAATCCTTTATCCAGAAAAAAAAATATAACAACACCAAACCATTTTTTAACTGATTCCATTAAGTCAGAACTTTCCAGCTGTATATCATACAGGATCATACAGCTAATTTTCCCAGCACATTCCTGGAGAATCTCCACAAGATGAACTGGGTCTGACATTTGCACTCAGGCCATTCTCACATCAGCTCAACAGAATTGTTTTTAAGAGACTGGCGCTCTACTGCAGTCAAAATCCTGCTTCACATTTTTGTCTGTGATTTAGGGTGTGTTCTCTGTTGTTGTGTTTTGTTGAATTAAAATAATTGTGAAGGTAATGTAATCCCAGTGTAGACACTAACAAGACTACACAGTAAAATCCTAAGAGTTAAATTAACTCTACTCGGAGTATATTTGGTCCCACTCTATAGTTAAACCGACTCTGAGAAAGAGTAATTTAATAATCTATTTTCTTCATGTTTTTCCAAATCTGCATGGAGAATGTAAACTAAATATTAACTATTCAGAGAGGGACCAAGTCCACTCCAGAAAGAGTAAAAACAGACAAAAATAGACTGTTTAGTTCAAATAGACTTATTTAAATAACTCTCCTTCAGAGTTGGTTTAACTCTATATAGAGTGGGACCAAATATACTCTGAGTAGAGTTAATGTAACTCTTAGGATTTTACTGTGTAGTACCAGCGGATCCAAGCGAACCTAAATACAAGCGTAAACATCTCAAGCGTAAATCCTGGAATCTTGACTATGTGTATGAACACTTTATTTGAAACTCCAAATTGTGAATTGTAACCTTGTCAACTGTATTTTTTATTAAATAGAACATGTAAAATAGAATTGTGTAAGAGAGGAAAGACATGTGTAATTAGAAACAGAAATACTAGATACATTTAGACTAGATTTTGATACATTTAGACTAGAACTGATAGAAGTATAGAGAAATAATAAGATGTTAATAACAAATTGAAAAGATGCCAATGCCGGTGGCATTTTTTGTAAACATAGTCATCAATATTTCTGTTTAATTATGATATTTATTATTTTACTTAATTTGGATTGTTTTTCATTAAACTATCTTAAAATCATTATTTATATTTTTGTTAATACTATTTTTAATTATTTGTGCATTTCAGTGTTCTGTAGTTTCGAAATAATAAGCAAAAACAATGAACCCACGTAATTTTGCAAAATCAGAAGAAAATTATTTTGATTGATGTTGCTATTATCGCATAAATTAAATATATAGGTGCATTTTGTTGAGTGACAGTTAAAAACTAAGAGTCTATAGACAAAATGGCTCATTCCTTATAGTTCACCTGATCGGCGAAGTGGCGCTAAAACGCATGCGTGAAACAGTGACGTAAGGGTCAAAGATGGCGACCTGATAGCAACGCTTTCGGAAGTAAGCGGTTCTTTTATTATGGTACATTCGGTTTGCTTCGAGCTTCTGACAGTTGCAAAACTAAGTACAGACTCAAGGGCTCCATAAAAACAAGACAAATTACGAATATTAAAACTATCAGCCAAATTTGAAATAATTTCATTGGAGTTACGCTGTTTTCAACTTTCAGACCTTGTCTAATTTTGAACCTTCAAACTGTTAAAAATTCCCAGAAGCTTCAACATGCAATAAAAATATTAAAACAATAAATTCAAACACTGAGATTAGTGTACTGTTTCTGTGTAAACATTATTGATCTGAGCCTTCTGTCCACCAAGTCATACTGGCCCTCAAGGGGACATATCAACGTAATAACTTTAAATATTCTTGAAAGATATTAAGTGCATGAACTTTGATTGATTAATTCCATATATCCTTCATTTGACCAAAATTTCACTTGTGTCCATTTGTTTATGTGCAAAACAAAAACAGTGAATAGTCTGAAGTGTCCAATATTTGGCAACGTCCCCATTTCGTTACGATTCATGCATTTAACCCAATGGAAGGAGTCGAGTGTATTTTGGAGACTCTTTAAACATGTCGTTTTACTAAAAACCACGTTTGTCCCTACATAAACTACAATCGTGACGTCAGAGCCCAGAGCCAATTAGCGCTGTCCAGGTTGCTAGGTCACGGTGGTCAATTGAGAGGCACATCAATGGGACTTGAAAGGGTTTCTCTGCGATCAGACGTCCTGACATATTAAGTCGAATAATGAGCAAAAAAATCCAGACGAGCTGCTCGGGCTCGATTCAAGTGAATCTGGCTCAGGAATTTGTTAAGATCCTGCAATTAGTGAAGAAGAAAAGAGCTGGAGGAACCCAGTACTGCAGAGAGAGGAGAGCAGGCCTTTATGAACACTGCCTCGTGGATTTAGTCTCAGCTGTTATTGCTGAGTTTTGAGAAAGAATATGTTTCAAATTCTGTTGTGATTAAAACGTGCATATGTCTCGATTAAAACCGAATTTCGACTGCATTTCAATGTTTTTTAGGGGTTTATTGGATCACCTTGATTCAGCAAAAAACATCACGCTGGGAAACTGGAAAACTATCGAAAAATATAACACATCGAGCTATTTTTTAGGAAAAACTGATATTTTTGTAAAACACGTGTAATTGAAACATAATTTGTGTATATAAACTAAAAATGGTTTTATCCGTTCATAAATAATATAGTCTCTGGTAAATTATAATGAATTAAATTTACTTTTTTCAATTGTTTGACTTGCTCAGGAATTGAGTGCACTGAAAAAAAACATTTTCATTCAACATTGTTTGGTGTATTTTTTTGTTTGAGAGAATTCCGAGTTTTTGCATGACCACTTGTGTTTTTCTATGTTTTTTTTTCGTTGCAACAAAAGCCAATACGTCTATTTTGATAATTATTATTAACATCACTTTTGTTTTTATTTCCACCATTGCTTAATGGATCATTTGCGAGGGTAAAAACGTTCCATGGAACTGCATGTTATTTTACAGATTTACTGCAATGAAACCTCACTTGGTTTTCTGTGGATATAATATGTTTAAAGCGATTAATTAATCTGATAAGATATATTATGTGTTTATTGATTTGTTTGAAACCGACAACGATTAATGAATACACGATTCTCGTGGAAACTAAACTTAAAAAAATATTATTGGACGTTGTCTGTAAAGGCGTTATAAACAAGTAGCACTGATGTCTTGTAAATTCAAATAAAATGTGTTGAATGATTTGATAATGTGCATTCCTAATAATACATAATGCTCAGAACATGCTCTGCGTTTGATTTGATGTGGATATATTGGATCGATCTTGATTGAACCGTGATTTGCTAAACAAAATCAGAATATGCCCTAAAAATTTAGTTAATGAGATTGCAAAATGGAATATTGTCTAGAATTTTACATTTTCTATTTAACGAGTTCTATATTTGCTCAATTTATTCATTCTGCAGGAATACATTATTTATTTTATATTAATTGTAACGAAATGATTAATCAGTTTAACCAAAGTGGGCGATTCATTATAGAAAGGTTAAAACTTAGTATCGAATTCCCATGCCTCGTGTAAAATACATAGTGGATAGAAAATGTTTTTTTTCTTCTATTTTGGACAATAGAAACTATAACTATAACTTTCAAAAGACAATTGTGATTAGAATTATTTGTGTCACGTTTTTTAAACAAAATCTAATTAAGGGTTTTCATCTGGGTGCGCTTTCATCATCCAGGCGATATATACTTTTATATTATCTTAGTTTTGGCAAAGATTTCTCTCATAAAATTAGTAAAACTTAATTTATGGAACAAATCAAAATGCATTGGTATTACCCTCTTAAACACTTTTTGTTGTAAACAGTTTCGTTGATTTATTGTTAAAATTCAGTCGGCTTAAAATGCACAGTAGCCATCGTCTTTGTGATTTTTAACTTACCAAAAAAATCATAATAATAAAAATTATATAGAATAGATAAAATGACCAACAAAAAACTCATGTATATTACACACAAAGTGTTAGCCACACATGCCTACTTTTCGTTTCCTATAAATGAATACATTAGTTTTTACAGTAGTCACCCAATCGCTCATGTTCAGGGAAACCTGGGGACGTTTTTGTCAGTTCTTTGTATAAGTTCATACCTGAAATATAAAACATTGCTTCCCGTGTCCTGGGATTGCTATAGAAGAGCAGCAACTTAGCCCACAGAACTAACGGAAGTCCGAAGCACAGATGACATTAAATTAGATCGTCCTTTACGAGTAGAAGCATCGTCGTAGAAAAAGAGTTTTTTGTACAGGGAAAACGGCAAAAATATTCCCCCTTCGATCCGAACTTCCGGTTTAAGCGCTCCTCGCCTCAGATGCAGTTTCTCATTCAACTGGAGCTATAGTTTCTGAAAGCAACCAATGAAGGGTGGAAAGATAAAGTTGTTGACCTTCACCACGTTCTTCCATACAGCAGATTCGACGTGACCATGCTGTTAGTGTAGTCTACCGAGGCGTCTATCTGGGCCATGGCGCTCATCTGTGAGTGGAGGGAAGGGGGACTGGGCGACATCTCCTCGAGGTCTTGGGCCTGGACTAAAGCGTTCACCTGCTGGTTTTGGTGCTGGCTCATTGAGTTACTGGCGGTGGGAAGCACTACCCCTGCGCCATTCTGCTGCTGCATTTGTTGTTGGTTAGGCGTCGAAGTGTTGGAGCCATTTTGGCAAGGCTTGCCGTCCTTCACCAGAACTGGGACCGCCACCCTCCTAGGCGACTGTTGCTGTTGGCACAGGTTTCCCTCCTGTTGAAGCTGCTGCGCCGCTTTGTCCTTGGCCTGGCGTTTCATCTTGTAACGGTGATTCTGAAACCAGATCTTGACCTGCGTCGGGGTGAGGTGGATCATGCTGGCCAGGTGTTCTCTCTCGGGCGCCGACAGGTATTTCTGCTGCTTAAACCTCCTCTCCAGCTCGTAGACCTGCGCTTGTGAGAAGAGCACCCTGCGTTTCCTCCGCGGCGCAGCGTGCAGAGGCGGGATGGATTTGGTGGTGTCTGCCATGCCCGTCAGCGTGCCCATTCCTGCCATGTTCATACCTGTGGAAGGTCCCATGTACCTAGAAACTTGCATACAGATGCATGGGCATTCAGTCAGCAGCAGTGGTAAAGTAATAAATCATAAAAGTTTCACAACAAATATTTAAAATTAATCTTGGGATTTTTACAAATAGTGGTTAATAAACTATTTTACAAATAGTTTATTAAAATGTAAGGCATTCTTCCTCATATATAATTTTTTTACAGCTTATAGTTCACTTTCATTCGACATCCAAAAAGTATTCAATCAATATTTTCCATGCATAATTGATCCGCGTTGGGTGAAGTCTTAAGTCGGTTAAATTCGTTCAGACACGTAAATTAAGTGCGTGAAAAAGTGATCCATACAAAGGTTCAAATGATAATGACAATTAAAATGCATAAAAACTCATTAGAAGCCAATTAGCTTGATGAAATGAACGATCTGGGTGACACATGAGAACTTACTTGATGAGTATCTGGGGTCGGGGTTGGCGCCGTACCACCCTGTTGCTGCTGCTGCGCTGTTTCTCATAGTTTCTTGATAAGAGGGAAGGTCCCCCATGTTCCCAATGCTGCCATTGCAGTAGCCCCCCATTGCACTGTGCGAGAACTGGGACACCGAGTGTGGCATGTGGTAGGTGGTCGCCACACTGGCGTTGTGGCCCATGGAGTGTTGCTGCATGCCAGTCTGGGACACCTGAGGCTGCCGGTACGCTCCCAGTGGAGATGTGAGGTTTCCAGTGCTCTCCATGCCACTAAACTTCTTGTAAGTCTCCTCGATTGGGCTCAAAATGTCTGTCACTGAGAAAGGTGTCGTGTGCTTTGGGCTCAGCGACATGGTTCAGAGAGCGGAGAGAAGGATGGTTGGTGGAGCTCAGCCGTGTTGTTGTGCCAGCTCTGTTCTCGTGGTTGTCGACGTAAGAGAGTGCTTGTAGGATGCCTGAGATTCGATTGAGCGCCTTGGAGAAGGAGGCGAGCCCTGACCACTCTTATCTCAGGTTTATTGTAGCCAGGCGCCAGATTTACGACAAACACGAGGGGCGGAGCGACTCTCTGCACCAGCAAACAATGGTCGTTGACATCCAGCAGGATAATTGAGAAGAAATAGTTGTATCACATTGTATTCGTCATCGTGCGATCTGTGCGCATCAGCTGTTTTCTCCCCGTTTCAGGGGTCCGGGATGTTGCCAGCTTCGCCAGTCTATCTTTTCCTGTCTTTTAGCCTCTGTTGATCTGCGACAATGGGGAATTCCATACTTTTCCAGCTCTGAGAGCACTCGGGGAGCCAGAAGCGCAGCGCGCTGTCAGAGTGGCACAATGAAGACCCCCTCCAGTCTATGACCTAATTCATGCGTCTTGAGCATCATTTGGTGCCAGTGGTGAGGTTGCCTCCCAAATGAGATCATAGCAAACAAGAATGATGGTAAACTGGCTGTCGTTTGTAAACAATAGAATCGTCATCTGGGAAAAAATTGCTGAAATTTTGGAAAGGTAAAAATGACACCTGTCCAGTTGGTTTATCCAACAGGTTTTTTTTAAATGCACTTCATGCCGGTTGGATAAGTTAATTTGGTAGTTTCTAAAAGCAAATACTTCAAGTTACATGATTTCACCCTTAAGAATTAAGATTTGTGAGTTAAATTATGACTGATATAATGATATAATGTATTCCGATTAAATTAACTTTAAAACAATGTTCTAAATAAAGCATTTCAACTCATGCCATCCTCATGTAGAATTGATTTATAATATCTATAAATTATACATATTTCTGTATAAAAATCTTCTTATAAACTGTATGAAATAATATTATCGTCAGTTTAGTGTTCTGAACTGAAAATAAAAGGCATAATGAATAAAATATCACTCAAATGAGTTACCTTTAATGTTTTAAACTATGTAACAAAACGTGTTCCTATTTAAATATTTGGTTTTGCATTAATATCTTTTCACGCTTGATGGGTTATCTTCAATACATTGTTAAAATATCTTTAGAATTTATTTTCCAAATATACAAATTACAAATTCTACAATATATTTAAGATTTCCCTTTATTAAATAACTTAAAATCAATGTATAGCCAAACTAATCTTTCTGCGCAAATATATATATATATTGATTTATTACACATTTGTTAAGTGGTTTGTCGTCATCGCGCTTTTTATCGATTAACAGTCTCAAATATAAATCATGATGATGTGTGTTGGGCGCTGATTTTAAGTGTCTGAAAGCGAAGGATGTTCATTTTAAAAGAAAAAAAAAACTTTTCCATTTTGAATCAAAACAGCATAACGCGCATGTGCATTTTGTACTGAACCTTGCAGCAAGCAAGCCTTAACAAATGTTTTAATAATCTATTAAGGGTTTAATTCGGGTTAACCCTGGCACCGGTCGGTCCGGAGCGTCGCATGAGAGAGTTTGCTGAGTTTGTGACTCAGAGGGGTTTTGTGCGCTTGATCCATTAGGTAAATGAGGACCACTCGAGCCCGAGGAATATTAAGGCAGAGAGCATGACCGAGGGCCAAGCAAGAGCCTCAGACTCAGCCCGCAGTCACGGCTGGAGAGACCAGCAAGACTCACAAGACCACCACAGGAGCACTCCGATGTTTTCTTAGGTTCTGCTTCAGTGATGGAGGAGCTCAGTCAGCAGAAGATGCTCGGGACGCTCTGGAGGACATCTGCTCTGCAGGTACAGGAGCTGTTCGCCGAAAAGCCGCGATGTTTTCCCCCGCCGAATATTTTCCATTTGTTAGACTTTGTTTTAAAAGGTAAAGTGAACTCCGTATTTCTTGTTGATTGAATGTATTGTAGACGCTAAAATGTGATTTATTTCCGGCGCTCGTGTTTTCCCCCGGTACGCGACGTAAATAAATAAAATAAATTATTTACGACGGTGTTATAGTGTTTAATTTTTGATCTGCAAAAGATTTCTTTAGTTTGTCAATGCGGCTGATATTCTCGTGTTAAATTCAAAAATATTCAAATTCCATTAGACAATTGACTATTCCACTTTTGAACCAAATTTTGTTTCCTTTTTTTGTCTTTAAACGTGTTATGACTCAAAATGGCCAATGGTCGATATGGTTCATTCCATACTGTGTTCATTTTCTTATCTCAAAATCATCTCACTTCAACCTATTATTATGCAACTAGGTCTTCAGAATTACTTCATTTTAAATAACTTACCTTTGGTTGTCTAAATACAACACTTAAAGACTGGAGGAATAACTTTCAACGTACTATTGCGATATAAATTCATACAAACTTATAAACTTTACAAAACTTTTACGAAACTTACTCTCTTTATTTTTCTTAATAGCTTTGTTTGACACTGTTCACTCCGGGAGCGTTTTTTCCCTCTCAGCTTGAGTTAACGTTCACCCCTGACCCTCTCGTTCTTGAAAGCTGAATCTGTTGTTTACGGGCTTGCGGTGAGATTAATGTTACTCTTTAAGATCTCTATTGTCATTTAAAGGTTCAGCTATGTTTTATCCTTGCCGTGTAGTTTTACAGAGGGATGGGTCCTGAATCAAACGACTATGGAGAGCTTTCGGAGAGAGGGAAGGAGACTCTGAGGTGCTGAGCCATCATCTCATTGATCTGACGTCGAGGATAAAATAATTGGATCCAAATAGGATGTTGTTATTGATTGAAACAAAGTTTATTTTGATTTAACTAAATTTCAACGCTTTCTATTAGTTTTTACCCTGATAATCTCTATATATCCTTTTTTTTTGCTTTTGCTTTTAAAAGAAGTGTGAAGAAGAACAATTTGGTCAAACCCATCGAAGATTCTCACGACCAGGTTTTTGACTATTTTGTTTAGAAGTTTCCACCAAGAACTACTTTCTTTTTTTGCTCATAGAACAATCGAGTTGAAACATTTTGACATTTCTTTTATTAAGATCTCTACGGTTAAAGCTTAGAAAATGCCTCCGATTTGTCTACAAATATGTAAAACTAAATCCTGTTAGAAGAGTTAGAAAACACTTTAAAGGATTATTCAGGGTATTGTGAACATTTTTAAGTTAAACATATCAATCGTAGTTTCTTTTAAACAAAAACAATCTCTCATATGCTGCTGGCCACGCCCCTCGTGTCATACGGAAGTTCTCTTCATCCTCAGTGAGTTAAATATCCATTCAACCGCATTTTTTGAGAGAAGCAATGTAAAAAGAGAGTCTCTAGAGAGTATTTATGATTTGTGGTGATAAACAGTTTACTGTTAATGATCTACCCAACATTTTCAGCGTTGCTGGAAACAGTGGAGATGTTACTTTAGATTTCTTTCATGAATTTTCATGTTAACTGCAGTGTTTTTGAGTCAAGCAGCATTTGTTATGATAACACCACGAAAACGTAGACATTGTTTAAGGGTAGATTTATTTATTTTTTTTATTTCAACCATTCCTTCCCTTGCTGCCAAAAAGTGTTTCCCAAATAAATATCCAGAAATCTTTCCCTGTGGAACTCCAAAAGATACCTTCATGAAACAATCCATACGCTACATGAATAGTTAAATATGATTTAAAAATGAAATAAACAGGAACTGCTATAATATATATGTATTCATTCTAATTATTCAGACAAAATTATATTTTGCAACAACCGAGGAACTGCCAAGTCAATTTTGTGTGTCTCATTTGCTCAAAACATTTTAATTAAATGTCATGTTTTATTTTAAACAAAAGTTTTAAACAATGTCATTAAGTCACTAAACAGTGAAGCCTTTGATTAACGTGCATTACTAGAACATTAGTAAATACGATTCAAAAAGAGTGGTCAACAAATTAAACTGGGGTCAGTGTTAGAACTTTTGTCTGAAGGAAATGACCACCATGTACAAGTTTACACGATGTTTTGACTTTTCACTTAAATTAAGAATCCGTTTGCACTTTGCGATTCTTGTTTAAAGCGACTTTCACATTGTCGACCTCTTTTGCATAATGTAACCAACATCCATCAGTCTCTCAGAGTCGACTAATCACACCTTAAACTTTATTATAATAACTACACGGCAACATGATGGTGACAACCACGCTGTTTCACAAAATATTTTGCTGATAAAAAGACACGGGAAGAAACGGGTTTTTTTTATTCGGAGAAGTTATTAAGATTTTATGCCGTGACCCCGAGGGAACGTGCGGGAAAGAAACACGAAAGAATGAATAATACGTTTTTTAATCACACTCAATAGAAATCCAGATTTATATTACTATTTTGTGCACTACACATGTACTCGATAATTAAATAAACAAACAAAAAAAGCTTCCTGCCCAAAACCTTTTTTCGAAATAACGACTTACAAAGTGGCAACAGAATTGAGAAAAAAATACTTTCTGACTACAATCTTTCAGTTTCTGGACCATTTTGTTGATTTTCCCTAAATCTACTCTTTTGGGTGTTTTCCTTCTTAGTTGTTCATCTGATGTTTTTTTTTTTTTCTTTAATCCATATTTTTTTACCAGTCTTTTGAACAAAGTTCGATTTTTGGCCCATTCCATGAAGTCAGTATAAGTTGTCTCATGCTCTTTTAGATATTTTCACCCTGTGATAATGATTACAGCCTTGCCCCATGTAATAATATTGATAATGTTGGAAAAACCATAACAAAAGCTTTGGTGTCGACAATAACAGATGTGACACAGGGACTTTAAAATATTCCGATTTCACAGATTGGCCCAATTGTGGTGTCTTTCAAAGTACAACATATTCAGTTCTCTCGTCAGTGATTTATTGTATTTTGGTGCAAGTTCTTTTGACACTATGTTGATCTTGTTACTTTCTATACAAATTAGTTTTTCTCCCTCTCGACATCTCATCTTTATTCCTTCATAACACGACGGTTTCAACAGTCATTTGTCAATTAGCATGTATGTTGCGTGGTAATTAATTTGAATTGTTTTACCATAATCGATTTAATTTTCACCAGGTTAACGACCCTCCGGTGTTTACATGTACTGACTTAGTTAAATAACTAATGAAACTAAATGCTGTATAACCTGTCTTTTACTTAATCCGAGATCTCGTGCCGAGTATTCTGTGGTGGGCTGCAGGTGCTCCGGTAAAAGCATGTATTAAGTGCTGCAAACCCACCGTTAAGAAGGTGAAAGGTCCTCCCAAGAGGAACAAGTATCTGGCAGGCCTCTCACAATCTCTTTCTTTCGAGCAAGTTGCATTCATATGTAATTAATGGAGCTCCATGATCGAAATGATGCTAATAGTGTCTGAGCAGCGACGATGCTCTGCGGATGAAAACAATCAGATTTGCGTGATTTCACTGCTCTTCAAGGTGTTCGCTCAGTCCCCATACTGTCAGAATTATAGAATTATCGTCTTTATAGGATTGAGAAATACTCAGAGAAGTTTAAGAGAACGTTAAAATCGCAGCTTGTACTATTAGTTTGTGTTAAACATGCTTAAAATGTTGCATTAATGTTTAAAACTAGGTTCTGTTTGGAATGGATTACATTTGCAGAAAAAAACAAGACAGTGACAGTGGATGTAAAATATAAAAACCATCTATTGTAAAAAAAAATTCCCCCTTAATAAAAATAATAATAATAATAATAGCACAGTGGATAAGACACAGATTTTTTTGTGTGTTTATTGCGGTTCTACATGTTCAGAATGTGTAAAACCAATGTTTAAATCAAATTCAATCAAGTTTATGTTAGATTAAATCTGACCGCGTGGAACCAATGAATGTAATAAACCTCTTTATTAGAATGTTTATATAACAAAATTTTAAACTTTCTATACCTTTTTGTGGCAAACCTCACAAAATGCCCCCATTTTTCTCCTGTTTCAAACCTGTTTGAGTATTTTGTGGGGCTCAAAAGAAGATATTTTTATGTTGTATTCATTGTTTAAGATGTTCAAAGTTTTTGATGAAAGTCCACAAGCAATCAAACGTTTACAATCACTTTGTCATCCCTAAAATGTTATTATTCAAACACCCTTAGGCCTTAATAGCTATAGCCTTAAAGATCAGAGTTAAAGTTAACGTTTAAGCTGTTACAACTCAATGGGGTTGGTGCTGTTCCCTGCTGTATATTCTCAGAGGAAATACGATGACAAAAAGAACTCAAAGTGATTCCGACATTGAACTTGGAATGTAGTGTTGTGCATGTATATTAAATTTGACTAATAATATTTGATTATCATTTTTCTCCACATATTTCTGTTCTTTTGCAGGTGTGCTTCCACGTCGAAATGAGCTGCTGCTGTAATCAATAAACTGAATTTCCCCCTTCTGTGTATTTGTCTCATTTAATTGAAGGTTTGTAGTTTTCAGTTTTGTATGGCTTCATTTTTGTCACGTGGTTCTGCTTGTTCAAATCCGGGTGACAACCAGGGTATACCTTGAAAGGGTACTTAGTTCATCCCAGGGCCACATTTACTCCTCTTTTTCTCCTGAGGGTATTTTAGTGTTTTCAATTCATCTGATAACATAGTTTTTGGCTGAGCAGAGTAAACCAGACCTTGAAGAAATCGTTAAAGGCATGGGGAGGTCCCCATCTCTTGCTTGTTCCATTAACCACAAATTTAAAGGTTTTATTCAAAAAAGAAATTTCACATCACAGGTAATGAATATATATGTATATATTTATTTTTTTATTTTTAGCATAGTTTTTTTAACTGTCTTAATGAATAAAAAATGCAATGTGTGCATTTTCATTACTAAAAATGTAATAGCCATTAATTTAGTGAACAATTTAGAAGCACTTTTCCTGATATTTACTGTTAATTAATTTAATGCTATTTTATGACTGGAAGTCTGGCCCTGCATTCAAAATAGTAAGCAAGTACTCTAATACTCCAAATAATCTCTGTAAAATTAAACAGCACACCAAATCTGTATCTGTAAATACAATATGTATTTACAACTGGTAGAGAAGTCTGACATCTCTTAGGGAAAGATCTGAAGCCAGGAATTCAGGAACCCTCAACCCTCTTCAGATACCAGAAAGGAGATTAGTAGTAAACCACAGGAGTAGATGGCGAAATGACAAACCAGAAAAGACACAGCAAACCACAGGAGAATCCAGAGGGCGAGAAGCAATCATGGAGAGTCGGGGTGAACTTTAGATCTGAAAATATAGGAGGTGTGTTGATGTTCATATTTAATAGAGGGAGATGGTTTGGTTGAGTTGATTGGTTGGTTGCTTGCTTGGGGTGATTTCTACTGCTCTCTGGGTCCCTTCTCCACGACACTATCAGCTTGTTTAGTGATATTTAACCATTGAATCTTTTTAATATCTTGATTTTGCTCCTTCACAAACTTCTGTGACACGTCCTCTTACGTCACACTCAATGTGGCAATTTTTGAGATGTTATTTCCTCTTGGGAAATTGGTCATAAATCATAACCTGAAAATTTAAACCACCAGGACCTCTTATCATGGGCACTCATCTACAAACACTTTTCTCCACGCATCCTACTTAATAAACACATGTAAACAGAAAACTGATGGCTCAGTTGGTAGAGCATTGTGCTACCAACGCAAAGGTAATGGGTTCAAACCCCAGGGAAAGCAAGAACTGACATAAAAATGTGTTCGTTTTTACAAATGTAAGTCGCTTTGGATAAAAGCGTCTGCCAAATCAATAAATGTAAAATTAAAATCATCTTGTTAATCTGTTGTTTAGTGAGGGTGGTGTGTTGCTTATGATGAATTTCTACAACACCCGAAGGCTATTCAAACCAAGATTAAATCTTGAAAACACACCTCCTCTTACTATTGTGGGCTTCTTTCTATGTTAAATGAAATAACTTCAAAATCCAATGATGTTTCATATTGGACCAAGTAAGCAGCTGATAACCAATGGCAAAGGTTCCAGCTTTTACTCAACAAATATTTAATAATCAAGTCAAGAGGTCTCATTCATAGTGCAAACTCTGTTTAAAATTTAGAAATGGTATTGGTTATGCCTATTAATTAGTAAATATTGGTATGACTTTTGCAATCAAAGTTTTAATTCTCTTCTTTCACAAAGTAGATCAAAGCAAACCGTTCACTCATTGGAGGGCTAGCTGTCTATAATATGGTTACACCTCTTTTTTGGAATAAATTATTAAAATGAAATGAATATACAAAAAATCTTTTTGATTTTTTCAACTGTATAGCTAATCACAGTTTTTAAAATGATTATAATGAACATGGACTTGAGTAAATCATACAGGATGTGGTGGTGGCCTCAGACTGACGGATACAAGAGACACACGCACACCCTCGCACGCACTTATGTACGTGTATTACTCAAAAATAAAATAACACATCCTAAATCTGAATGAAATATTATTAAACACTTGTTATTTACATTGTTTAATGTGCTGACAACACACACAAATCACACAAACATCACTGGAAATCACATTTATTAACCTATGGAGGTCTGGATTTCGAGTCACACTCAAAATCTGAGTGAAAAAACATGACCGGCTGATCCTACTTTGGTTTAATGTCCTCAAAACAAATCTAAATTAGATACCAGTTTGGTATATCTCATTATACTCCTGGACAGTTTGTGATGCTGGAGGTGGATGGAGTGAGACATGAAACCCCAGGTGAGCTTGACTGGATTCACGTCTGGGGAACGGGCGGCCAGTACAAAGCAAGAATGTGTTTGTCTTGAAGGAGCTGCTGACACCCTCCAGTCATGTGCAAAGAAGTACCACCCTACACCATTACACAGTAAAATCCTAAGAGTTAAATTAACTCTACTCAGAGTGTATTTGGTCCCACTCTATATAGAGTTAAACCAACTCTGAAGGAGAGTTATTTAAATAAGTCTATTTGAACTAAACAGTCTATTTTTGTCTGTTTTTACTCTTTCTGGAGTGGACTTGGTCCCTCTCTGAATAGTTAATATTTAGTTTGCATTTTCCATGCAGATTTGGAAAAACATGAAGAAAACAGATTATTAAATTACTCTTTCTCAGAGTCAGTTTAACTCTATATAGAGTGGGACCAAATATACTCCGGGTAGAGTTAATTTAACTCTTAGGATTTTACTGTGTACTGACCCACTGCCAATGATAGAGAATGTAGCAGGCAGCAGAACGTTCACCACGATGTCTCCAGTCTGATCTGTTACATGTGTGGACCTGCTTCATCTCTGAGGAACCAGTGGTGAATTTGACAATATTGGTGTTCTCTGGTTCGCTGGCCCCCGTGCCACCCCCTTGGAGTCTGTTTCTGGTCATTTGAGCAGCTCTGGCAGTGCTCCTCATGTTCCTCCTTGCACAAAGGCAGAGGAAGCGTTCGTGTACTTTTACGGACATCTCCATGTCTCCTGGTAGTGTGTCCATGCTCTGGAAACTACGCAGACACAGATCAAACCTTTCATTGATGTGCATCTTGGAGGATCTGCACTACCTGAGCCCCTCATCCCACCACTAGAAGAAAAGCCCCACCAGCTTTAAAAACATAACCAAAACATCAGCCAAAAAGCATAAGATCTAAGAAGTCTTGAGGAACCACTCCTCTAATGGGGTGTCTCGCTAACGGTCAATAATTAACGGTTAAAAATTTATTGACAACCGCTGTTTTTTTTTTTATCAGTGTATTTTCCATAAATCATATACATTTTATTTCACTTCTCAGATATCACTGTGATATAAATAGATCTATGACATACTGACATATGACATATTTATAAGGACTATCTGGAAAATGTACAGGGGTTTCCGAACTTCTACATACCACTGTATATACACACTAGCAAATTATTCTTTTTCAGGATTTCAGGACTTTATATTAAACATTGCAAAAAATCTAGAAATTTAGATTGTTTCTTGTCAAGAGAAGTTTTACCAGGGTTTTTTTTTGGTTCTAAATGGAACTTCTTGTCTTTGGTATAAAACCAAAGATAATATGTCTGCAATATAAAGAGAAATAATGTGTTTTTACCCATCACAAAATATTTATGATTCTTTCACTTGAATGCGTTCTTCTCCTCCGAATGGCTGGAAATGTGGAGCCCGTCTCAGTCCTGGGCTCCACCACAAGCATAAGGGGCACATAGGGGGCACACGTAATATGAATCTGGACTTGAGAGCAATTATACACACTTTGGGACGCGGCAATAGTTCTCATAGGTGCATTTGTGTCACGTAGCCTCCCTAGAAAACCCTAGATATGGTCAAGTTATACTGCTGTTCAAAAAGTAATATATTTTATATCCTGTATTAAAGTGAATCTAGATCCTGGAAACTACTCACAAAGTTCTGTTGATGAAAATCACTCTGGCAACCTCAGTGCTAATCAAAATAATATAGTTAAAAGATTTAATTTCTAATGCATTTTGTTTCTTTTTTTCAAGCAATGGAAGCGGGACTCCCCCTGCTGTTTCAATCCCAGCAGATTAATCCTTAACTCCTCACTACTCCACCAGCAGAAGCAGACATGCATCATTCTATTCTATTCTGTCTTAGAGAAGTAGAGCTCAGCTACTGACGAAATGATGCATCCAGACCTTTACTGATTTTTTATATCAGAACCGGCTCTTAATACAATATATAAAACATGTCTTAGAACTGTTTCAGTGGTGCCTTAACTTTCATGTAAAAACTTGTAGTGTGGTGCAGTCCGTCTATAAAAACGGTTCAACATTTGCCACATTTGTTAAGATGCATGTTTTGGCTCAATCAGTTTTGTGTTGATATGATATTTGGGGAGCTATAGCACCCCTAAAACTACCACTAAAACCTCATAAATCTAGAACTATGTCATTAACATTTATACATTTGGCAGATGCTTTTATCCAAAGCAACTTACATTTGAATGAACATATTTTCTATGTCAGTTCTTGCTTTCCCTGGGATTTGAACCCACAACCTTTGTGTTGTTAGCACAATGCTCTACCAACTGAGCCACAGGAAAGCACTAACTGTAGAGTTAGTTTGGAGTTAGTGGCTTATAAAACAATTACAGTGTTCTGATATAGTTACCTTAGATTTCGCATCCTGCATTTGGACTGTTGTGAGGAAACTCAAATAACAAGATGCCTTTTAATTATAAAAAAATATTCCTAAGGTCACTATGAGTAACAAAAACCAACCCCCATGTCTCTATGTTTTTCGGTAGCTGAGCTATGTATATGCAAAATTGGTTGATATGGTAAACAGTCTGGTTACTATGGAGGGGTCAGTTACATAATCTAATATTTCTCATGTCATTATGAGTGTCATTCACCCACCAATACCTAAGACGATTTTCCTAATCTGGTTGCTATGGTAAACGGTTGCTATGGAGGAGTAAGTCACATGATATATGACATATAATGTAGCTTTTGTCACTATAAAACAACCGCATGCTTCTATAATTTACCAAAACTAAGATAGAGTCCAGGTTGTTAGGGTAAGCAGTTAGGTTGCTAGGGAGTGGTCATAAAAACATTTGTTGTTACTATGCCTAACATAGACAAACCTCCATTTCTCCAATACATTTCATCTTGAAGATATTTTTCAATGAGTTTAAATGGCCTTCATAACCCTAACCCCTTCTAGAGTGTTCAAATACTTTTGCACAGTGGTCGGTAACCTCTATCTTTTAGATAACCTCTAGGTTTTCAGTTCGGACTACAGTTTTACAAGCCAACATAATAGGAATGAAGCATTAAAGAGTGGCCTGTAGACACTTTGAAGGAGTTATGCCAGTGTAAATGACAGATATAAAGCAACATTGTGAGGATGAGTGAACTCGACATTTCTGCGACGCTTAACCCACCTTTTGATTACACATGAAATGGCTGAAAACAGATCAGACAATGTTTCTCATCACCATGGATCCCAAACAAAACCAGATCCTCTTTAAAGAATCAGACATTGGGAGCATGTCAACCTGCACAACAAACATAATAAACTCTAGCTCACCTTCTTCACAGCAGCTCTTCTAAACTCACACAAAGCTAGATGTTGGAGCAAACAGAGACTCTTGTGCTGTTGATCTGTGGGTTTGTAGCTCGAAGTGCAGGCATTGTGAGAGGGATTGCATTCGTTCTTGGATTGTCCTTTAGAAGAAAGCCTCCGGCACACACAGTAGAGGTGACATATGAAGATTGTCACTTCACTGCTTTAAACAAGAACTTTCTCCCAGAAGGTTAAGTCCTCATTCCCACCAGGAACATGAAACCAGGCTAGAACCAGAGGCATCATAACATTCTCAGAGTAAATGAAAGCATGGAGGTGTGTCCAGATACTATGTCTTTCATAAAACTCTGAAACTGCAGTCAAATATTTTGTAAAATATTTGTAATTTAAACTCTCTGATAAAGTCAGTCACATTTAATAAATAAAATACTTTGTGATGTTTCCTGTAGTTTGCTCTCCACATCTTTAAAGTTTGGAAACTTGAACCTTCAGCTCCCTCCACAGATTTTGTTTCTTGGATTAAGTTTGCAGAGGGCATTTAGAACTTATATGTGCTGCTTATTCAGTCACACTTTTATTGCCTTGGTTGTGTGTTTTGTGTCATTGTCATGCTGAATGGCATGACAATGAAAAAAAGGTTATGGTAAAGTTGTCCTGTCCCCTTGTTACCAACCCCCCTCCTCACCTACACAATGGCCCTTCCCAGATCATAATGTTTACCATTTAATTTTTCACCCTTCTGAATCATTCAGATGTTCTCCACTGAAAATGAGCTCTCCATTTCAGTTTTTTACTGAAGTGTGTCTCCAATTGTTCTCTTAGTGACTCTGGTCCCAGCAGCAGTTTTGAGATCATTGAGGAGATCCTCCTGCACTTATGTGTTGCTACACAGGTGACCAGATGATTCTCCTGAGCTCAGATAATTACTAGTAGAAAAGATACCTGGGAGCAAGTTAAGTGTTTTTCATTCAAACAAAACCACACCCATTTGGAGGCTTCATTAAAATGCATTTTATGCATTACTGGAGATCAAATGTGCGGGCATTAGCAGACACCTGCAGTGACCAGACAAAGACAAATAATGACTGAATGAAATAATTACATTTACCGAAGCATAAATTCTTTGTTGAGAAATGTTGAAAATCCCAGACTTTAAAAAGTATCTTACTTTTATAGCGTAGTTTATAATGTATACATCATTTTTCATAGTCAACAAATGTGTAAAATTACTTTGAATCTCTTGTAACAAACATAGTTTATACAAAACCCTTGATCTATTTGTGCATTTGGTAATAGTACTGGATTGGAAGGTAAAAATGATCTGTAAATGACAGACTATTAAACGACCCTAAATTTGTAATGATTTTGTGGTTCTTTCTTTGATTCGTGTTTACGTTTGCTGCATCATTTACAGGTTATTTCTGGAGTTATAACTTTCTGGGTCCATTCAGGAACAATCAATTAGAATAGTCTCTAAAACATACCATACATGTAACAAATATATACTATTATTATTATATTTTATAGCATTATATATAACATTAAATAATTAGTGCCTCCAGGAGTTACTTATAAGATTTAACTATTGTGACAGGTGTAATATTTCAGTTTGAATCAACATTTGTGGCATTTTTGTTTCCAATTCAAAAGATAAATGCTTTTCCCTGGAATCAAACCATTTTGTCACATTTATAGAATTGACTCAAATCACAATTTGTGAGCTGCTTTAAAAGGTGAGTTTTTGTTATTTGGGTAGACAGCTTTAAAATTAATTTCTTTCAAATTACTGAAATTTATTCACACATTAATAGAACATTTAAGTTCCATTTAAAGATCTTTAAGAGTTTTGAAAATTGTTGAGATGAGCATCTATTTCACACCGTTTAGCTTCTTCAGGTGTTTCCCTTTCTCTCATCAAATCCAACATCTGAAATACACCTTATTTACTACGTACCACATTTGAGTCTAAACTTACTTTTTAAAGCATTTATTGTACCTTCTATGGATGAATCAAGTTCAAGTGTTGCACAGACATTCTGTCAGTTCTCTCTTTTTCCTTCCATTCAGAATTTCTCTCCTGTTGCATCATGGGATCAAGAAGTGTAGATGCTATTCACACAAGAAGAATCTCACCAGAAGGTCATCCAGATACTTCTCGTCTAGTGCTTTTCACATTTTGAATTCGAACACAGCACTGCCTGCTTCACATATTATGTTTCTTACCTACGACTGAAAAAAAGTTTGTAAAGTTACTTGATTTTTTTGTGTACGTCAGTTCACCATGATCAGAAAGAGCCACACTAACATGTAACACTAACGTGTGAACATAAAATCATGTCAGTTTGACACAGTCTGATATTGTGGAACTGAAATTAAGAAAAATCAAGCAAAGTTTCAAATTTTCTCTGTATGAAATAGAAAAAAAATGTGTGTACACTGTAAACCTCAGTATTCAAACATTTTGCAGAAACAAGTTGAAGAAAACAAAACTCAAAAATAAAAATAGTTTGTACAACAGATTGTTTTTGAGTAGTATCAACTAAAATTGTTTTAGGGTAACAGGTTTATTTAACAGTGTGCTGGTAACTTTTTGGGTTTACTGTGTAAAAGAAGCTCATTAATGTAATAAAAATTCTAACAGACATAAAACAAGTAACAAAATGTTATAACTTATCTGGGAAAAAATGTTATTGTTTAAATGTAAGATGGTGAAGCTTATTTTATTCAACTACATTTATTTAAAGTGTACATTCAGAAAAACTATATTATTGTAAGAGCAATTTATGGTGACGATTGTTTCATGTTTTCCCTAAAAAATGTTTAATGAATGAATTAACAATAATAAAAGGTACAATAATATTAAGTGCAGTTGTATTAACACATGGCGTGACAAAAAAGATACACATTTTGGGAGTTTTCATGATTGAAAGAATTGAACGTTTTATATTTTATGTTTGTAGCAGCACCAGAAGACTGTTTAAGTTCATTTCTATCACCTATTGTTGCTTAGAGAAGACGTGTTATCTGCTCTGTGCTCTGCCATGCCCTCGCAGAAGATGGTTTATGTTTTAATTTGTATTAAAATCTTTTTATGGAACAATTGCGCCTCTCTGCGGATCATCAGTGAAGCCCAAAGCCTTTCCTGATCCCCTCGATCCCACACTGCAAGCTGCAGCCAAAATAAAATCATTTCAGAGGTGATCCATAGAACCAAAAAAAAACCTTAACGGAGGTTTGTGTGTGATTATACCCATAATTTGATGATTATGATCACATTCAAGCATTACATTATTAAAGAACCCAGGTTGAACGCGCGGTACTGCATTCAACGGACTCTGTCGCCATCTAGCGTTAAGTGTTATTGCACTGAAAGCTCACATTAGATACTTAATCGCTTTTCTCAGAATCTACATTAACCATGAACGGCAGATTTAGGGTTAAGTGCTGAGAGTTGCATGATGTGAACGTTTCTAGGTTATTATCCACACTTTGAGCTTGTTTGGGTTGAGATCTGCGCGACATACTTCCACAGAAACCCTCCACAGCCGAGCCTAAATCCAGGTAATACACAGCAATAACCCGCTTCTGCAGTTTCTTTCTTTCCTGCGCTCGCAGAGGCCAGATGTCGCGTCTTCCATGAAATCTCAGCTGATTGCTTTGACTTTTTTTCTACGAGTGAACCGTCACTCGTTTTTCACAAGCTCCTCTGGTTTAAGCACGGGCCTAAAATTCGCGAAATTCCATCAACAAATCACACGAGATCAACGTGATTTTCTTTTGGGCATTTGTTTCACTTTTAATCAATTATTGGTTGTTTGCGCAACAGGAAATAAAAGGATGCGTGATGCATCTAGCTCCCGAACACTTCCAGACTTTGCTAAACAGACAATAATAATTCCCTTTCAGCCTGGGAGAAAGAGGGGGAGAGTGTGAAAGAGAGAACTGTTGTTAGACTGCTATATCAAGGAAGAAGGACTCCCTGTTAGCTGTGAAAGGCTTTGCCTTCTTTTCCAGAATAGATATAGCACGAATTTTTAATTCGTTTTTCTTTCAGAGACAACAATGCTGTGTTTGAAAGAGGAACACAATTTGGTTTTTGTGAGGGATTCCTTTCTCCTCTCTCGGGCCCAGCTGTCCATATGGAATAGACCGCGTACAACAAGCACCACAATGGCACCAAGTGACAGGCGCTCACAAAAAACAAGGATATATCTCCCTGAGTCAGGGATGCACTGGTCCAGATAAAGAGCTGAATGGCCTCCAGAACCCCGGACTGTCTTCTGCTCGTCTCCCCGGTTAATATTCACGCCTCCAGCGACCCTCCGCTTTGTGGGCCTTGTGTCATGTACTGTATATTGTGCAACTATAGACTGCTTAAAAGTGCACATTGTTGAGCATCTCTACAGCTCTAGCTTGGGCTTCCTTCGGCTGCTATCGAGGGCAATCGTCCACTAGGAAATAAAACACTTCCGTGGAAACATTTAATCGCGTTCCTGAAATATGTGCGGGATTTATCGGTCGACAAATAAATATTTTCTAACCGGTGCATTTGTTTAAAATTATATACGTTACAGTATTACTTTTTACAAAATAGATTGCACGCTAAAATGCATATTTTAAAGGAGATAACGGGGAAATATCACACAAGGCGCGTAAAGCGATTTCACGTTCTTAACGTTTTCCGTGTTTCCGTTTTCCTCACAAGATGTGTATTTATTTATTTAATGCTTAATTAAATCAGGGACGATACAGAACATTTTATAAATGCTCTACAAACAAGCTTATAGCCAGAGGCTAAGTTATAAAAACATTGGGTTTAAAGCCGCTTCTAAACATTAAAGTTTATTGTAGTAGAGTAGAAAAAGGATAAATCAGCATCCGCTAAAAGAAAGACTTTCCATCAGAAAAAAAACAAAGCTCATTTGAGGTTGAAAATGGATAAACCTCTGCAGAATTTTAATTTTGGACGAGGAATCTCTTCAAGATTAGTTGTGTAAATAATGAGACAAAGTGTCCGTTCAGGCGTTTGTTTAAAGGCGGCCGGGTTTGTCCTCGCATCTGCTCTGAAATGAGTTTTAAAAATAAAACCCGACACCGAACAATGCTCGCACCCAAGACATTGAGAGCTAAGATAATCCTGATTGGGAAAGCAACCAAAGAGAGGGCGCTTGAGCTGGCTACACCGCGGATAAATAAGCACAAAAACTTTGATTGTTTTTGAACAATTTCAGTTTTCCCTCGCAAAAATAATTTCAACGAATTAACGGGAATTGTTCGCGCAGCAAAACAAAAAAAAACAAAACAATCAAGCAACCTAAACTTAAAAATGAATGTAGAATAATTACATTTGAACCGTATTCTAAGAACCTTAAGCAAACTTTGTCACGAGTGTTTTTTTCTTGTAAATGTGCCGTTTAACAGCCGACACATCCCCGCCGGAGCTTGAAAGGAGGAGAGCGCTTGGATGAAAAGCTGCTTGGCTGAAGGAGCCCTCTTATATTAGCTGAGTGGATTTTAGTCGTTTCACAAGTGACTTTAGCCTTCTTGAGTGTTAGTAAATTCGGAAAACGCGCCATTTGTGCGGAACAAGTTTTTGCTCACTATATTTTTCGGTTTGTTGTGATTGTAACTACTAATGCATGGAATCTTATTTTGCAAATGTGTCCGACATCATTGAGACCAATCGGAATTTCTGAAACACATTTCTTTTTATTAAAAGTGAATAAAAAGAATCGTGGAGCTCCCTCGCCTGCGCGCGCGTCAAGAACATGAGGGATGTTTATCGACACTGATGGTCCATTTCCTCATAAAATGGGAAATATTACGCCTTAAGAGCGCTCAAACAGTGCTCACAAAACTATGTACATAGGAAACAAAGCAATGAAATAAGCTAAGGGTTGCCAGTGTTTATTCATGGCCATAAATATATTCAGTCCATCGGGGAAGAAAGAAATAAAATTTCTATAATCATAAAGTGGTTTTGCACGTGCGTGAAACACGAAGGACAAAAAGAAAACATCTCTACAACACACACACACACACACATACTTTACAAAATTTCACAAGAGCTTTAACATTCTTGAAATGCGGGGAGAGACTCGACCCGGTTTTCTTAACGAAAACATGTAAACATGGCGCACGCGTCAATCCCCAGAATAACCCGGTGAGAGGGGGTCAAGCTGCAAAAATAAACGTCTTTGTTTGGAAAGCTCCCTAAGCACGGTCTTTAAGATGCAGCCCAGAGTCTGTTTGAGTTCACCAAGTCCACTGTTGCGTTTGCACCAAGTGATGCGCTGTTGGGAACTGTGGCGTGGTGGCGGCGCTGTAATGCGCGTTATATTGCATGTGCTGGAGCGACTGCGCGCTGTACGCGGAGAAGGGAAGCCCGGCCGGAAAAGTTGCTGCCAAGTCCTGAGCTTTTAGCGTGTGGCAGGGTTTACCGTCCCTGACTAACACCGGCACGGCCACCCTCCTCGGAGAAGGCAGATGGCTCACCTCCATCCCTTTCTCCGCGCGCGCTCTCTTCATTTTGTACCGGTGGTTCTGGAACCAGATTTTCACCTGGGTCGGCGTCAGACGGATGAGGCTGGCGAGGTGCTCTCTCTCCGGGGCCGAGAGATACCTCTGCTGCCTAAAGCGACGCTCAAGTTCGTACGTTTGTGCCTTGGAAAAGAGCACCCTCCTTTTGCGCTTCTTACCGGAGTCGCTGCCCGTGCTCGAAGTTTCCTTGTCGTTGTCCGGGGATTCGTCCGCCGAAGGTTCCGGGGATTTCGCCGAGTCTTGAGAGTTTGCAGACAGACCATGTACTAGAAGAGGAACATGATGAGAGAGGAAATCATGAGTACATTCAAATCCCAGCCCTTGCAATGATGCATTGTAGTATTTTTAATTAAAATAAAGTATCTTTATATTTGTAAACAATCTGATAAATCAATGCGGAACTCATTTGTAATGTAGTTCAAGGACAACAAAAAAAAATGTAGTGCATTTTAAGAATTAAACGTTTTTGTTATAGTTTGAGACATACACTAAAGTACACTCTGATAATAAATAATTTGCATTGTTGCTTTCTTTGAATAATTATTACGAATTATTAATATAGATCAAATCAACCAAACGAAACACACATTTAATCAATTGAAGTATCTGCGTTCATTTAAAAGAAATCCCTGTTTTATTCAAGAATCTGGATGTTAACAAACAAAGAGTGGTAGATAAACGAATTTAAACTGTTACATTGATCAATAATCTAAATCCAGAAACACACAACAAACGAGCAATAAACGGAAGATTTCGGTGAGCTACTTGTTTCCTCAAACAGAGTTTCTCCTTGACTTACTCGAGTACTGGATGCTGTCTGTGGTCGCGAGCCATCGCGTGTAAGGATTGTCGCTGTTATCGAAAAAGGGATTCTTTAAAGGCAGGGTTTGCACGCTCTCCAAAGGACTTTGCACTCGCACTCCAGGCGTTTTAGTCGCCTCGGAACCCTCGGTATCTTCCTCAGTCCCGCTGATAGATCCTTCTTCATCGTTAGTGTCAGGCAGGTCCAAAATGTCCTTCACCGAAAAGCCCGTCTTTGTGTTGGTCAACGACATCTTCTGGAGCAGTCGGCGCAGAGAAAGTTGCTGCGATCCTCTGTTTGGAAACACAGAACACGGATGCTTTAATGAATGCAGGGTCTGAGCTCAAGTCGACGCATGAGGCTAGCGAGGAGGGAAGAAAGTCTCGGGGAAGAAGTCCAGGAAGAATGCCAAAGAGGCTCGAGAGCAGAGCTGAGGCTCGCTGATGGAGAGTGCGCTTCTGCTGGGTGTTAGGGGGAATAAGCCATTAACAGACTGATCAGTCCATATAAGGTTGGTCTCAACACATGAACCTGCAGTGAAAAAGCATTAAAACCGAGAAAGGTTGGCCACGTGTGGGCGGGTCTTGGGAGTCAAGTGGATGAAGACAGTGTTTGCCGATGTGAAATTGTGGGTTTTGGGGAGATCCTAGCCTGTACCATTGGTGCTTCAGAACATGATGAGTGGTATAACGTGTCAATTAATTACAAAGTTGGGGAGGGCCTTTTTTACACCCGATTTACATACAAAGAACCTGCAAGTTGCGAAACGCAGGCCCGAGGAACAAACCATCGAATACTCATCTGGTTTAGTGCGTCGGTGGTTACAAACTAATGTTTGTTTTTGGAAGGACAAAGACATCGCTTGTTCTAACGCTAATTAAATGCGGGTCAATATTTTCTTTCGGGATTAAGGACAAGGGTTGTTCACTGGACACGATTGAGCCGTCAAAGAGGACTTGTATTTTTGTGACGCGGATAATTTGCGCATTTTTATTATTACTATTTTATTTTTATTTTTTTTTTGTAAAAACACAATGCATCGCATCTGAACGCAATCGTTTTAATTTCGTCGATTCTGAGCTTCTCAGCAAAAGTCGTAGATTGCTCCTATCTTTTTTCCCTCGCCTCTATCTAGTATGTGATGTGGGTGACAATGTCGCAGGTTTCTCGCCAGTGCTCTGCTCATCCTGGGTGGTCGAAGCCGGGCAAACACAAATACAAACCGATTGCTAAGCTGCAGACAATGGGGAAATGTAGACAAATGTCCGGCTCCTGTTGGAAGCCTTTGTCCGGCTCTAGTTTTTGCATTTATTTAAGGGGCAAAATAATGGATGATTGACGCCCCTGTACAATGCGCCCTAACTGTTTGGAATAAATCTGAGCTTGTTCCTAGTTGTCATGGCATTCAGTGCCTTCAATGCACTATCTCTTCATTCATTTCTGTACCCCTCCACAATATCAGCAAAGTCCTTCATCTCGTTCTCTTTAACACTCGCACTGCAAGATTGGTGATAAGTGGGTGCAAATGAGATGAAATAATTTCTGTTTTATTCATTCAGTTAATTATTGCGCCTTGGAACATAATTCCATTTAAAGCAGCGAAGATTGTTGTACATTTATTAAATGCGATCCACATTATCAGCTCTGGCAACCCTGCTAATAAACAAGCGAATCTGCTCGATCCTGTAAACGGCGAGGTCCTTAATCAGTTACCTGAAAGGTAAATACTTAACCAGAGTTTTGCGTGGAATTAATCACGCAGCGACAGAGGAGTCGCACAAAGGGAGCATTGAGCTGGATGCATTTGCGCAAGGTCATCCTTGCTGCCGCTTCCCATGCGCGCAGACAGACCGGGGAAAATGCCCTCCGTAAACAATAAAAGTAATCAATACACGGGTTCTGAATCCCCATGTTATTTTCCTGGCTGGGGGAAAACCTGCGATCACCCCAAAACAACTTGACTTGACTCTTCAGATCAATACATTGTGTAAACTAGAAGCTTCACAACATTTAAAGCACATCAGCATTGAAAAACGCAAATCATGGCAAATACATCACATTTCTTTGTATATATTTATTTAGATTTTTGTTTATATATATATATATATATAATTATTAATACATGAAAGCTTGGGTTGCTGCTTTATATGTATGATGAAGCAGCTGGTAGTCAATTATGGACAAATAACTTGTGAGATGTTTAGGCTTATTTAAACACCCTTTATTTCTGATGGTTAAACTGTAATAAGTCTCTATTTTGACCAAAAATGCTCTTTGTATTTTGTATGTTGTTCCAAAATTCATGAAGATACTGTGAATATTTAATAATGTTAATTTCCCTGGTGTCTCTGCCCCAGCGATGGCGCGCGGATGCTCGTGGCTAACCCGCGCTTGGTGATGATCCATCCGGGGGTGTGTTTGAACAACTGAACCTAGGAGTTGAGGAAGGAAAAGTGAACGTGCACAGGCTGAGTGGTTCTACTTCAGCTCAAGAGCCATTTCCTTCTGTTTACCTGTTTGCTTTTGCAGGTAGAGCTCAAACAGATCGCTTTCGCGCGCGGACTGACCGGAGTACGCGCTCGGGTTGTTTGGCTGTAATTCCCAGAGAGCATCATTAACGGGGTTTACATCGCATTTGTTATCCAAATATTTAGACAGCAAACTTGAGGTCCCCTCAGAAGCTGTCAGGGCTCATGTCAGAGGAGGATAAATGATGCTGTCATAATAAACACACGATCTCTTTAACAACAATACTATATGTTAATAATACGTTTTTATAATTTCAATTTGAAGGGATTTTGATAAATGTACGATTTACAAGAAAAAGTATCATAAAATGGTCTAAAAAAGATCAGATTTTTTTTTATTTTATTACAGGTTTGGACCGTCGAGTAAAGTCTGCATCTTTGCTGATGAAAATAAAATTAATCATCAAATAACAACCGACATCCCTTAATCTTTTAACAAAGTGAGCGAATCTGGCATTTCATAGAAGGCATTGTTAAAGCGCAAAGAAGAAAGGCCCTTTATATTGTTGATTAAAAAGAAAAGCTGCCGGAAGGCAGAGCAATATAATAACGTTGATCATTTCGTGCATTAATCGGTGGATTTCAGCGCGTTCCGACGCCTCGGGCGCGCGCTCCAGCTTTGATAAATAACCTCGTTTCCTCTGGGATAAATGTGCTCGCTGACAAGAGCGATTTTCCGCTTTCCCCGAGCGATTAAAAGGCCAGCAAAGGGAAACGATGGCGCTGAAATGATCAGTATGGTGGTCTTAACGCGGAAGCCTCTGGCGGATGCCCCGCGGGCCGGATCGGCGGAGCCGGGCTGACTCTCAAGCGCTGCGCTTTTTACTCGTCTCAAAGCCTCCAATGATTAAACATGTCACCGGGAGATTAACTGTGTGCCCATGGCTCCGGGACAAGTCTTGATTTGTTTAACAAGCAGTTTATTTGTAACGCTGAATTTCCTAGTGTCCAATTCTCCACCCCGACACCTTTATCAGAGAAGCCGAAACGAATTGCTTTAAGGATTATCATTTTAATCGCGTCATTTCTTCCGTGGGGTCCTGTCCACCCCATCTTTTTTAGGGTTTAATTAATTGTAAATTAATAAAAAAAACTCACATGTTAAGTTTGCAATATTCAAATGTTAACAGGAATATTTTATGAGTTTATTTTTATCATTAAAGACGTTGGTCCCCGGCGCTCAAGACAGATTTCTGATGCGCGGGCGAACTCTGCCGGTGCGAACGCGCATGACCGCAGAGAAGCCGACGGAACAGAACTTTCTCAACAGATTCACTGCAAAACACGCGCTTGTGTTAGAAATTCTATTACTATTTAGTCGTGAAATCCCCGGCTTTTCATCGCAAAATAGCTGCAGCTGGCAAGACAGCATTATTCTTGATATTGCAAAAAAATAAATAATAATAATAAATAAAATTAAAACTTATATACAATAATGAGTTAAGTAAAACGTATGTTTCCATTACTATTACTACTTCTAATATCTATAATAAAAGCCCATTATTTTGAGTTTCTGTTTTCGGAGGCTTATTTTGTGCATGGGCCACATTATTGTTCTCTCAAAACACTCATAACCATTCTTGTTAAGGTGTGGATTTGTATAATAATGAAAATGCACCATCATGTACCACATGTACCCCCCAAAAAAACAGTTAATGCATTTAATTAAAAAAAAAAAGCATCTTGACAACTAAACTGGGCAAAACGGGCAACGTAGTCAATTAAAAATGAAAAAGAGCATGGTGAAAATCTAATTAAATAATACATCAGATGAATCATAATTCATTCAATTATACAGCTTTAAAAACTATAAATCAAAATAAAAAAAGAACATGTGGTAAATGTAGAAAAGTAAATGTTCTTTTTAAGGCTTATTGTCATTTGTCTTACGATCCTGTAGATTTCATTCATTCTTTCATTCATTTTCCTATATCCATATAGAGTTCATGGGGTTCTGGTAAACCCTGAACAGGTTTCACACACATCAACCTGGTGCATGTTTTGGGGAAATCGGAGTACTCCGCTTATAGGCCTCGAACCAGCAACAATCTCACTGAAAAGCCACAGTGCTGCCCACTACGCCGATGCTTCATCAATAATTTCATTCAATCTAGCAACTTGTTTACTTGATTTGTCGTGCTCATTATAAAATGGAAAATAGCAGTGAATGTTCTTTGTAAATAATATTTCAAATGAAAACGAAGCACAATCTCGGAGGCCCCCTAGTGGCCAAGGGATATTAAGCAGCGCCTTGGGTCACAGGAAATATTAAACACGGCCCAGGATTGGGCGAACGACATACATTTTATTTCTAAAACCTGATCATAGACCCCCGTTTACAGACACGTGGGTTAAATCTTGGCCTTGGCGATGGAAAGTAAATGAAAATTAGACGCCTTAAGACTCTATAACTTAAAAAAAACTGAAATAACCAAGCTTAACACCGTTTATTTTATTATCCAATATCATCCATTTCATTTCACCAGATAGCAAAAAATAAATCAATAAATTGTTCAATGGAACAATAGGTGATTACATTTTATTGAGATTTTGTTCGCTAATCGGAACCATAGGTTTTCCAAACCCTTCTGAACCTTCGGGAAAGGCCACATAGAATATAGAAGCCCATTAAGTCGCACTATCACTGTCTGTGTGACAATGAACTGCAACTCGGTGTCTTCACGAGTTAAAAAATAATAATATAACAATAGTGTGAAAGAATGGAGAATAATATAATTATTATTATGATGATGATGATGATGATTATTATTATTATCATTATTATTATTATTATTATTAATAATAATAATAATAATAATAATAATAATAATAATAATAATAATAATAATAATAATAATATTAATAGACTGCTATTATTATTTTTATTAGTTGTGTTATTAGCTTCAATTATAAGCTTTTATTTAATTAACTAAATATGAAGACTTGTACGTCTCCTTTTGTTTAAACATATAAATAGACTCTTAAATTCAAGAAGTAGCTATAAGAAAATAATAGGTATGATTTCGTTCTTTACAGTACATACCGCATGAGAAGATAGCGTTTAATCTCTGCACACCTAGAGAGCGTGCAGCTTTTGAAGAGAGGTCGAGTGATTGCAATAAAAGCTCACCTGGCGGCTGTCGGAAGAGGCTAAGTGCTGTAGCTAGCGTGAAGACACCCCTGCATTTAATGAAATATCTCCAAATGAAAGAGAGAAGTGCACGCTCCGATAAGCCTGATGTGCTTTATATACCCGGAGAACAAGCACTCCTGTCGTGATACTGTCCAGGCAGGTTTGCATAGCTGGCTCGGCCTCAGATTAGCCGCTAGCATCGCGTGGTGTTTGTTTTCCCCGGCATTGACGTGAGGCTAAATATTGGCCATATGTTCGCGGGCAATAAAGCGGCCACGAGAGTAAACATGGTCGCCTCATAAGAGCTGATTTCAGGATTACTACAGCCTTATGAGACGACTCCATCCACTTAGGAGGTGAAACTATTGAAAGCTGTTCATGATATCAGATAGGAGCTAGCTGATTGATGTGACGTTTCTGGAAGCTAAAAAAGTGCAGACCAAATAAATCGGTCGGTTGCTATGATGGTGGTGGTTTGGAAGAGCAGATGTGGCATATTTTGTTGGGTGAAAATATCGGTTTACTCAAGATAGCCAACCCTCCTCAGGGATGGTTGATAACCTGGGGTCAAAGGACTAGCTCCTGCTTGAGCAAAGTGTAAACATTTTGGATCAAAGCAGTTCTCTCTAAAAGGGGACTTAATATGTGAATGGAAAACACAGTGGTGAAAATGTTAAAAGAACAGAATTCAACAACTTACTGAGTGGACTATTAGAGATCTTGAGATATTCAGAAAAAATAACCTGGATAAATTTAATTGCTAGGAAAGTGAATACTACTTCATGCTCCGCATACACCTATCCAAGTTCACACTCAACACTTGGTCAGAGAGTTTATTTCTCACTCTACTTTCAACTCCCACTGCAACCAGAGATCAAACGAATGTACCTAAATAATTCATCAATTGCTCTATCATAATCTGTAAACTCAGGGACCACAAAATAAAACTTGACTCATATGTCATCACTGGAGATTTGTCTTTGCCCTGGGATTTAAAAAAAAAAAAGAGTAATTCAAGAAGTGAAATAGGACAAATGGGGAGGGTTCTTTAGATCCTCATTTAGAATTAAATGTGTGGATATCATTTGGGATCACACAATATAAATTCTTGGAGGTTAGTAATTTGTTTGATGGAAACTTTGCCTTTTATTACAAAATTTCCATTCCACCAGACCTGAAGCATTCTGGCAACTATCTCCTCATGGGTATTCCCAAAAAGGTTAAATCAGTAACCAAACTGTGATCAGAAAAGGTACTCAGTGGCAGAATAAAAAGGGACAGTTTTGTACCTTATCAATAACTATATTGGCACATTTAAAGCTTTAGATGGTACTTTTTATTACCAGATAAAAGTACGAGAAACGTAATTGTTTTTTTGTAATCAACTCACAAAAACACAAACATCTTTGAAATACACAAAAACAAAAATATTGATTTTCAAATGTCTACTATATGTGTTTTTAAATGTAAAAATAAAGAGGTAATACTTGTGATTCAATACACATAAATACTGATCATTGTTGTATGTATATTTCCAATTAAACATTGTTTTTTATTCTTTAAAAAATTGTTTTTGTAAGCCAGAAATAATTTGAAATGTCTGGAGCATTCATAGTGTACCATACACAAAATGTGTGTTTTCCTTTAAGTACAACAAACCAGGACCTTCCACAAATAACCTCTGTTTTATGTATTCATTAAACAACTGCATCTCAAAGACTTTATTGTGAGCAGCTCATCACAATGATGGTTTTGTTAAACGCACGGGGAGCAAGCATCCATCTATCAACGCAGGAATACATTACCAGTGGTTTTGTCAGTTGGCACTTTACGAGTAAAGAGTGAAATTAGCCTCGCGTTATCCTTGCTCTTGAGAGCAATGCCACAGTGCAGCCAATACACATAAATAAATTGGACTCATCCCTGCATTCAGATCCCATATTAATCTAAAGTAGCAAGTTTGACTAGCTATGCATTCATGGAGCTCCTTGGCCAGCACAAAAAATCCTCCACTCATCCTGTTGTCAATCTTTGTGCACCAGGAGTCCTATTATGACCACTCTGAGGGCTCGTTCAAAGACCTTCAGAGCAAGAATGGAGATGATAGACCCTTGTGGTCAAGCTATTAAGATGCATCCCTCGCCAAAGCCTGATGACTGAAACACTTCAAAATGAGCTGGATGATCACATAAAGACACCAATGGCATGCCTTTCTTGTATCCATCAGTTCAAGTTTTGATACATCAAGCACTTGAGGAGGGTCGCTCATACAGAGAGAATGCATCTCCAAACACAAATGCATCTAGGCTTCGGTCGTTTTCAGGCGAGTGTGCACTTTTGGGGAAAATGTTTAATTAACTCTGAGGCCAACCTTGTGGATATTCACAACAAGCTCTTGCATGGGAGCTGTCCACTCATTCCCATTGGAGGAGTGCAGCGGCCAGTGTTCACCAGTAAATGGTTTCATTTTACTTGGTCCCTTGAAACTCATTCCTGTTAATAGCTCCTGAACATTTCAGGTCATGAATTGGGTTTCTGAGGTGCAGAGATACATGGGAGGAATAATCAGAAAGAATGCGATTCACTGCGGCACGCTGTGGGTTTGAGGGCCCAGGACCCGATGAAAAGCCTGGCTCTCCTTGTTACTAATAACTATCAGCTGAACCCATGCACTTTAAAGAATTAATGTTATATAAAAAGATGTCCCAAATCAGCGTGGGTAAAATTTTTCCTTGTTAAATACTTGTTTAAAGAACTCCCATTCATGTTGTTTACTTATAAACATTTAATTTAAATTGCTAGATTTATCAACTGTTAATATGCAGCCATAATATTCAAATCTAAACACTTCTTCATACTTGTTTACATTAAATATACAAGACCTATAGACATACACATGTAGTATTCCACTATTATTACATTTAAGCAGCTTCCTAAACAAATTTGCCCCCCCCCTCGTAGAAAATATTATTATTATTATTATTATTATTATTATTATTATTATTATTATTATTATTATTATTATTATTATTATTATTATCATATTATCTTTGTGTGTATTGCGGTAAGGTGAACAGTTGCCATAATGCAATTGCTATAGCCAATCAGCAGCTCTTTTGAAGTTTTTCCTCTACATTTTCCTCTTTTTTCCTGTATAACTAGTATTCTACTAGTGATAACTAGTATTCCTTGAATGGAAACACATTGCAGTCTACATGTGGTCAGTTTACTATTTTTTCTTTCGCTTCGTTTTTGTTAAGGTGTAGAGATTTTATCACCATTAGCAGCAAAGCGATTCATTTAAATGTAAAACATAACAAACCTGTGCTAAAAAAATTAGCATGTGACAAAATCTGTTAATGTTAAATAATACTCTTTTTGCATTATAGTCATTATCTGACCAATGAAGTAATATATTTAACATTAATTTCTATACTGGTGATGAGGCCTTCTATATAGCTGCCTGTGAGATTCAACACTTATTTTTAACCCAATTGTCAACATAAAAGATTAAATATCTTAGCAATTGTTCCAGGCTAAGTATCAAGATGTTTGGTGGCTAGTGTTTTTTACAAATGTCTGTGCTTGGTTCATTAACATTATTGCAGAAGGATATATATATATATGCTTGTAAAAATTGACATCAGGTGCTTCCTGTTACTTCCAGGTTACTTTCTTTCTTTAAAGTAGTTTTGTTAAAATGTTTTCTGGGTTTTCTTGCACAATAGAATAAACATTTATAAATGAGCAAGAAGTGAACATTAAAGGGTAAAGATGAACAAAAGCAGGGGTGTTGCTAGGTTTCTTGGGCCTCTGAATCAAAGTCACAGTTTAGTGTTAATTCTGCAGGATTTTTAAAATCATCCCATACCCATTACAACACTCCTGTATGATGCAAACACTAACATAATATAAATATGTTAGCTCTCTTTAACTCAGCAGGTCTCAAATAATTTTAAGGATGAATCATTCCACTTCAAGACTTTAATTTTTGTGTTTTACTTGAAATACAGACTCTCAGTTACCAAGAGAATTATATTGAACCCAGAGCATCAGTTTCAGAAATCACCTTTGTTAAAATAATCTGGTAAATACATCTCAGGCTCTTTTTATTTCTGAACAAAGAGTGGTGCGCTGATTGAACAGCACTGAGCGCCTCGTATAGGCATCAAACGACTTGAAGTTTTGAACAAAGAAACACTGCAGTTATGTGAAGCACTTTTGGGAAAGACAGAGATAAGTAAAACTGAGAGGAACTCACTTTTCTTCTTGGAATGATTAGCTTTGCTGCAGCTGAGAGTTATTCAAGTGCTTTTTAGATTTACTATCTTACTGATAAAATCCTCTTCCCCTTAAGATGCGAAGCATGGATCAGACCACACTTAAATATTCCCAAAAGTCCAGTTTTAGAGCATAAACATGTGTATTTGTATTGTCTAGATACATGTGAGATAACCCACCATTGCTGCAGACGAGCGACTGAACCATCAGGGGTTTTCGTATCAGGGGAACGTAGTGGAATAGATTCTGTCTTTCTAACATACCTTTTTTTTCCAGAAGTAACCAAAAGCATCAAATTTAGGTCCAGAAAGAGTAGTTTTATAAACGAATACAGTGTTTTTCAATCAGTGTGCCGCTGTTACTCGATTCCTATTCAAGTGGCATTCATAATAATGACTATATTATCAACATATGACTATATTATCAACGGTGTGCCACAATGACAAAAAATGTGCCTTGGTGCAATGAACCTTATTTTCTGTGCCATCAAACACTTAATTTGCTCCTCAATATATGCTCATGCTTCTACCACATCCCCTTCATTGCGGATCTCTAAAGAACGGATACACCACAATGTTTTAAAGCTTATAAAGTAAATAAAGGTATGGAAAGAGAAGAAAATCTCATTTGTCATTTTAGTGAACATTGATTTGACATTACCCTAAGCCCGTATTGTCTGTTTTCGTGATGTAATCTAAGTCCGATATACTTGTCTTGACCATACAAAGCCTCTACTACCTATTTAAAATGTTCTCAAAAGGATACTGGAATACTTGTTAATGTTGATGTTTCCCTGAGGCCTCCTCATGTGTTTGGGGATGAGTTGTGTTGGGAATCGATGATGTTTGAGGTGGATTGCAAGCTTCATTTGCTTCACTGTCTCTTGAATTGCATTACTGCCAACAAGAGCTTCCTGTGTAAGGAATTATGGGTAGATGTCCATATTGTCACCATCATAACATAAACCTGTCTCATCTTTTGCCAAAGAGCCAAAACAAAGCTCCAGTGGTAAGAAACCGGGAATAGAGGTAAACAACCATTCCTTGATGGTAAACCACTGACAAGATTTTCAATCACTGATGTTGAAAACTGGGCTAAAAATTAGTTTTGAACCCCATGGGCTGTTTTATCGGAGGCTTCATCACCAATAAAGAAGGTAATATTATTGGTCAGATAATGACTCAGACTACAACACATTCCTACAGCGTCGCACACAACAGTAAGACGTCATTCTTTTTCACACTACGTCTCTGTTTCCTCCCACTGGAGTTCTTATAATGGTGGCTACATGAAATGAGCGAAATGGGAGTATTGCATCAGTAATTTTAAAAACTTGCTCAAATTCAACCTTTCCAGTACTTGTTCCGAACAATACTGCCATCATTCTTGAAGCTTCGCCAATCACAGCAGAGAACTATTCCTTCTGAAGATTTGTGCAACAACCTGCAGACACCACGTGTCCTGAAGATCATTTTATTTTTTTACTGAAACACCAACTTTATGATTGAACAGGGTCCAGATCAGCCCAGTATCATGGTACATTTGTAAAGGCTTGATTTTGATTGTCGTGACACATTCGCTGATAACCTCCATGAATCTTCAGACTCTCCCAGTAGTGAATGAGAGCTGTCATGAGCATATGTTTATCATTATTAACTCTCTCTTTCTTTCTCACACTCCTCTCTGTGAGCTCGTGTGTGTACAATCCTGCTTTTCTGCAGGTAGAAGAGTGTCACAAAAACCACACGAGCATGGTTTTAAGAAGGATGTGAGACTCCCCTTGAACCGTCCATCAGTCTGGAGAGACACGCTGCCCATCTGTGTTTTCTGTAGCCTTTAATTAACAAAACCCAAAAAGAAAGAAGAGCCAGAACATTCAATGTCCTCTCCACAGATGGTCAGACAAATTTCAGAACAATTATTCTGTAAATATCTCTTCATGCGCTTCTTTTGAGGGCAATTAGCATTTTATGTGAGGAGGTGAAACTTTGCTCAAAAGCGGTCAAGATGACAATTTCAGAATGAAAGATAAAAATCTATTTAGAGAGGGAATAAGATTTGAGTCTCCATTCTCTAAAGCTGAAAGGCACTTTTCTTAGATGATATCTATTGAAAAATAAAATGTCAAGGGCAGAGGGGGATTCTAGACACATTAATGACCATGTCTATTCTTGTTGCGTATAAACATTAGCACTTACAAATGTCCCAGTCGCATTTGGTGTTCAAGAAAAAAAAGAAATGGAAGGCTCTCCAGCTTGGAGTTGAATGACTCTCAAGTTATAAACATAATAGTAATGCATTTGGTTATCTTACAATCACCCTTCAACCAAATTGCTGTGATTGCCATAAAAAAGTGTCTTTACTGATTTAGTGATGGGGTCCTAAACAAATATTCACATCCTGTTAGGGTCTTGATGAACATAAATCACTTTTAAATCATTTTGTTATTAAAACGGCTAAAGCTAAAGATAAAAAAAAAGTCTATATATTTTTTTTAATTTTTAGATTCTGTTTGTAGATAAAAGTTACAAGTTTGAGTTTCTCCCTTTACAGGAGCCTCATGGAAGCAAACATTTGTAGAAAGTTGACCATCTCTAAACTGTTTAGAATCCCTTGGTGATTTTCTTTCACCGGAACCATGCTCATCCATGAAAATCCAACTGTCTGTAAAGATCAGCTGTTATATGATGCATCTCTTTGTGGCCAGGTTCAACCAGCCATTACTGCACCGAGAGCTGACTATAGAGTTCAATGAGGAACTTGCTTTTTGAGTGACTCTTCCCAAAGCTCCACTCTATAACTAACTGAGCTCCTCAAAGCTCCATTCTCTCCAATGCAGTCTGCTGCAGATGCATTATATAATCACGTGAACATAAAAGTGGTTGGAACAGTGACTGGATTTCAGGAAGCTGGTGTTCCAGGAATCTCAGGACATAAACATGAAGGATATTTTAGTTCAGCCTTTGGGTCCCTTTTTGCGTGCTCCAAAAATATTTTCGCTGGTTTATGAAAAGAAAACAGAACAGGAGCTTTTGCCTGAGGTGACTCAAACTACAACAGTTTTTATTTGTAAACTGGGATAAAATGTTTCTAGTGTCTAGTAATTTAATCAAAAGACATTTAAATGTTTAAAGTACACAGTGCTCCGGTGAAATTAGACAACCACACCCACCAACAGGAGGGTATAAACAGCCAGGAGAGGTGCATAGTACCGAAATTCCACATCAAAACTGTACCAAATGGTCTTGCATTCCCTCTGGGAATGATGGGTTACACCGGCAACCTTGATGTTCCCTTTCAGTTTGTCACTTCATTTTGTCGGATGACTTTATTGAATGATTATAGATTAACATGTGTTTAATGACAATTAAGGAAATGTTTAAAAAGTTACTACTCAGATCCAAAATATTTTTAGTGGTTTTTATTTTAAAAATTGTAAAAGTTATAACGTAAAAGCTATAACTTAAGTTATTTTTCCATGTATCCATATGCCAAGAGTTACTCTGTGATCAAGCTACATTTTACTTTTACATGTACTTGAAGGCATTTTCACAACAGTAGCAATGCTTCCGTTGAGTACACCGTTTTTCTATTCCTTCCACCCCTGGCTGTTGTTTACTGTGCAATAAGAAGTTCCTACTTAAAGACATTTTAGAAGATGCTTTATGAGACAATACCCCCACAAATAGGGAAATCAACCTTTTGAGAGGTCATCCATCTGCACTCCAAATTGCAAATAACCCACCATCAGTGGACCTTCTCTATGAGTCAAAGTAGGATTCCCAAATTTCCAATAGTTTTTAAAACACTGCGTGGCTTTCAAACACATTTTTAAAGGAGATCCTGTCTGCGGAGGCTAAGAATGTAAAAAAAGAGCATGAAGAAATCTCAAAAGTAATCCCATCTCTGTTGCCATCTAGTGGCACGGGTGCCACCGTGCTCCAAAAGTCCAGGAGAAGTGCTGTATGCAGCACCATGTCTCACCATGAGGCAATTATTTCTTTTATCCACAGGTCACACACTCCCTCAATCTCATTGGTCAGTACCTAATGGGCCATTATTTGAATAAATGAGGGTAACAGCATGGAGCTGGTGACCCCCACCAGTGGCACAGCCTCTCCATATTGGCACACCTGCTGAGACAAGGTAACGTTTATCCCTGACACCTTCCAGAGCGGGTAAAGAAAAGAGAGCCAATGGAGCCGTCAAGGTCAGGTTGCCAGGTCCACCCTGGGTTCATTGCATCCTCAATCCATCCATTTGCCAAAGCCATGCTCTTCTGGTTGCCAGGCTACCAACTGCTAAAGGTGGCGAAGCGTGGCATCATGAAAAACAGAGGAAGATGTTGACTTTGAGATAAGTACCTCTCGAAATTAAACATTTTTCAGAGGTGAACTTTGAATGGCTTTCATGCGCTGGGAGAGGTTTCCATCTCGGCTTTGCCCAACTGGCATTTGCATAGAGGTTAGTTGAGGTAAAAGCAAATGCTTATTAATGTTTTAATTACACCAAAAGTGTGGGACAACTGCATTACTCCTGTTTTGCCCATTTTTCTAGTGTTTGAGAGTGTGTGAATGTGTGCTCGAGGCTGGAGCACTTGGATGGGTCTGTATTAAAGTAAACAAAAAGGTAATTGCTGTATGTGTTCTCATCTATAAACGGTAGGGTGCTCACTAAATCACGATGGCAACTGAGGAAATGGCTCTTGGTGCACACTTTTCCACTCACTTTCCGTGGCGCAAAGGTCAAGAGTGAGAAAACGTTTTGATTGCACTTACAGACCATCACATCTGCCTTAAAGTGTCAAACCATGAGCAAAAACATCAAAAGAAACTAACTTTTATCAATTTACTTTTGTTTAAAAGCTCAGAAATGGTGCAAAACCACAAGAAAACAAGTCAGTTTGAGAAAACGTTGTGAAATGTTTTTTTCAGAAAATAGAACAGCTGCTACACCCTGAAGGTTCGGCTTGGGGAAATTTTATTATGTGTTGTGTCGACAGCTCACCAGGTTCTTTATAAATCTCAAAGAAACATAATTTTTTTTGCACCACCACATACATTTTTGGTTTAAGAAAGACTAAAATCCCCAATCTTTGACTTTTGGGAGAACTTAATTCTTAAAACAATGGTACAAATATAACTAAAAGATCAGAGCTGTTTTACTTATTTACTGGAGTTGATTAGATGGGTATGCATGTACACTCACTTCAAGTTGATATACCAAAACCAGATATACCCGTCACAGTGGCTGGAAGGATGGAGAAGAAACCCAGATTCACTGCTCTCATTACTTCCCTCCACTGGCTCCCCGTTGTCAAGTTTAAACCTCTGATGCTTTTATTGCAAAACAGTCACAGAGTCAGCACCTTCCTACCTTCACAACATCCTACATCTTCACCAGATGCCTGCGATTAGAAAACCTAGTGGTTACATTACCATTCATTCATTCATTCATTCATTCATTTTCATTCCCGCTTATTCCCTTTCGGGGTCACAGGGGTCTGCTGGTGCCTATCTCCGGCACACATTGGGCGAGAGGCGGGGATACACCCTGGACAGTTCGCCAGTCCATCACAGGGCAGGTTACATTACCAGAACATTCTAATTTACTGTTCACGGTTGGTGGAAATATCTCCTTTTTTAAAAATACACAAAACTGTTTTTTCATAGAGAACATATACATATGTAAAAAGCACTTCATTAATTTTGAATCAACTAGAACCTCTTTTTTTGAGTACTTCTCGTAACTGAACAAAATTTCTTGTTGTGCTTTGCTCCCCTTCTGCAATTCCCTTTGGATAAAATTGTCTGCTAAATGCATAAATGTATTGGCAATTACTAGCCAATATCCCCAACACCAATGCATTTCTACACAGTAAAATCCTAAGAGTTAAATTAACTCTATTCAGAGTGTATTTGGTCCCACTCTATATAGAGTTAAACAAACTCTGAAGGAGAATTATATAAATGAGTCTATTTGAACTAAACAGTCTATTTTTGTCTGTTTTTACTCTTTCTGGAGTGGACTTGGTCCCTCTCTGAATAGTTAATATTTAGTTTGCATTTTCCATGCAGATTTGGAAAAACATGAAGAAAATAGATTATTAAATTACTCTTTCTCAGAGTCGGTTGAACTCTATATAGAGTGGGACCAAATACACTCCGAGTAGAGTTAATTTAACTCTTAGGATTTTACTGTGTAGTAAGATTTTCTGTCATCAACACTGACACTGATTCAGGTCTAAAAATAGTTGGCTGGTTAGTATGCTGTTGCACATTATTTTCTTCTAATTGGAACAGTTTAAAGATGGAGATACATACACAGATTTGCAAAGCATTTGCAGTTTGATGTTAATCATTTTTCTCAGAATTAAAACCCTTGGCCAGAGTGACTGTGACTGAATGGTGGGTGTTACGTGACATGGGTTTTGGTCTCTCCCACGGTTAGCGGCCCTTTACCTGTGCTTGAGCTTCTGGTAAAATTATGTCATTTAATAAGGTCCGCTAACTGCCTGAGGCGATGCTATTAAGAGGATGAAAACACCCAGAGCAAAGGCTGTGTACATAGAGAGACTTTCAGGACAATTGGCAGATCAAGCCCTATTCAGAGCAAGGTTCCTCAAGTACTGGCCGGGGGTCTTCCTCAAGTACAACTGAGGGCTTTAGAGAGAAATGCTTGGGCAAAGCGAGTGGGGATGTAAGCGTGTGACCAGGGTCTTGGACAGAGGGTGTTGCTAGGTCAAAGTGAAGTGGATTTGAAGAGACCAATGTGTGTTGTTTGTGCAAATCGATGTATCACTGCATTATGGTAAAGACATGTCAAAGGGGCTTTGGGGGTGGGGGGGAGTTCTGGTTGACCAGGAGGTTCAGCTTCATGTTTTCCCATCCACCTAAGTCTTTCATTCATTCAATGTGCTTGAACATCATAACATCAACTGCTTTCACTTTTTTTTACTTCTGAGAGTTTGATACACACAGAAACTGTGCTCACTAAAGTTTGATGCATGTTTATAAATAGGTTACACAAATATTTAAAAATTACTCCCATGCTACAATGAGACAAAAGTTAGCATATTTTCTGGTGGTAAACAGAACGGGGTAAATCTGATCCTATTTTCTGGTTCTGATCACAATAGACCTAATCTGATCATATTTTCTGGTTGTAAACAGAACAGAGTTAATCTGATCATATTTTCTGGTTCTGATCAGAACAGGGCTAATCTGATCATATTTTTGGTTATAAATAGAATGAAGTGAATCTGATCATATTTTCTGGTTGTAAACAGAAAAGGTTAATCTGATCATATTTTCTAGTTCTGATCAGAACAGAGCTAATCTGATCATATTTTCTGGTTGTAAACAGAAAAGGTTAATCTGATCATATTTTCTGGTTCTGATCAGAACAGAGCTAATCTGATCATATTTTCTGGTTGTAGACAGAAAAGGTTAATCTGATCATATTTTCTAGTTCTGATCAGAACAGAGCTAATCTGATCATATTTTCTGGTTGTAAACAGAAAAGGTTAATCTGATCATATTTTCTGGTTCTGATCAGAACAGAGCTAATCTGATCATATTTTCTGGTTGTAGACAGAAAAGGTTAATCTGATCATATTTTCTAGTTCTGATCAGAACATAGCTAATCTGATCATATTTTCTGGTTGTAAACAGAAAAGGTTAATCTGATCATATTTTCTGGTTCTGATCAGAACAGAGCTAATCTGATCATATTTTCTGGTTGTAAACAGAAAAGGTTAATCTGATCATATTTTCTGGTTCTGATCAGAACAGAGCTAATCTGATCATATTTTCTGGTTGTAAACAGAAAAGGTTAATCTGATCATATTTTCTAGTTCTGATCAGAACAGAGCTAATCTGATCATATTTTCTGGTTGTAAACAGAAAAGGTTAATCTGATCATATTTTCTAGTTCTGATCAGAACAGAGCTAATCTGATCATATTTTCTGGTTGTAAACAGAAAAGGTTAATCTGATCATACTTTCTGGTTCTGATCAGAACAGAGCTAATCTGATCATATTTTCTGGTTGTAGACAGAAAAGGTTAATCTGATCATATTTTCTAGTTCTGATCAGAACGGAACTTAAACTGATTAGAACAGAAATTTTAATTTGATGCATCAAAATGCCATCTACAAAACATCAGGCAACATAACAAGTTTGGATTACATTCAACAGACGGTTCAAATAAATACAAGACAGACACTGATAAAAACAATGATGAACTCTCAAAACAATCCTGTTCCAATGAAACAGTTTCATATGAAATGCCTGTCACAATTGGTGCATCGCCTCAGCATTTTTTAGACAGTCACTCCATCTCGATAAGAAGCTGATTGATGGCTTGTTTTAAATCTGCATTTTTTTTTTACCTCAAATCGACTAATTCACAAGCTAATGGGATTTTCTTTCAGAGAAAGCATAGCACATTTCTTTAAGGAAATATATAATGTTTATTTATGAATGTTTTTAGCCAAGAATTTTCACTTCAGAATGAATTGCAGGTTATTAAGTCTTCTAGTGGCTCTTGGGGTGTTTTATCAGGGGTTTGTATCAGCGTGCATTTCATCTAAAGCCATTCTTCACTCTGAATATGTTTTATATGAGCCTCCATTTATCATGGGCTGTCAGCTCTTAAACGTCGCTTTATTCAGTGTAGGGTTATAAATTGGAATCATTAAACAGTTTTTCATTTAATCTGATGCAATAACTGCCTGGCTGTTATTGGCTGCTGAAAAACAAACAGTAAATAGGATTGTCTGTCAAGATGAGATCAGATAGCTACGTTTTGCTGTTCAAATGAAATTATGGCTGAGCAGTGATGGAGGGACTCCTATCCTGGGAGTTTGTGGAGTAAACGCAGCTGAAATAAAAATATGAAATAGGGAAAAGCACTTCATCAAATTCAGTAACAAATTAAAATTTAAAAGCAGTGTGAAGGCAATTATAAACTACAGATATAACCAATTTGTGGATATTTTATTTATACAAAAAAAGTATTTTGTATTGTTTTTCTTTCTAAATAACATGAAAGAATTGTGCAGTTTTTGTGTCATTTGAAAACTGACATGGCAGTCTTTAAGGACAGCTATTTGGCCGTTTTGAAACCTGACCCCTTGTGTTATACTCCATCTAGTGGTGAGAAAGTTACACCATATACGTACTTAAATGCTAAGAAATATATTCCCAGAACATAGTTGAAAATATGCAACTTCATCCATCTAATTTTGAACAGAGCCATTTCGATGCCTTTGAGAAATCAAATTTTAACTGTTATCGAGTTCATATAAACCGTCTACAGAACCTAATGAGAAATATGCATCTGATCTCCCCAGAAAAACATCCTTTTTTTAGATTTGAGGCATCATCCTCTTCCATACAGTTCAATTCGCAGAGTCTAGTCCATATACAGTAAGTTAACATATGTTGTAAGAAATAAACATGTGTTTAGTTTAATGTGATATCCTTGAAAACCGAACTGCATAATGACTTTTGTGCAAATGTATTAATGGAGAAGTAAAAGGGCTACAAAAATCTCTTTACAGAAAAGCCTAGTTAAATTCTATCGCTACTTTAACTTCATTTTTTCTATTTCTATGTTATATTTCTTCTGTACACATTTCTGTCAGCCCGAATCCAAAATTTGTAAATGAGAGAATACTGCCACCTTCCGGTCTGAAACCTCCAATACACTGAAAGATCTGCAGATCATACCAAACCATTTTCATTCATTTTCATTATAAGGTTAGAATATTAGCCCACACACATATAAAGCAAAACGTTTGTTTGCTTTGGAGTAACAACAATCACATATGCTAACAACTAAATAATAGAATGAGTCATAAATAATTTTTATATGTCTGATGAGAATATGAAAATAAATGGTTAAAAGGACATTTAAATGTTTTTAACCAAATGATAGTGTGAAGAACAAATACACATTCCCGAGAGGAGAAAAATAACTGATTCTAAATCAATACAAAGTTTTAACGATCCTCTTGACTGATGGAAATATAATTGTTCTTCAGGTTGAAATATTAATTTGTGCAGTTTCTTCAGTTTGTTTGAAATCAAATACCAAGTTTTGATGCTCAATGAATACTGCTGTTAAAAAGCACGCAACAGTCAATCTTTTAGAAGTTTACTTAAAGTCCAGAAAGAATGCAGTTAATCAGATTGTATTTCATTTATACATGTTTAGCCTTCATTTATAAGATATACAAAGGGCTTTTGATTGTGTGTTATGTATCACATGTTGATGTGAAAATTTTATCTTTGCTGTAATGTGAAATAATCTGTAATGTGTGTTTCTAATGCTAATGACTTTGTAAGGCCGGAAAATTGCAAACTAAATCGCACTATTGATTTGCAAAGTCATGTTATTTACATGCTAACAACCTATAATGTCATGTCATCCTGAAAACACAAAACTGATCTTGCTGATCGAAGTTTGATCATACCATGTTACAACGTCATGTTAGCTAAATAACACGTTAACATGCTATCGAAATGTTTATTAATGTTAACTTCAAACTATGACAAGTTCCTGCTATCATCATAGTAATTAATGACTTGGTAAATCATGTTTTTGTAACAACAAACTAATTTCTGGTTTGCTCATGATATGACAAGATATTAATCTGTTAATCCGCTTTGTTACTATGTTAACTGAAAAATCCAAACACTATCGTTTGAAGTTTGTGTAAACAGCGTGCTAATGTGATGCTAACAATATGCTAAATGAATGCTCACATGCTAGCAGCATAAAAGCACATGTTAAGTCATGCTAGCAACAAGCAAGGGGAATGCTAATTCTGACTAGTACCATAAACTAAGTTTACATTACACGTTTTAAAACCGCACATACACCCATTAAGAAGCCGTAGCTCATAGAAATCCAAATGAAAGACAACTAAGATAAAAAAATACGAAAAACAAACATAAAACTGATTAAATCAAAACAAATTGATTCAGCAAAGCAGGGGTTTCTACGTTGTTATTTTTCCAAAGAATGTGATGGTACCAGGTATTTCACCGCATCGATATGATATGATTATAATTGCTGCTCTGTTAATCTTGTACTGCCCTCTGCTGGAGGACTATCCAATCAACACTCTGCTGCTCAGCTACCTGTCACATTGTCGATGGTGCAGAAGAATCGTCCTGTTTCTGATTCATTTGCACAAACGGTATACAGTCGATGGCACATGCACCACGTCTTTACATTTCGTGTAATTACAAATTAAAATTAGAACAAATTCCAGACACAACTTACAAAAAAACATTTAAAACATGTTTATACAGATTGCTGCTCTTTATTTAAATTTATAACTAACCTTTAATGATCAATATAGATGTAGACTTGCAGTGTAATATGCGAGGCCTTTTCATTTCTTTTAAATGGATAGCGTTACTTAGATAATGAACTAGTGGACATCAACCCTCACCCAGTAGTGACAGCAGTGTACAGCAACAAAATAACTGTTCCCACCTTCCATTAGAGCCTATTCTGAGGGGATGTGTATAATGTGGAGGGAACTAGTTCAGAAGAACACATCACATGGGCACAATTCAAACAAGAGGTTGGGGGAAACCGAAGGAAACCATCCCACGCATGGTAAGACCATGCAAACTCTTCCCAGTAAGGTTACCTCAAACCGGCAACCTTTCAACTCAAAGGCCACAGTGGTACCCTGTCTTTCTTCTCCATTTTTAAGACATTAAACAGTTTACAACAGGATTTTACTTAGAGCCACAGCTATACAAAAAACGGTGAGTCTTCCTAACATGTTTATTAATGCTGTGTTGGTTGTGTTTCATATAGCAAAGTGTTATTTGTACTTTTTTTTTAAAAAAGAAACTCAATTTACCAAGAGTGTTACATGCCAAACAGACAGATGCTGTGTTACTTGCAGGTACAAAACGTTTTAAGGTTCCCTCTTTCTGCCTCAACCAAGACAAGCCATGCACTCTCCCAAACATGTCATTGTGATTTGTCAAGTTTTTAACTTAACATGCTCAAATTTCACAACAACGGAAATGATCACAAACAGCTCAAAGAGTACTCTTACAAAAGATCTATTACTCCAACTCCAACTATGGTCAAACCTCAAAGATTGGGTCTTGGTGAGATATTCGATTATTTTTACTAGAAGATTTAAAGACCGTACTTGTTTTAAAACAAACAATCCTTCCTGAAAAGCTGCCGTTACATTCCCGTTACCTGCCGTTCAAGCATTGAGTATTTGTTGTACTCTCTCCAAAAACTTCTCCGGAATGTAGTACCTCGAGCCCTACACACCCCCACAGCTTTACAACATTAACATTTGCTATTTTGCACAAGCTCTTATTTCTTTCAGACCTTCTCACCATTCACTGCTGTACCAACTCAAAACAGCTCAGTGTCAGTGGTTGTGGGCTGTACTCCAAGCTGCATCCACTCTTTGGAATAAACTGGTTCCTATCTGCAACTGAATCTGTAACCTTTTATATATTAAGTTCAATCTTGTGTTTTACTCTTTAAGGTGCACGTGACATTGAATGTTTTTTTTCACTGGTTCCTGTTATTCCCCTCTCTCTCCAGCAGAGAGTACACTCACCACAGGTTTGCTCTTTGAAAGTCCCTCACTCTTAACGATCTAACTGGAGAGCCAATCTCAGCACTGTATTTCTATAACGTCCAAATACTGAATTACAGAGGAGCAGGAAACTTTCGGGCCAGGATCCAAGCGTCTTTGATTAAACAAAATCCAGAGCAAAATTGAGACCTTGCCTGGTCCACCAGAACCCATTCGGTATATTAATTCATTTGTTCATGTAAGAAAACGTAAAATAATCAATTTGTTTAACAAATAATCCTTATTTAATAGTCTCAAGAAAATGAAACCCGAAAACTAAACGCTAATGTTAAAATAATAGTTGAATAAATGTTTGCTTATGTAAAATCTATGGAAAAGTTCTGTTTTTGGAGTTCTTAATTTGTTTCTCCTCATCAGAAAGGGTAGAGGATGTATATTCTCCAGCTCTAAGAACCACTCTTCATTCATTCATTCATTCATTCATTCATTCATTCATTCATTCATTCATTCATTCATTCATTCTTTCATTTTCCAACCCGCTTATACTCTCTTTCAGGGTCACGCTGGTGTCTATCTCCAGCACAATCAGGAAACCACTCTACATATTGTGTGATATTCACAATGTCTGCATAGATTGTAAATAAACGTTCTAAAACAAACAAATAAGACATAGAACAAATAAAAATATTTTGTACATCAGTATTTAAGCTTTGCTCCAAGACCTTGCCTCCAATATTTTCAAGTCTTTCTGAATAAAGGCAAAGGCTCAGCATTTATTTAGTCCACACTTTGGAGAAGCTCTCTGGCATCTTTAAATATTGGCCCTTGAAGCCACTTCTTTGATATAAGGGCCATGGATGCCCCAGTCAGAATTCAAGAGTGGTCTGCATGGAGCAGGTTTTCCTCCAGGGTGTTTGTACAATGCTGTTTTCATCTTACATCTTGACTATAGTCGACCACTGAAGGATATCCCAGAGCATGATGCTACAACCACAACGCTTCACTACACAACAAAGAGTTTAGAAAACTCAAGGGAACCTGCTGGAATAGATTTTTTTACAAACTCATAATTCTTGTTCCAAACAAAAAAGTTTCAAAAGGTTTCTTACAAAGTTGTGCCAAATAACTTTAATAGCATTAGAACTTAATTTCAGATGCAGCTCAATGTTAACATTACGTTTGTGAACTATAAAACTTTTTTTTTTAAAACTTCTCTCAAATATACCATATTTTTTAAAGTAGGCTGCTTTAGTAGAGTGTGCAGACAAACTTTGACTCCTAATGTGATGAAAGAGTGGAACAGGTTATATCTGAATTATGTATTATGAATTATGAGTCTTTACGAACAGTCAGTTGCCATTTTAAAGCATTCATGACATTATGGCAACAGCTTGAAACAAGTAACATGTTGTGATTTAGAACAGATTTAGATTAGCCAAAGGTTTCGGGGTCATTATTGAATGAAGGTGTATCAAATGGCAGTTAGGCTCCCAACGTATACAGTGTCGATGAATTCAGAGTTAGTTATTGTCATCGGCGGTTTTCTGTTTTGTTTATATTATTTCGTGCCCCTGAAATATTAGTTATTATTATTTAGTGACACATAATTATAATTATTAATATTATGGATATTATTATTATTAATTATCAAATATGCAGCCTATAAACAGTCTCCAGACTTTATACACACAGATGTATAATAAAAGAGACAGCATTGTTTGAGCATAATTTTATTATCAAAAAATAGAAATGAAAATAAGACCACGCTAAATAAAACTGAACCATCAGGGGGATGACATGATTAAATTATATCCATCAAAAAAATTTGACATTATTTTTGTTAAGTTAGTCACGCATTTTTACTTACACAATAAATAAAAAAATGACAATGTCAATGAAAAAATATATATATATTTAATGACATGTATGACAAATATGCTTTAAAATAACTTTTAAAATCTACCCTTTTTTATATTTGTGTTGTTTGACTGAGGTATCTTTTCACAAACATTATTACATTCGTATTCATTACATTCTAATGTAAAACAAGACTGATATATTTTTTTATTTCATCCTCTTTTTATAAAAAAAAATGCTGCGCATTTCGAATGAATGTAAAACATAGAAATAATCACAATTAAGTTCAATCGAAAGAGGCAATGTTGAGTAAGTGTGAATATTTAAATGCAATCTGAAGTTTTCTGCACGCAAGCTCCTATCACACTCGCGAGCACACAAGCCCAGCCTGTCTTAAATTCTCTTGGACCAATGAAACGGAGCCGTGGGTTTCCGCGTAACCGTGTGAGATGAACTCCTGCAAACTTCAGCCGAGCGGGACCAGATCAGCCCCGAGCAGAGCACTCAGACCCCGCTTCACATGGAGACCAGGATCCCTCCACAGGCAGACAGCTTTGGCATGTAGTTTGTGAACCAGGAAAGAGAAGAACGTGAGACCGAGGCCTCGGGGATCTCCACGGAGCTGCTGCTGGAGCGCTCGCTCATCGAAGAGCAATGGGTGAGAGATCCGTTTCTTCTTGTTTTCCTGAACGAGAAAGACAGGGGAGACTGTGGAATCATCCAGAGCACAGACCTCACTCGAAACATGCTAAATAGCATGATTTATTTACAGTAACCTTTCAGAATTAAGCGCATTAGTTTACTCAAAACATCCATTGACGTGTTCAACCAGATAAAATTGTATTTTGTAAATAAAGCAGCTGCTAAATTACATTTTAGTGTTCAATGAGCTCAGAAAATATTACACTTCAATGCAACACACTTTAAAACCTTTACTGAACCAAAGAAACTAAACCTATTCACAAAAGTCAGCCATTTTACTTCTTCTGTAATTCATGCAGTGGCTAAATTTTACTATGTGTTTAATTTGCATAGAGACAACTAAAATGACAGCAAATAGTCAACAATAAAAGAACTCAAAACAAAAACCTTAATGGGTTAGGTGATAAACCTGAGAATAAAGTAAATGTGCAGCTGTTTCAAATACAAGTGCAGAATAAGATTTCTATATGTTCAGGAAAACAATTTTTCATAGTATAATATTTGGATTGTGTGGTGTATATTAAAGCTTAGTGTTTCCACGTTATGTTAAAGAATTATAAAGTATTTTCAAGTATAATGTTGGATACTTTTACACACTTTATTCAAACTCATTATTGCAGCAGGTCGCTTGAAACCTTGATTTTCTAGCCTGATTAATTAAAAGTGGTATATATCAGTTCAATTGTTGCATTTGTTTTTCCGTTTTCATGTCATTCTAAAATTAAAGTAAAGTAAAGAAAGTAGTTATAAACCTATAGTCATCTAAAGATGTGAAATTTACTCGTCACAGATATTTATTCAGAGATTAAATAAAGTTTTTAAGGTTTTCAAATACTGAATCACAAAAATTAATCACAAAAAATGAAGCACAGAAATGTAAATGAGATTCTTAATTTATACGATTTTTAAAAGGTTGTCAACATAAAAAAACAGACCCATTTATAGCTACTGGACTTTTTTTAATTAATATTATTTAACGGAAGAGTTTGCAACATTTTCAGTTATCAAACTGTTCTGGTAAAAGTGTAAACATCTATAGCATAAATTTGGAGATTACTGCACACTCCGGAGAAGCAGAAATGGGAAAAACACCCCATCTTGTCTGGAAATCTTTACTTTACTCACTGTGATCATATTCTCCAAACCCTAACCTCACACTGGTTTGTTGCAGAGCAAACGTACGGGGAGGTGAATCAGCTCGGGGGAGTCTTCGTCAACGGCCGCCCTTTACCCAACGCCATCCGGCTACGGATCGTGGAGTTAGCCCAGCTCGGAATCCGACCTTGCGACATCAGCAGACAGCTCAGGGTCTCCCACGGATGCGTGAGCAAGATCCTGGCGAGATACAACGAGACCGGCTCCATCCTACCCGGTGCGATCGGGGGCAGCAAACCTCGGGTGACCACGCCGAACGTGGTCAAGAACATACGGGAGTATAAACAGAGCGACCCGGGGATATTTGCCTGGGAGATCCGGGACCGACTTCTCGCTGACGGAGTTTGCGATAAATACAACGTGCCTTCGGTCAGTTCCATCAGCCGGATTTTAAGGAACAAGATCGGGAACCTTTCCCAGCCGAACCAGTATGAAAGCGGCAAGCAGGCCCATCCACAGTCCACGTTGTCATACAACCACATCTACCCCTACTCCTATCCCAATGCGATGTCTCCTTCCGGCACTAAAATGAGCGGTGCTCCAGGGGTACCGGTCCCCGGAGCCCATGTCAGTATCCCCCGGGGGTGGCCCTCCGCCCACACGGTCAGCAATATTCTGGGAATTCGGGCTTTCATGGATCCTTCAGGTGAGGCAAAGGCATGCACTGTTTTTTTGTGACGAGTGATGGGCCTATAGCACACAATCACGAGCCCCACAAAGCGCAAAAGGCAGCAAATGCGCAATGTGTGTTAAGCTCAAATTTCCAACTCTGAAAACCCAGTTTATCTATTGCAGCTTTGAAAATGAAATTCAATGGATTCAACAGAAAACACCTATAATTTAATTTGATATATTCTATTAAATATTACATTTAAAAGTTGTGGTTTATCATTTTCAAATATCTTTAGAAATTGGCTGAACTGAATTTATTAAGTACACGTGTAATCAGCATACGCTTTCATAATTTGTGAAATGCTTGAGAATAAATATTTCGGTTCTTTTTAGGGGTGTTTTTAAATTACATGTTTTCAACTGACCTCAGCTTTTGAGACAAGAGGTCTTTTTGGGACACTTTTTTGCTTGAGGTCTTTTTTAGCTGAAGTACATTAACATTATTCGATGTTTTTGATGGTTTATGTTTTTACATTGCTAAGTGATACTGTTTGGTTTAAATAAATATTAAGTTTTAAAGAATTAAGCATTCTGAGATTAATTAAAAAAAGGACCAGAATCTGTGTTAAATCTCATTTAAGAGAGGGACATATTCACTTGGGCATTCAGGTAGATTCACACAGAAATAAATCTGCTTTTAAAACATGTTTGTTACGAAACTGCATTAATTTCGTATATTTTGTAACATTTTTATTCGTACATTTTGTAACAAAAAGCAAAAGTTCAATATTTCGCCATTTCTTCAAGAAGTAAATCCAATATAGCGCTTCATTACTCACAGAGTTTACGTTTTCAAGTTTATTTATTTATTTATTGCAATTTTGACGTTTGGCTCAAAATGTTTGACGTTTTTATATTATTATGATCAGATTTGTAAAAAAAAATAAAAAGTAGCTCTACTCAGGTGGAATAGAAGCCCAAGTTACTCTGTGTTGGTATTCTTCAGGTTATCTGTTGGGTCTGATGTCTCTTATCAGAATAATCTAGCTGATGCTCCAGAGATTCAAGCACAGCAGTAACAGTATGCTCAGCTGCCTCTAGCTATGTTTTGTGTTATGTTCTGCTGGGAAATTAAACAAGCATCCCAATAATGCTCTTTAGCTCAAACCAATGAAGAGCTCTACATCCCAGTAGATGCTGTGTTGACTGTAGACTTCAGAAAACCAAGTGGACCAGCCCCAGCAGATGACACAAATGCCCAAACAGTGTAAACGTTCACTTTTCATTTCAAATAACATCGATTCGGTTCTATTTTAGACTTTGGGACCCCGATCTGCGAATAAAATCAGCATTTATGTTTCATTAAAAGAGAGCTCGGACAATAGGCTTCAAACATAAAACAAGATATTCCATATCTGCGAGTTGGAAATTGCTCAAATGAATCCTGTATTTCTCTCTCTGGGTGACAGATAAGCACCCATTCAATACGGTGAAGAAGATATTCAAAAGAATAGTCTATTTAAAGGGGACAACTGTAATGAGTTTAAATAGATAGCAGGAATTTCTCCAGTTTTTATGGAGCATCTCCACAAGAGTGGCTTGATGAACTCTTCCTTTGTGCCTTAATCTCAAACTGTCCCCAAAACAGCTCAATGGGGTTCAGATCCTGACAGCTGATGAGCCCCTTCTTGTTTGATCAGTATCTTGATATTGGAAATGATTTTAAATTCTATAGAAAGGATTGTTCAGTTTTGACTTGTACATTTTACAGAGCGTGTTGCATGAATATAAATCGATTTTAATTCAATCTTTGTTTATCGCAAAACAATTCCAAAGCGATGCGCTTTTTGTTTATAGGAGGTACTTTAGTTAATATCTGCTTGTTAACGAAATAATTCTGATATCAATTTAACAATAAGCTGAAACATTTCATTTTTACAATAATATATTATTTTATATAGCGATCGCCGGCGCGGAAGGATACGCTCCAAAAATGGAGGAGTGGGGGGTCAGCAGAGGCACGTTTCCCAGCCATGGGGTCAACGGAATGGACAAATCAGCGATCGAAACGGACATGAAATACTCTCATCAGGTACTGGAGCAGACACACGAACAGCAGAAGCACTGTTACCATGTTTAGATATAACTGGTGCATCAGCAGCACACGTTTAATATTTTTTTAAAACGAGCAAAACATCTAATCGAACTCAAAACCAACTCTTGGAAGGGTTCATTTTTTCATTTTCAACTTAGTTCAACCTTCAGTGAACACTAGCTGTGTTTCTTATAACGATAGATGTTATGTTTTTTTCTGTGCCATTTTCAATCCACAACATGGGGTTAAAACAACCGTTAAACACATTGTTTTTTTAAGCCCTGCTGCAAAAAAATCAAGGTTTAACCAAGATCTCAGCAAAAGAATGGCCAATGATTCGGTGGAGAAAATGTCCGTGGAATTGTGTGTCTGATTTTTTTGTAGTTTACAAGAGTTTTTCCTCTAGGTGAATTGAATCAAGCTTTTTATTTAGATTTTCATCGGTGCTGTTAATGCCTCTTCTCCTTTAGCCCCCATCTACCTTGTCTAGCTATGTGCCAGCCTGCGCCTACTCCCCCTCCAACCAGTACGGAGTGTATGGTGGTCCCGCTGGTGGCTATGTGGCACCCGGGCATCACTGGCAGACCCAGGGCACCAGCCTCTCCCACCCGGGCGGGGGCGTCCCGATGCACCCCACTGACCTACATTCTTCAATGGCGTTTAAACACGCTGCACGAGATGGTAAGCGTCTCAAGGAATTTACCTAAAAGTATGATTTTAATCTTGGAATTTTATTATACTCGCAAAATATTGAATCTAAATAGAATTCAGATGCATGGAAATATCTTTTAAGACTCATTTTTTTAAACGTTTAACAAAATACACAATAGATGTTTTGCTTTTGAAAGCCACTTCAAATCTGAACAAAAAAATATATATAAATAAATAAATCAAGGTCTTTTTCATTCCGTTTCATGCATAATTCGTATCGATTTAATGGTGTGATCCATATTTTATGCATTTTATATTCAGAGATATAGTGTGCCTTGAAGGCTAAACTTTACAATACCTAAAACTAGGTTTGATTAAAGGTAAAACTGTAAAGAGAAAAGCTGGGCGGACTAATCGTTATTCATTTCTGAGTTTTACAACTATCTTGGTTCACAGATGAGGAATAATTACCAAAAATAAACGAATGTGTGTTTGTATGCCACATTAAAAGCAAATGTTGGACTTGAGTCAATTATGTTAAAGTGAAAAAAGAGTGCATCCGCTCGAGATTTTCCTTTCCTAAATGAAGTTGCATGCTGTATATATTGTTATAAAGGAACTTTCCCGCTGCAACAGACTGCGTTTACGTCCAGTAACATCTACACGTGACGAGAGCCAAAGCTTGCAGCTCTAACGGTGTGGATGCATGGATATAAAATTCCTTAAAACAAAAATTGGGAATGCTGCTCAAATTCATTATTTGATCGGGATGGTCGGAGCAAACACCTTCCCATAAATCTGGCAGTGAAAATGAATTAAAAATGTAAATATGTTAAAAGAAATGGGGGATCAATGTGTATTGCACGAGAAATCAGTTCTGCACTGTAACAAATATTTAAACATCGTTTGGGGTCTTAAAACCTCTTCTTACTTTCTTACCAAATGTAGTTTTAAAAAACATACGTTTCCCTTTTTATTGCCCAAACACATATAGCTGTGAAGTTGCGTTTGGATTTTTAGAATACAATTATTTGGTAAATCGAATTCGAGATTTTACCATACACAAAAAAATATATAAAACTGTAAAGAATATTAAAAATATATAAATCGGTATAGATATTGACAAAATTAAGAAAAGCAAAAAGTGGGAAAACAAGACGTCATGCGCCACTTAGAGTGGAAGCTTAGATTAGAGATAAACTAAAAAAGTTAAAATGATCACATATATGATGTATAAACACCTTTAGTAATCGAGAGGTATTTTTTTTCTTGCATCAATTCATTCTTGTATCACACCAATCAAACTGAATATGAATAAATAACCGACAAGCTTCACAAAGATTACATAACACAACATTTAAAAATTATGGAATCAATGTGTACACTATGTGTCATCTACTAAATTATTATTTTTTTAATTCTGAAGGTGTAAAATCAGTAGCAGCATACATATAATTGGTTGGTAAACTGGGAAAGTCAACAAATAGTTTCACAATTACTAAATGGGGGGGGGGGGGAGTAGTTTCAACTACTAAGTGAAAATGTATTTTTTCAATACATTTAATTTCGTCTCTGTAACCAAGCACCGTTTTCACATATATACTCTCTATTTCCTGAGAGAATGTTTGCGTGCTGCATGTTTGCTATATTGTACTTTTAATTGAATAGAACACATCATCATCATCATCTTCATCATCATTACCAGTAAACTCGGCTTCAGGTGGATAATTTCTCTCTAAACGAGCTCGTGTTCATTCGCAGGAGACAGAAAGCCCCAGAGTCCCCTGAGCAAGCTAGAAGCCCTCTCTGGCATCCACGGCATCAGCCTCTCCTGTTCTTCCTCTTCCTCTTCCTCCTAACATCGGCCTAGGTTCCATCATCTAGATAGAGAGAGAGAGAGAGAGAGAGAGAGAGAGAGAGAGAGAGCAGGTGCTCGCTCTCCACTGGACTCTCTCGCTGTGTCCTAGCTCTTTTAAAGAGACAGTACACACAGAACCGTCACTGTTTAGGCTTCTCTCCCTGAGGCGTCCATTTTTTCGATGATAAATAAAGCGAGTCTACATCCATCAACATTCATCCCTGATTAAATATGATTTCAATAATCTAATTTTAAATTATTTATTAATTCGAAAACTTGTGTCATTGCGGTAGAAAACTGCGTTTAATGTAGTTATGTTGAAATCACTTGCGAGTTTTAAAGGGACAGTTTTTTCCTATTGTGCAGTTTATTTCATGTGTCAGATTTCCAATTTAACCGACTTAAACAAGCAGAAATTAATCCTTTATTTTTATATTTTTTAAGTGCCTAATTAAATAAAACGTTTATTGTTTTCAATGTTTTAATTTTAATTTGTGAATTAACTTGAATACTTGAGGTTAATTCAGTGTATTTTAATTAGAAATTCTTCAAATTGTTTAAAATGCAATTGATTTCAAAATATACAGTAAATTATTTAAGAAAGCAAACTCAAACGGTAATAAGTGCTAACATTTTTTTTTATTTTTATTAGTTTTATTTTGACTTAAAATCAAATGGGATACAACTTTAAACGAAAGCAGTGATTATAGTTTTTAATACACGAGGAAAGTATTTGAGTCGAATGGAAACGGAGTTTGGCATTTAATAAAGGTCTGTTTTGGAACCAGCAAAAACACAAATAATCCTTTGTTGGGTTGATTTTATTGCTTCGTTTTAACTGAGGCTATTTGGACTATTGCTTCATTCATTCATTCGTTTTCCAACCCACTTATTCCCTATTTGGGCTCACACGGGTCTACCAGCGTACACTGGGCGAGACGCAGGGGTACACCGTGGTCAGGTCGCCAGTCCATCGCAGGGCAACATTTACTCACACATTCACACCTGAGGGGAAATTCAAACCAAGCATTCCCTGTAAAACATTCCCTCTGTAAATAAAACAGTTGTTTTGTAAATAGGAAGAAAGCTTTAGTTATATATTTTTATAAATTCATGTGTAAATAAAGATATACAATTAAAACGACGATCTCTTTGTTGTGTTTCTTTGTCTCTGGTTTATTGTCCAGTATATTTGCTCTAAATATAAATTTAATGTGCTCTAGGATCTAAATGTGCTGAAGAGGAGGTTTATTTGGGATGATGAGGCCATACGTGGATTGTGCTGCTGTGCGTAATGACGCATGACCGCATTTGGCGCCTCCAGTGATGCTATCTGAGCTGATGCTGGATCAGTGCCATTCGGTGGAAATAAAGCCAATGAGACTATAAGAAGAAATGCAATGGTTGGCTTCTGAACTTTTAGGTGATTTCATTAAATCAGAATATTTCCCGTCAGTTCACCTAACTCTTCAGAGAGTCAATCTTTGCCAGCTACAGACAATTTTCCTGTAACTTTTAAACGTGCACCAAAACTCGAAGTGGATTTATTTGCATATTGATTGTACAGAACGATCACTATTTTTAACTTTATTTTTAGCAATTTTAATTTCACGTTTGTGTATTGTTTTAGACGATATCCTGAAAATTGCACAAAATTTTGAAAATTGAAGTATTGAATGTACTCCCGATTTTTACGATGTTTGGAAAATAATTTATGTCTCAAGAAGTGAAGCACTGGTGGTTTTTCAGAAGACTGGTTATTTTTCAATCTTCGTGAGTACACAGTAAAATCCTAAGAGTTAAATTAACTCTACTCAGAGTGTATTTGGTCCGACTCTATATAGAGTTAAACCAACTCTGAAGGAGAGTTATTTAAATAAGTCTATTTGAACTAAACAGTCTACTTTTGTCTGTTTTTACTCTTTCTGGAGTGGACTTGGTCCCTCTCTGAATAGTTAATATCTAGTTTGCATTTTACATGCAGATTTGGAAAAACATGAAGAAAATAGATTATTAAATTACTCTTTCTCAGAGTCGGTTTAACTCTATATAGGGTGGGACCAAATACACTCCGAGTAGAGTTAATTTAACTCTTAGGATTTTACAATATATACTTGTTCAGTTGTGCCCTCAAAGTTTTGTAAATGAAGCAGATTACACACATATAACCAATCACAGAAACAACAGAAATTAAAATACAAGCCTTACTAACTGTTTACATCCTCTTAATACGTACATATGTGACTTATATGAGCTGATCCATAGTGACGGAAACAGATTAAAGCTTAAATGTTTATAACACACCCACTTTGAAAAATAAAACACTAAAGAATTGGTCTCAGATTTGTAGATAAAAATAATTCAGAATATTTCATTTTGGCTAATTCAGTGCTTACATACCGCAATTTTTCACAAACGAAGTTCTATGAAGGTATAGATAAGGAGTTTGATGAAGACCTTATTTATATATAATCTTGGGATTAATTAGAAGAACTTTCTCTCAAGCGTCAGAAAAGAATTCTTAGACACCCCTTAACCTGAAGGAGAACATTCACAGAAGAGTTGAAGCTGTCATAGCTGCAACAGATCTTGCTAAAAGCCAAAACTTTTGGTTTAGTTAGATAAATGATGTATAAAACATAAAAGACAAACAGTCATCACTTCAGCTGGGAAGATTTTTTAAAACTCAAATATGATTCACAGTGGCTTATGTTCGATCTATATGGGGGGTGCTGATGAAGTGGGGTTGTTTTCCTTGTATAAAAGTGGAGCTCTCGACCTGCAGCTGCAAAAAGTGGACTCAATCATTTGAATTATTCACACAAAATATTGTCCCCTGTCTCCATCTCTATGTTACTTCATCTAAAGGTCTTGCGGGGGTCGATCGCTGAAAGCCTGCAGCGATGCTCCGAGTTAAAATGGAGAACTCGTCACAGCTCTTGAAGTGGTGAATGTGAGAAATCAAAGCAATCTCTTTTTTTAAAGCAGTGTTTTCAGAAAGCAAAAATCTTTTGTACACCTTTATACCACATGAACTCAGTTTAAGGGCATACGTCTCCTTCTTTTCTAACTGGACTGTCTGGTTATGTGAGACCTTGTCATCTGCAGCGATGCGTAGCTCAGCGCTAGTGACGACAGACGAAGTAGCTAAGCTAGCAGGAGATTAATGTGTAATGTAAATACAAGACTAGCTCAAAAAAAGACAAACTATTTTTTTTTGCTGCATCTGAATCCAGCGAGGCATGCGGAAAACTTTCCAACGGGACCCGACAGGCCGCCATGATGATGCAGCATAAACAATGGAGCTCCAATGAGCACTGCCACCATCCTGTCTGCAACACAGAACATGAAACACGACGCATTAATCACTTTCTGACAGCTCGTGCCACTCCTGTACAGTCTGACAAGATGAGAGGGAGCTTAGCTTCATTCTTACCTCCAGCGCAGCTTCACTTTTACCCGATTTCATTATTAGATGGCTTTGCCTCCTCTCAGACAGCGGCACTACTGGTTTTGTTCATCTGTGATGCGCTTTTCACAAGGCTGCATATGCTCAGAAGTTCTGGCATGAAAATCCATTTCTCTCACTCACCACTATCTCTTAGCCCTACACCTTGTCCTTCCCTTTGAAATGAGTGCTACATCACATTTTAACTTGTATCACCCAACGCAACCGGATTCAGTCACTCATCATGTGATTTTGGGGTGATTCTCCCAAAGAGGTAAAGGGTAATAAGTATCTCATTAGAGCTGCCCTTAAGAAATCAGTTCCTATAGACTTGAATGTGGTCTAGATCCCAAATCAAAAACCACAAATCGTTGTCCTTAATAATAATGGCACATTTCTTCAAAACAGACTATATTGTTGAGTTTTAGTTCCTTATTGGTGCTAATGGGGGATGCAACCTGATCCAAGAGCAAACTGTTGTATTTGAGCAGAGTCGCATCATTGAAGAGGCCAAACCAAGCCTTTGTGTAAGTAATCTACTGATCACACTAGACAAACAGAGCACCGAACACACTCTCAGCAGCAAAGCAGGTCTGATCTGCATGAAGCTCCTAAAGGGACATGACGGAAACGATCCGAATGGAAGAAAAACACATTAGCATTCTCTGACTATCAGCATCACACACCTCAACCTAATTCTTCCACAATCTTCAATTATCCACCAACTAATCTCCTGACTTCTACTCAGTAGCCACATCGCCTTTCACCGGAATGTAAGGACATAAAGAAATTGAGAGCTTTTGAAAAAATCTGATTTTCAAACCTAATGGGAAAACCCAGAGATCAAATCCTTCGGATCAGCTAACAATCAAATTCCTGTTTATCCCTATACCCACACAGTAAAATCCTAAGAGTTAAATTAACTCTACTCGGAGTGTATTTGGTCACACTCTATATAGAGTTAAAATGACTCTGAGAAAGAGTAATTTAATAATCTATTTTCTTCATGTTTTTCCAAATCTGCATGTAAAATGCAAACTAAATATTAACTATTCAGAGAGGGACCAAGTCCACTCCAGAAAGAGTAAAAACAGACAAAAAATAGACTGTTTAGTTCAAATAGGCTTATTTAAATAACTCTCCTTCAGAGTTGGTTTAACTCTATATAGAGTGGGACCAAATACACTCTGAGTAGAGTTAATTTAACTCTTAGGATTTTACTGTGAAAAATTACACAAAATTTTGAAAATTGAAGTATTGAATGTACTCCCGATTTTTACGATGTTTGGAAAATAATTTATGTCTCAGGATTTTACTGTGCACCCGCAAAACATGGTATTGCCCATCATCTGCCCTATACAGACCCAACAATGAAGCATGGTGCTTCGAGTGACGAAATGTTCGAGATACGAAAGGCCTCGCTACGGAAAAAATTTCAAGATACGAAAAACACCAACAGTTCAGCTCTATTATCTGATTGTTAAGCCTGATGTCTCGTTGCACTTCCGGTCTTGGCGCTCCATTCTCCTATTGCAGACAGTGCTAAAAGGGTCGGATACGCTTTAAAACACCAGTTTTAAATCAGGCGAAACATCACATATAGATTACTAATAATGTGCTAACAAATATTAGAGTCAAGGTGTCGTAAAAGAAATAACGTTTATAAAGTGGAAAGTGCTGTTCTGTAGCGCAAGTTAGAGAAACCCAGTGCCACGCTCTCAGAAGCTCTCTCTCCAGTACGCTCGGTAATGTCTGCGCTTGAAACAGTGTTGCTGTTTGTAATTCTTGAAAAATCTTGCAAAAATTAACTTTTACGTGTGGTGCCTTAATGATTTTTGTCACCCCTTCCAACTCCTCCAACACATCGCTTCACTCAATGTAAGGTTTCACATTTATGTACATATTAGGTATTTTGCATGTGTTTTATCATTTATTAAATTAATAATGTGTAGATTTAAGGATTGAAGAAACGTTACTTGATTTTTCTCTGGTTTTCCATTTTTTATCAACTTTTATCTATTGTTTCAGAGCAAATGTAAAACTTGCTTTGACAAATGAAATGTTTGAGATACCACCCTGGCACAGATTAATTTCGCATTTCGAGGTACCACTGTACGGCCAAATAAACATTGGGTAGAACTCATGTTTATGGATGAAAGTGGAAATAACACATGAGGGAACTCAAGGCATTGCATGGGACTGAAGAGTTGTGTAGCATTAAGAAAACCACTCATCAGTGAGGCTAACTGAAAAAAAAATGCTTCAGTTAGCTAGGGAGCAAAAAGAGTGGACCCAGGAAAAATGGAAGGAGGTCATGTGGTCAGATGAGTCCTTATTGGTCCAGATTGATGTGTGCATCAGGCACAGTGCTATGATCTGGTTTGTCAGGTCTAGGTTCAGAAACAGCATGTGCTCAAAGAACAAGGTCGGCTGACTCCCTGAATATACTGGATGACCAGTTTGTTTTCTTCCCTGTTGGCACGAGCATATTTCAAGATGACAATGCCAGGATTCATCAGCTCATATTGGGAAAGAGTGTTTCAGGGAGCATGAGATATCATTTTCACACATGGATTGGCCACCAGAGAGTCCATACCTTAACCCCAATGAGATACTTTGAAATGTGCTGGAGAAGCCTTTGCAGAGTGATCAAACTCTACCATTATCAATGCAAAATTTGATGAAACATTAATGCAGCACTGGATGGAAATAGATTTTGTGACTTTGCAGAAGCTTTGCCACAGTGAATGTGTTACACAATCATAGCTAAAGCTGGTCAAAAGAAGTATTGGAGTGTCTGATTTTTGGTGGTGACTTTTTTTTGGCCAACCATAAATATTGTTATATATTTCAAGGTTAATTTGTTCATTTTTGTGGATGGAACGGCTCTATCCCTGAGCACTCTAGGATGAGAAATTGCTCTTGATCAATGTCTCTGGGTGTCTCCTCAGTCTTTGTGCAGGAGAATGATGTGAGGAAGTGCTTTCAGCAGAATCTTCTCCTCCCTGACGCCACTATCTACTTTGCTCTTGAAGGGTGATTTCCTGAGAAGCCCTTGGATTCTGAGTTCACATTTCAGGTTGCTTTGCAACTTTTCTGTCACCTTTGAAATGAAAAGCAAATAAACAGTTGAGCGAGGATCTTTGCTTAGTCTGTGGTGTCGTTTCAACAGGTTCATGCTGAGTCTATAAAGAACCGTAGTAATTGTTAAGTTGTTAAACACAGAGCTTAAAATATTACCATGTTTTAAATGAAATAAAGTATTGGGTGTTACTTCAATTAATGTTACCATTACTTGCATAGAGAACATTAATTTAATCCTGTATTCATTAAGAGTGTAGTCATACAGACCAGAGTTGCTTAAACATTATTGGTGCAATTTGATGAGCTCGGCTTTGATTCCTTTAATTTCATATTTTAGAGCATTTATTTTATTATGCAAAAGTTATTTTATTCAAATGTTCACCTGGTTAGAGACCTTTGAGTTAAATGGCACATTGTCTTGATAAAATAAAGTGTTGTTTCATTAAGGTTCAATCTTTAGAAATGTAGTAGTTCTGTTATGGCCTGCACTATAATAAATGGTCTACCTATAAGTAATATAAAATTTATTTGAATAAACCAATGTGAAACTGACAAATATATAATTATTCCGAACGTTTTGATTACCATTAATTGATTCAGTGCAGCACCTGCTGACAGTCAGAAAACTGCCATATTTTTCGATTAAATTGTAAATTGCTGTGATTAAATAATTGTATAATTTATTTGATCGTTCTTAAGTTACATTGACTGTATGTTTCATATTAAAACTGAAGCTGAAATATTAAACTGCTCTTCTTTGTTTAGTAAAACAAAGCTGTGATTGAGCTTTTGCGTGGAACCAAATGATAGTAAACTTGAGTTAAATTGCTGTATAAATGGATGAAAGACGCAAAATACGAAACAAATGCACTAAATTGATCTAATATCAAGAACTTTCCGCATGCATTTGTACTTCCTTCTCTCTTCTGTCAGAACTCTCCACTTTCATCAGATGGGAATAATAAAGAGGTCAAGCAAACAGGCCTCCTGGTGGGTGTTGAAGCTGGGATAAAGCAAGATGGATGTGCTGGGTGTCAACATCGCAGGTGTTTGCTCTGATGCCCAAGCGTCATCCGCAAGCAGTTTCTTATTACGAGCTGCCTTCCAGACTCTCTGGGTTATTCAAGAAGTTAATTTTAGAGGCAAGCTAATCTGATTTTATTCAAAGCAGATCTGTGTCAGACAGATCCACCGCTGCTGTGGTCAGACTCTTATACTCTCGGCTTAAACTCTGGTTTGTATGCGTTCCACTTCAGACAGAACTCTGTTTGGTCACAAGTGCTAGGAGATGAAAGCAGCGGGACTCAAAGTAGAATGCAACACAGTACAGAGCTGTGCAGACTTTAAATGAAATTAAATCAAATCATGAGTTCAGATGCTTACACCAGAAACCTTCACATTCACACAGCAAAAAAAATATTTGCAAATAAGATGCAATATCTGTTTTTTATCCATATCCAAGAGAATCCCATGAGTGTCTTGGTCCTTCAAACCAGTCACTGGCTCACAGTCAGTTTCTTGTACAGTAAGTTATAGGTTTTACAGGTACTGTCATTTTTAAATATTTTGTTGCCCTTCCTGCAGGCACTGTCGAAGACCTAAGAGATAACAGGTAGCATAAATAAATTAGCCCAAATGATAAAGGTCACAGCATAAAAAATACAACTTCCTCTAGATTGTTAATTCTTTTGATTTTTAAATCTGTATGTATCACCTCTTTTCCTCCTGTTCTGAGCTTTTATCATATTCTGCACAGTTTCTTGTGAAAATAGAGAAATATTTTGTGGGTTCATGCACTTTTGATGATGGGTTTTTAAAAATGATTAATCATAGTAGCAACAGTCAAATATTCTGGGTCAATGACGTAAACTCACAGGTCCCAGAACTCTAGAACATCTTTTATTTTAATTTCATAGTCTGGTATTTTTCATAATCTGGTATTCTTTCTGTGTTCACCCGGTGCTCCCCAGCATTGCTTGAGACTAAAGTTGAGCTTTTTGGTAAAAGACACCATTAAACAGATTACAGAAAAAGAAAAAAGTTCTACAAAGAAAAGATTGTAATCTCAAAATGAAGCGTTGCGGTTGCTTTGCGCCTCTGACTGGATCCTGAGATTGTACTGAGGAAAAACCGATGAATACCAAAGGATTCAGTTTGCTGAGCACAGTGTCAATGTCCCAAACCAATTAAAATGCACCCAGGAATGCTGGAGACTTCTGAATACCATAGAGTACTTCAATTGGACTTCTGAATACTCCAATCACAGTGATTTCAAAACAGCGGGTGGAGAAGATCCCTTCAAATATGAACCCGAAGAAGAGTACTCCAAATAAGGATGAACCATTCATTTCACTTTTCCCAAACATTTTCGGAAAGAAGTGTTGCATTTTATTGCAGAACTGCAAGGTTGTCGATATTTTGGCAATGATTGTGTTTGTAGTATTCGGCCATGTATTCACTGGTCAGTGTTCAGCAATTAGTGTTTGATCGTCTGAGGCGTGTGTTTGAGCTGAGTGGAGCATTTTGGTTGGCTGTGAAACGAAAGCAAGTCACTTCCCGTTCAATATTTGTACTTTAGGTAGAGAATGTGTGTGGTGTTTATTTTTATGTGTCTCAAAGGCTGAGGAATTGGTTTAAGTGAGAGGTTTTAAAATCAAATGTTGCCGCTTGCTCACACTGCTTAAATGTGTAAGGAATACAAAATCCAGAAACACGTTTACAGCAGCAGTGTCACTTCTTTTTATGTGGAAAGTGGAATTTCCTACAGTTGTCAGAGCATTGTCTTTGGGTCGACTCATGAAATTATTACACCATGGCTCATCTTACTTCAGACGGCCTCATAAAGACAAGTTCTGACCAGCCGGGTGTTGTCTCCATGTTCTCTGTCTGGCTCGATACAAGGCTCTTTCCAAAACATCTGTAAATAATTACATCTTTGCTATTAAAGTTTAGTTGGAAAACCTTGGCTCTGGGGTCAAGCAGAAGTAAGGTGAACAAGGATCATAAGCATTTGACTTCGATGGGAATCGTCCTCATTGAGTTGTGTGTGATCTGGTTTGGTCATCATCTAGGAGCTCAATGAAAAGGTCTAAACAGTGTTCACTGGGATACCCGGGGGAAGACTTATGACAAGCTTAAGAAATTGTTTTTTTGGTTCGTATGCGAATATTGTCATTTCATTAAAAAGTTATATTAAAAAAGACACTTTCCACTATTTCCAGAATTTCTACACTTACTGCATTATTAACCTCTCGCTTGATTTTCCTTTATTAGTTCTTTTTTTAATCAAAAATGTTATTGTTTTCTCACTGAGAGCTATTTCAAAGTAGTTTCAGTTGAGCACTGAAATAACTAGCCATTTTTGATACTCGGGCCTCTGAGCTTATTTCTTTCTACAAAATCTTCCGTCCCTCGTTCCTCCCGCCTCCCTCAGCCGATACTCATCTCTAATGAATGGCTGTGTGCGGCCGGGGTGCGGAGTGATCTCCATCATGTCGAGGAGGGCAAGGTTCAGGTCCCTGAAACAAATCAGAGCATTCCATCTCAACTGTTTGGACGTCTTCCATAATGCCACACACTCTCAGATTGTGCTTGAACTGGACCCTGTCCCGTCCCCAGTGCTCTGCGTGTGAGGCGCCTGTATCTGTGAGTGCTGTGTTCTGATGTCAGGTGGAGATAGACGCACAGAATGCGTGCTGTGCTTGTGTTTATTGTTTGTTTGTTTCAGAGTTAGTGTGGTGTTCACACGCTCGTGCTTGAGTGTTCAGATTATTCTGCAATTTGTGCTGCTGAAGAAACATATTTAAAGCTTGGTTTTATTGTGTACTTCAGGGCTTGTGGAAGCAATTTCATTATAAAAATTTGTCACATAGACAATAATTCTAGTTATATAGGTCCTTAAAAAAAATTAGGTCCTGACCCATATTCTGTTTTCAAGCCCTTCGGAGGACCAACATAGAACGTAAATTCCTATTTTCAGCACACCTCTTTCATAAGCAATGCGTGCCCATGTTTTCTGAAAAATGTAAACACAAAGCATACATTTTGAACTCATTTAACATTACTTTTGCATGAAACATGATTCAGTGTGATCATGCACGGTTAGAGATTGAAACTTTTGAGCTTGAAATTGTAAGATTTGAGTAAGTTAAGACCTAGTTTGTGATTTCCTTTAGTTTGCGTCATTTTTTTTTTATTCTAGCTGGTCATGACCTGGTGCAAGATGATCTTTAGTTTGTTTTCATTAGTTTTGCAATCTGTGGACAGGTTAAAGCTGGTAATTAGCCAGTCGCAAGCTTGTTAAAACTAATAAAAATTAATTTAGCTGGTTAAATCAGATATAATCGTTCCATTAAAACCTTCTACAAGACTTAACTGGGACATAAACCACAATCTGAGTTGAATCTGAATCTTTTCTTGGCCATAGACAAGATTAGCAGAACAGTTTAGTCGTGTAGATGGATAATGAAATAGTGGTAATTCGTGTAATCATCCTGTCAGGAGACTCTGATGCAGACCGCAAGCTATCACACACTGGCTGCTGTTCCGTCTGTGTTTTCACAAGAATAATTACTCTCAACATAATGTGTGATAGATCTAGACGGTGTCAAATAGAGTTTGAACAGCGCAGACTTATTTCTGTCAAATTCTGACAAGGATCTGTAAATGCGACGCCTCTATTACTATGATATAAATCTTTCTCTGTCTTGTGGAGCTGAGAGCTGATGAGTCACGGTGTTGCACAAGCACAAGTTACTGTAATGGAGCTGTTTCATGTGAGAAATAATTCTATGTAAATATGAACAGAATCCCGCATGGCAGAGTTTTGCTACTAAAACAACTTTTTTTGTATTTAGAGGGAAACTGTTTTTCTTTTCAGGAACATGACAGAAACATGAAGCTCATTTGTCATCTGCATATTTTAGCTCAGTGCAAATGAAACAGCAGAACAAAGCATTCTAGAGATTTACAATAGACATTTCAGCAACACGTCATCAAATGTCTGATCCAGTTAATTTGCAGTTCCATTCTCGACGCCCAATTTTCACATTTAATGCCACAAAAGGCCAGTCCCATCTTTACATTGACTTATGTAAACCACTTGTAAAAGAGTTAAAAAGAAAACAAAATGGGATTATTATCTGAACTCTTTGATCAACTGTTCAGATTACTGTTCAGATTTATGCTAAGCACAATGGCCAGATCTGGAAAATATTATTTTTTTTAGTGGAGAAACGGAGAATGAAACGTTTGTTAATGAAAGTAGTGTTCTTTTAAATCTGAGTAGATGTTCACAAAGCTCTGCCTAATTGGAATGTTGACATTTTAAAACAAAATGTTTCCATACAGAGAACAGCTGTTGCCTGATGATCTGCTAATCTTTTTGACTGTTATTCTACTAAATAGTTTAGTAGTAATAATGGAGTAAAAAGGGCTTGGATTTGCAAGGTCCTCAAATATCCTCATGATGGAGATTAAAAATGATTAAAATTACAAAAATCCTTTGTCAAAATAAATGGCAAAAATGTTTCAGAAACAATGTCTGTCATTTTTTTCTTCTTCTTGATTTAAATGTATTTTTCTCTAGTAAAATCAGCAACTCTAAAATAGCACTGAGCTTCTTCATTTTCTAATCCTCGTAAAAAATGCAACCTGTCGCCTCAAAGCTGAGACAACCCTAAAAGCTTCCTACCTGAATCCTTTAAGCAAACATTGAGAGAGACCCTCTTGATATTCTAGCTGAGCACTGTTTGCCCTGAGATCGCAGGGATTAACACCAGCACCCATCATTCCACTAGAAACAGAGATAGAGAGAGAGAGAGAGAGAGGATAAGCTTTCACAAGTTTAGAGTCAGACAAATCACTCAGAACTTTACAGAACAAATATATTTAAGAGGAAGAAGAAAGGAGAGATTAGAGAATTATTAGTTATAGATACGTGAGGTTGTGAGCACAGAATAGACTTCAATGACAGATCTGACTCATAAAAGTAAATAAAGTAAAATATTAATAAAAGCCTAAATAGCATATTTGCAATATGTGTATCATTAGTTCATTTGGCTTTTTAATTTGAAATAAATTTTAAAAATATTATTTTTTCATACCTTTTTAAAATCAAAAAAGAGGTATTTTTTTTACTTTTCAATATTCAATTCTGTGCCCAAAACAAAGAACGTAAAAATTGATCAAGTTGCTTCTTGTTTCAATTTTTTGTCATCGTAGACATTATATATAAACACTAGACACAACATGATCTGCCTCTGTCTGTTGTATTACCTGTGGCAAAACTTTCCTAGAAACAAATATTTCTCAACAGCCGAGCTGTGGGTTTTTGAATGAAATCATATATTTGATCATTTATAGGGTTGCAGAACTCTAGAGCTTTAATTTAACCCTTTCTATGAAACAACTTTAAAGATTCTTTTGCTTGCTACAACTATTGCAATGACGAGCTCGAGGAGCTTTAGCAAGTTGCTAAATGTGACACTGATGAGCAGTTGTAAAAACAGTTATATTATATCCAAACAGCTCAGTGATTTGGTTCATGCTGATGTTGCATGTGTTACTCTACACTTGGCATGCTCTGCTACCAAGCCGACCAATAATAGAGATTGCAAGGGGTTCCAACTCATAGCACACCTTAGATCATGAGCTGAAAGTTTTCACACAAAATGAATACAAACCTCCCTTTCGCTGCATAGTAAATCCAAACTGAGCTCTATCTTTAACTGTGTAGAGTCTTTCTTTGAGGATTAGCTCTCCGTGACTGAGTTTGGAGGATGCACATGAGATCTGAGCTGGGGTTTATCCTCTAGTGGTTTTTCTTTCTCTTCAAGGCTCTTTTTTTAATGTGCCTCAGCTGCTTTAACTTCCATCGAAAGCTACACCAAGGCTTCGATTCATGGAGCATGACACGGGGAACTGTTTTTCATAATGCATGAAGATCTGCAGCCCGTCCGAGTCTGATGGATCTTTGGTTGTGATTAGTATCATTTCCTCTGCTTTCTACCACACAAGCAGGAATCACACTGAGAAACAGTAAGTTTAGCTGCAACTAAACCAAATTAACACTTAGCTGGTGCTGGAGGAGCTAGGGGAGCATAAGAGAAGGTGAGTTTTTAAAAAAAAATGTGAGATGAATTCTAAATGCAGAAGACTACTCTTTCTTCTTCTTTTGGTGTGGGTTGTGTTCCTTTGTATTCCCCATTCAGTGTTTTCTTCACAGTTTCCCACCATTCCACCATTGATTTTTCACATGTAATTCACCTTGAGGCAACAGTTTAGAGAGGTCACATGCATAAGCTTTTTGATGACTCAATATGAAGCAAATTCTCATTTTTATGATGTCAGTGTTGCTATAAAGTAGATTAGAGAGCACCCTGTTACAAGTTAGATGAGTTAGAGAGTGAACAATTATAATCCGTGATTATTTACATGGAATCGTTAACCGCACCTTGTAGGCAGTTACTTCGGCTTTCACATTTTCAGATGCATTGTCATTGAAGTCAATGGAATTTTTCACAATGGGCCAATTAGCCCAATTAGTGTGTCCAATTAGGAAGCTGCACATAAATTCCTACAGATTTAAATTTAGAACATACTACTCCAAGTAAGACCTTGGAAAGCAGTCGACAGAAAAAAGCACAAACAAATTTGAACTAAAAATCAGAAGAGAGATTTATGTAACATTGTTCTCACACATGTATTTTATAGTATAAATAAAAATGTGTGTGTTAGACTTCAAAGAAAGTTATGTTTGTATACATGATAAGTAAACAAGTATACATTTCTTTTAGTTTTCAGGTCATTTACCTGCTGTTTATTGCTTTTGCTACTACTTCTTCAACTATTTGCCTCTACCTGAAAGAAGAGTTTATATCTTCAATGTTGAGAGCTAAGACAACTTGACGAATATATCAAATATATTTGCAAAATTTGCACTTTTCAATGTATTTGTGCCTATTTCCAACCATATAGTAAGCTAATATAGATCATAGTACACAGTTATAGAGCTGCTGGTTGTTCTTCTCAGTTTGCAGTGTGCTTCACAGATGCCCATGCTTCTGTCCGGTCTTTCTCTCCTGCTGCTGCTGCTGAACCCGTGACCTCATTTCCACGGAGACCCGTCAAGACAAAGATGGAGGGCAGCAGAGAGAGCTAAACTTGTGTGGTCTGGAGAAAATCTGTCGCTTGGGCCAACACACACACAACGTTTCCTGGCCTCAAACCGAGCTCTGATTCATCTGCTCAGAAAAGCAGCATCGCTGGATAACGAATGCCTTTAGATTCATGTCAAACGTCAGTGTGGGAGGACGAGGCGGTTCATAACTCATCTTTGTATTTTGAAAGGTCATGTCTAGTTTATAAAGGTGTGTATATTTAAGCTTTTCAAGATGAGTAATGGCAGCGTGGGTCGTGCTGCGTGCTGGGTTGGACACCTCTCAATTAAAAGAAAAACAAACACTGGCACGTATGAACTTTTCCTCAGAATAGAAGAGGAACACAAGAAGATCATGAAGTGCATTTAATAGTGACATGCAGTGGTTCAACACATCAGTCTCTTCAGCCCTGTTCCATTAGCTCTAGCCAGCCATTGATGGAGAGTTTAAACTCTCCAAAAGAGCCTGGACCCAATTTTTTTATTTGTTTAGTCATGCTGTAGCATCAGTATCATGCCCGCCCAGGGGTGCATGAATAACACAAAAGTGAGCATGGTGTCATTAAAAATAATGAAATGATAGGAATGAAAACCAACATGAATAACACTTACAAAATTAGGGAAGTGGATTTATTAATAAAGTGCTAGAAAACATTTTACAGGGGAAAGAATAATTTACACAATACCTCATTAGAAAAATACCTCACACACACAAGCTTATTGTCAGGAATCAGTGAGGAATTAACTGAGCTGAGATTGAAAGAGCTGAGATAGCAAAATAATATTTATTGACGAATGAACACAGGAAACGCACATAAAAACCCACAAGGGGGAAAACCTGCCATAAACTAAAGACTGAATGAAAAGAAAGACAAAATTGAGGAACATTGCACAAAACTCAAGAAGATTTATTCATAGATATAGTAGACACAATGATCCCATAATGCAAAGCACACACAAGGGGATTATGTACACAGAAAAACACAGAACACCAACACAAGTCATGTGAAAAAGTATGGGAAAAAGCAGAGCAGAACAAAGCTAAAGAACGTACTAAGTGTAGGAGGAATTTTTTTATCAAACTCTTGTCTACCTTTATGGAAATTAATATACAATGACTTTCTATCATAAGGATCAAACGAGTCCAAAAAACATGTTAAGTTAAGTGAGTATCAGGCAAGCTTCGAATCAGCAGCAGGTGTGGACAAAATCAGGTTTAAGCTGATGAGAAAGTCAAGCCAAATGAATTTCTGCAGCGTTTTTATGCAGATGCTTCTCATTCATTCACGAGAATACACAAACTAAGGGAGTTCGTAACAGTCGTGCATTTCGTGTTTAAGGGGTAGAGGAAAGCACTATTGTGAAAGACCTTTTTTATGGCCTCACCGATCAGTGGAATATCTGTGTTAATGAGCGTTCTCAGCATTATATTTGTAATATACCGGTCAATACAGTTCACTTGACAAGGACCACACGGGTATCCCACGTGGTGAAAAAATAGCTTATTTTTGAAGCGTCAATGCTGTAAGATTTCTTTGCTGTAATAAAGGCTTTTGACTCCAATGGGCTTCCATAAATCTCCGTATAATCAGCTGGAATAGATCGATTGTAAATGGTGCTCCAGTGTAGATAAAGATGATCCAGGAACAGTTGCAGTTGTTGAGAGCGGTTTATGATCAGGGCTTCCGCTCCGTGTCAAACACACATGTCTGGCGAACAGCGGTTTAACGGTGCAGGCCGTGGTGCAGCTCCTCGCCGCATGCTCTGTTTTTCTTCCTGAACATTCCTGTTCGTTTGGTTTACTGCGGCAGAAGGGCTGCTGAGGTCATTTATGGCTTAACATGGTGGGAGTTCATTTATAATAGAACCAGCCCTGCACTGCAGATGAGATCACCCCGTCTCTCTCTCTCTCTCTCTCTCTCTCTCTCTCTCTCTCCCGTGTTCTGCACATCATGTAAAGTCGTGTTTGTGTGTATATTTGTCTGAGGATACGAGGGACTAGAGAGTTGTGGGCTAGCTCTTTGGGGAGTGTGAGATCAAGGGTCAACCTGCAGACTCCAGTGATTGAAATGTACAGACGCAATATGTACGATTCTTGTAATAAAATGACATTTCACAGTTTTATGTATATTTTAAAATGTTGGATTTACAGAAAAGTAGTACAAAACCCCATTTGAATTTTGATGCTTTCGTAAAAACGATGTATAAATAGAAGACTAAGAAAAAAATATGTTTTTAATGTCACGGGTTAAAGAGTTTACCTGATTTTAAGAAGATGGGGAAAATGGTACAATGTTTTCACAAGTCTCTTGTCAATTTCCCACAATTTGTCACTCTACCTGACATGTTGCTTGTGGGAGCACCAACTATATAAACTACTCTGTCAGAACACATGTGTTAATGTGTTATTTCCACCTAGATAAGCCCGGAGCAAGATAAAGCACCATTTTATATGGAAAGCTTTGCTTTTCGGGTGCCAGTGGGGTTTCTGTGATACAGGAGTGATATGGCTGGATTGAAGGGTACTTGTGAGAACCCTAGCTCCTCCATTTTGCATCAAGGTGGTGTCACTGTTTCATGCCGCTGCAAAAAATGGAGAGATATGTGTGCTGGAACAGCTGGGAGAGAGGCATCTACACACAGTCTGTGGAAGGGAACAAGTGAAAAAGTATAGAAAGCCCCCGAGTAAAACATTTTTACAGCATTGCATTAAGAGTCTTGAAAGGCTAATTCAGTTTTTTGCCACCGCAAATCATGGAATGCCACCAGTGCCAACAATGCCGAGGTATCCAAAACGTCAGAAGTTTGGAAAGGATCTACTTCACCATTCCATGATACAATGCAGGAGAAATTTGAAATGACAGCAAAGATGCTACTGATCATGGGCGGAGCTTTACAGCGACACAAATTGTCTTACTATATACAGAAAATTAGCCTCTATTGTATGTATGAGAGCATTTTTTTCAAATATCCATGAACCTGAATAGGTGAAATGGAGCTATAGGTTATCATCTAAGCAAATAAAACAGTGGCGACATCACCTGTTTAACTGTGTCAGTATTACTAAAAAACAAAATATGGTCACCATTACACTTTTTAACAGAGCATTTCACATTTACTTTCTTAAATTTGGAGTATCTTTTATTGCCTGAAAAGTTATTCCTTTACTGAATATCACCCACATTATACACTTTTTTCTTGGTCTAAGTATTGGTCTAAATGATATAATTCTACTTCTTAAAAACCAAACTCTACTCTCCTGTGTATCGTGCCTTTCAACTGTGTTTGTCTGCATTCCATTCACTGAACACGCACAGATGCACCCAATGCCTGCGGAGCAACCTCTAATTCTTTGGTAAACCTGTGCAGCATCAGGTAAAGTTGGCGATGTGGTTGGGCAAAATCCCACCTTTTGGAAGTGTCTGATCTCCTTGGCACATGAGTCGTAGCATTTCTGGAGGATATACACAGGAATTTTTACAGGATCAAATTTCACTAATTTCTAAGCACAAAATGTGGCAACACTATTTGTGACGGCATTATTAAAACTGACAGTTTTATCTGATGGTCATAGTTTCGATTAAATGATGGATCTCCCATCACTGGAATCAAATAAACATTCTTTGAATTTGATAAAGCTTTCCTACTGTTTTTGTGCACTTTATGTGCACCCTGCCTTTACATAAAGGTCACTCAGAGGTCAATCTACCCTGAGACTGAGAGTATTCACAAATAATACACACCTGAGCTGTTAGCACCTCATCTCTGTCTCAGCGGTTACTGCTGTTACTGGCAAATCAATGACCTGTCGTCAATCCCACTCTAGTTGTAAAGCTTGTAGTTTGGACAGGTGCTGCGTGGCCTGACTTTGGCCCTCCAGACCGTGGCCCTGCGCCCTCATCGAAGGGTCCTCTGCGGATCAGTAGCATTTACGGTGGACATCTGTTCTGGGTTAGATGGCCAGTGGAAGTCCAAGTACATTTGGATGTCCCTTTTCACAGAAGAGGTTATTATTGACAGAAGAGCAAGTTTACTGGATGGAAAACTCAGTTTATGGATTAATGCTGATTTAAGGAATGGTTGTGTTCTGAAGGAGTTAGGGAGAAAGAATTCGGTTTATATTAAATGCACAGAAACCTTAGTTTCATATTTACAAGTACATTTGCACAGTATTTTCATGAAGAACCACAATGTAAATCTGCAGAGATTGTCATTTTTATTCAATATCACAAATAATAAAGGCAGTTTGTCCTATTGGTGAGATTCTAGAAGAGCATGTCTTAATGCTTAGAAGTCTGGGGCCTTTTTTGAGCACTTTTAACCACTTTATGATTTGTTCTAATAAATCAAAAAATTTGAATGCCAATGAATTATTTTTTTCTTTTTATAATATTCACAAATACATATGAATTTATTACACAATAATACCATAACAAACCTAAAATTTTCACAAAAAACTTGTATTTGTGTGGGCCTTAAGAGGGTGCTGGTGTGGAAAAATCAGTGCTGGTGCTGATGCTGATGAGGCACCTCGGTTGTCATGCTCCTTCAGCCTGTGCCTTCATTGATAGTGGCTGAGCATCCTTCAGAGTGTACCTTCACAGTTACTTATAGGAGATCCCCTATTCTCCATGCTGCCAGCAACTTATTCTCATTCAAAGAACTCATTCAAAGCTAGTACCCCTGAGACATGGGGAAGCAGCTGACAGAAATCAACCAAGAATCTGGAATTCCCTTGAAACCTACCTGCCATTTGCACCTGGAATGACCCCAGAGGAACAACAGAGAACTGATGTTTAAATAAATAAATTATATCATTTAACCTATAGTTAAACATAACACAACTCTATATTGTCAAGATGGTCTTCAGGGGTACTATTGCTGTTATTTGTTGGGTAGGTAAGGTGGTATATTTTAAGTTAACATTACATGCTCTGTTCACCTTTTTAAACGTCAGTTTTATGTGAATTAAAAAATAAAATGTTTTGAAAAAAATATATCTTTTCCAGAATGCTGTCCCGTCACAAAGGAACTGATATCATCATCACCGGCACATTAACAAAAGACACAAACCAAGCGAAGCAGGGCTGATGCAAGTGTGCATTTATCTTTAGAGGGTGGTCTCCTTAGATCAGGCACTGAAGCGAGGTAAAGACTTGTTCACATGCTATTAAACAACATCCAGGTCAGTTCGGTTTGCTAGTCAGCTCAGTATGAAGACGTTTGGTTTCCAGAGACTGCTATAACAACTTGAGCTAATATTTACAAAGAGCCGAAGCCAAATAAGCAGTCCAGTTCCCAGATCTGTTTGAGCCAGAACGTCGTTCTCTTGATGTGTTTGTGTGAATGAAAGAGAACTCCATCAGTGTCACTTCTGTACATTTCCTTCTGTGTATTTCCAATGTTTCTATTTTGTGATCTTTCCAGTGGATTCCTTGGTGGTCCGCTGTTGGTCACTGTTAAAGTGACATTATTTTTCTTGCCCTTGACCCTTGGCGCTGGGTAGAGCGTGCAATGGAAGTGGCAGCTGTGTGTAGTTAGTGAACGGGAAGCAGCTGTTTGAGGCACGGGGGCCACGTTTGTGTTTGCAGAAACAGATTTCACAGAGAGGAACATGTTCCTCGATACACTGCTTTGATCATGACACAACAGAGCAATCAACCAATCATCTGAAGAGCAAGGTTCCCATGTGTGGATTTATACATTAGTTGGAGAGATTTCAGCTCTAGTAATTTCAAAGCACTTGAATGATGGGGAAGCATTATTTATTTATTATTATTATTTTTTTCCTTTTCCGGAAACATTTAATATTTTTGTGGACAGGAGTCAGCACTCCACAACTGGGTCAGTTGAATATTAACAAATTTACAATCATGGAGGAATGTAAAAAAAAATCTCAGATCCCCAAACCCAATACACAGAGAGAGACCATCCTTCCACTGCAACGGCCCAACACCCAATCCCAAATATTTTACAGCTCATCTTTCCCCATGGACTCTGATTCTTCTCCTGCCTCGTCTGCCTGGACTTTCTCCTCATCCTCATCAGCTTCTACCTCTTCACCTTGTTCTTCTGGTTCTTCCTCATAATTTATCTAAGACATGAGCAGTATTTGATTTATTTGAAAATGTATTTAATAAATTGATTCACCCATGAAAATGACTCTTTAAAAGCCAGACATGTCCATATGAGTGCAACCTTTGTGACATGAAATAAAACCTGTTTGCTTTCAAGAAGTTTCGCTTGCATTTGGCCATGGGAATTTGAGTGATTTTGGCATCAGCCTGAAGTAGTCAGTCGATGGACTGCACCTTCAGTTCCTTCATGTTACACATCCAGGGGAAAAGTGAGAGTTTCTACACAAACTTGTTTGTCATTTCAAAGCAAACTGAATATGTGAAAACCCAGTGAGTGACCACTGGAGAACAACTGGGGCCTATCAACAATAAAGCGTGGAATGAATAAACACCTCAACGCACTGAAATAAAATTATAGTTGCTAGATTATGACAAACAGTAATAAACACACATGTTGCCATCATCCCTATGTTTGTCAGTTTTGTATCCTCACGTTTGCTCCAGAAAGACAGCTTTGGAAAACGCTCTTTCATACGTGGTTTATTCTCAATGTCTGAAAATTAATAGAATGTAAGTCTATGATTATTGTGCTGTAATAAACATACATTTAAAAATAATTTGTATTCTTTTTAACTCTAAAAGGGATTTTTTATGGTCAAAATGTTTATTAATGAGTTTTGTTAATTGCCTACGAAAATAGTCATAAATGAACAAAAAGAGTTTGGAGCAACACGAGGTGGAGATTGTTGGGTCACGGTTCCTTTGAAGGGACAGGTAAGAATTGTGAGGAACCACATTATGTTAAAGGCCTGATTTCATTTGGTTTTCATCTTTTTTCTGTGGTGGATGGTTTGACTCGTTACTCGCTGTGGAGGAAGTCTAATGAGGTAGAGAATCAAACCTGGAGGTAACTGGACACTGTACTGTACACCGTAAAGAGCCATCGACTGCCCGGGCCACGGAGAGCTCCCCGGACTGATCAAAAGATGCTCCAGACTCTTTAAAATTCCTCCTGTACCGTTAAACTTAATGCAGACTCATTAGGCGAAACACAAGAGATTAATACGCAATTAAACCAGATGCATCAGTAATACAGCAGCTCTTCTACACTCTCAGTTTACCACAGAAAGATTCTATGTGGAGATTGTTTTCAGCTTTGGAATTCACTTATTTTAGTTTCATTTCGATTATTTTGTTGTGCTGATCTTCCTAAAATGGAAGTTGTATATCAGATACAATACACTACAATTGAAAATGATTTGCTTAATCTAAACTAATATACTGATGATCTTCAAACCACTTGGTGTCACACCAGAAAAACCTGTAGAGAGATAAAGGAACATCTCTTTAGATTAAAGTTTATTTCAGGGTGCCTTTTTAATGTCTGAAGATGTCAAGAAAGAGTTTCCCTAAAATAGAGACTCCAAAACGTGTTTAAAAAAAAACTTACAAGGATGTGAAAAAAAAAAAAATCCTTTCATGAAAAGAACATTTCAATAATTTTCTGTGTATAAGAAACCCGCTAGTAAATAAATGTAATAACTATTAGTCAAATGGCTGTCACACTTTTTTTTGATTTTCACAACATTTGAATCAAAACATCCACTAATATTGCTGGCAAAAATGTTGGATATTGTGGTGAAAGAAGTTGCGTTTTTGGTGTAACGCCATGTTAGCCCCCGGTATTGGCACCACATTTGGTAGAAGAAAACAATTCATAGCACCGCTGGAATCAAGCGAAATGAATTCATTTTCATTAGTTTTGCATACAATTTTAACTTTCATGTTCTGCCTTCTAAAAACTTGGCCTATATTGATGTTTTGCAGTAATATTAAGACATTTCAAGAATAGTGCTTCTTTACAGTAGTGTCCCCAATGCTCTGGGTGCTAGGCCGAATTAGGACCCCAGGGTAAGCGTCCCCTACTGCCTTCAAAACGACCACAGACAACAAAAGTCTGGTGTTCTTCTCCAGTCTCTCAACCAAGTACAAACCAGCTCTTGCAGAGCTTCAATGGGGACGGTCCTGGGCTGCAGGATGCTGGAGCTGGGGAAACCAGACGATTTTTTGGAGCCTTAATCTTTTTCTCAGTTGTGAAATAAGAGTCATTCTAACTAAACTCCAGAGAAACATTCCCCCTGAACCCACACTGACTTCAAAGATACCCTTATCAGGCCAGGCATCAAACAAGAGCGCTTCCACATGAGACAGCAGCGCAGAGTTTACACTCATTAGCAAATAATGATTGCATTTCTACTGTACAAACAAATGAACCGTGAGAGCCTGCTTCTATCAAACCATAACTGTTTTAGCATCTACATAGTCAGGCGAAGAACCATCTTATTGGTTTGAATGGTTTCTGCATACCAAGAAATGATGAGTTCATTAATGGAAATCTAGATTTGTTAGAGATAAAAACAGAAAAGACATAATATCATGATGTGTATCATAATGGGAGTATTTCTTTGGAACAACAAAGCTTTAAAAAAAGTGCTGAACATGAAAACAATAGTTGCTTTAGGTTTTGCATGGCTCAATGCCCAATAAGATCAAACCAAACCCCCATGCGTTAGGACAGGTCTCAAGAGTGGACCTGAAGAGAAAGGTTAAATTCCCATTATTCCCAGTGTAGTTTCCATTCTACATTTGTCAGATGTCATTGTATTCACTCGTGTAAATCAAAAGATGGTTCTGGTGCATCTCACTGTTGCGGACGAACTTCTGGTGCAGTAAATTGAGTAGCAAGCTTTTCAAAAAATGTGTGAGGGTTGTTGTTGAGAGGGGGCGGCGGTTGGAGAAAGGGTTATGGGCTTATTTTCAGAAATCGGTCTTCTGTTGTCCATTTTTGGCTCTCAACCAGTTTCATGAGACTCATGGTGGATCTGAGGAGTTGAGCTGGCAGCATGAAGGAAGTGAGAAGTGGCCCGTCATCAAAATACTCATTGATTATCAGTAACCCTATGATGATACAAGCCTCTGGCACAAGGACCATGACATTGCAAAATAAATGGACAAGAAGCACCCTTGTGTTCCTCTGTTGTGTCCTCAGCTGTGATATCAACCCCCAATGACCTGATCCCCTGGTCGGCGTATCTTGATGTAATCTTGGAAATATTTAATATTTGTAAATAATTCTCACTCAGGTCAACCACACTTGGATAGAGATCTAATCATGAGAGATGGCAGAGAGAGCCAGGTAGATATCTTGTCGTACCCTCAGCCAGTGATGGGTTGTTTTGACAAGTTTTATCATCCTCATCAGTTGGTAATTTATATCAGCCCTCAGCTCTCTATCCTTCCATCTCTCTCAGCTTACATGGGGAGGTGAATGCTGGAGGCAGGTTCTCACACTTCTCTCTTCAGGAGATTGGGGTGTAACTATCTGAGAGCCCTCGCTGCGGGTTGAGAGCCATCTGAAGGCTTGCATCACACCGTTGTCCAGGTTTAGTCATTTAGTCACATTTCATTTCAAATGCGCAATCTTTAAGGAGAACCATCAAATTCTCACAAAGTGGGTTTCAATCTCAACTTCTGGGTATTTTCTCAAGCTCCATTACCTCAGGCATGACTGGAGTTGTTTAGATTGGTGATTGTGGAAAATGAGTGCGTGTTCATATTCACATGAACAGTATATTAAGAAATCAATTAATAAAAATTGATTCACTTCTTAGATATAATTAGCTCCAAATTATCAAAGTTTGTCAGCTCTCTTTATGGAAGGAACAATATCAATTATAAACCAAAGCACAGGTTTACATCATCAACAGCCCTGGCAAGCTCCTGATGTTACATCAAGCTCTTCTACCAAGATCTCTAGAGGCAAACGACTGAGTTCACCTAAATATAGTTATTTCTCAGAGATCTCCTGCTCCTGATTCTCTCTTCATGACAATATATAGACCAGCCCCGTCTTAACCCCCTTCACGCTTCCGCTTCCTGTTCCCAGCTTTCAGTGTACACTCTTATGCTTGACTACCACTACTCATCTAATTTATTCATGTCCTAGAATCTCAGCCAACACTTGAATTTTATATCAAAGTCTTCTATTGCCACTACCTTGGCTACAACCTTTTGGGTTTTTGGAGTTATCATTAGCCACATAATGACCCAGACCTTGATTTTTTTTAGTTTTATTAACTTTTTGTGGAACTTCTCTGACCTACATGATGTTTGGGTGGGGAACATGTTATAATTAGCAAAAATACTAGAACATTCAAAGACAGGGTGAATAAGTTGCTTACATGGTCTATGACTCATGACTATTAATGAACTGTCCAGGGTATACTATTAAATAACTGTCCAGGCTGGCCCAATGTGCACCAGCAGATCCCTGGTAAATGCAGGCAAAATATGGATGGATGGATGGACGGACGGCTGATATTGTAGTAGCTAAAATCAATAGATGGAACCTTGATGGAGAACCAGAAGGAGAGTCTGTTGTGGCTATAGTCATCTTCTATGCTGTGTCATTCTAATTCCCCCTGGGATTAATAGAGTTGTTTAATAGAATTGATTGAGTGTTAATCTTCAACGAGAAACAGGACATAGACCAGAGGTGAATAGAATATCACAGATATGTTCTTCCAGTACAAAGTGTGAAATCTGGCGTTCTTCAGAAGGCCTTGGCAAAGGAAAAGTATGAGGTGAAATGCAACTGTTTTAATCTAGCATCAGATGCTTAGGCAACAGGCAAAGTGTAAAATTAAGCTTTCCTGACAGAAAACATTGCCTTCTTTTGAGGTTGCGTTTGCTGCGTGTGGCAGCCTATAAGAGCCAGGTGAGGCACCATCTCAGATACTGTTCTGCTGTGCTCTGTAAAGATGGGGGATGAGGATGCAGTGTACAAGGATGAAATGCCACATGCTTGACATATGACAAAGGTTCTTCAAAGATCTTTATGCAACTTGCATAAATGAATGATTAAAAAGGATTAGCACAATGCATTGTATACATTGCCAAAGCAATCAATAGAATGCCTGGATTTCACACAATCTCATTAGCATATCCATCTGAATAACCCTGTGACTAATAGAATAACCTTAAATTGAAAGGGAGTGAGGAATCACAGCAGACATGGAAAGGAAGGCAGACATCTCTCTCTCTAACTGCTCTCGATCAGTCTGCTGGTTCAGTCCCTATCTAATGATCATTACCAGCGCAGATGAAAGCTGGGCCTGCTCTCAAACGGCCTTCAATTGCTGCGATTAAATAAGTGCGGTTGAATGATAATATCTGCTCCCCCAAACAAAAGCAGACTGCAGCATTAAATAATCCGACAATTAGAAGCGATCAAGGCTTGCTTTTGATGTCGCTGTTGCTCTCAATCTCTCCAATACATCTCACAGATTAAGGCGGGTGCAGTGGTTGGGCCTAGAAGGCGCCATTCCTTCAAGACTGGCTGAGGGATCGGCAAATATGCACCAAATGCTTTCAGCTGATTAAAAACAAATAAATTCTGCAAGCATCTAAGACAGTTGTTTGGAAGCTTTTAAACACTTGTATGGTCGTCTAAGTAGAACCTCTTCTTCTAAAATGATGCTTTTAAGCAGTTTTTTTCTGTCAGGTTTTCGAAAACTGCAGTTTTAGCTCTTGAGCTGTTGTAAAAGCTCTCAAAACTATACATCTTTGAGAAATATTGTATAAGCTATGTGAGGAGACATTTATTTTAACGAGAAAAGTTTTATCTGTATTTTGCCAATGATGAAATATCTCCCATTCCTATTGTTCAGTTAAAATAAGTTGACAACATGATGCATCCTTCAGAAAGAGAGCTTAAGCTTTCAAACGACACCAGAACCTACTTTAACTGTTTGTGCGGTATTTCGAAACTCATTTATGGAAAGACAAACCTGCTCCTTTTAGTTCCAACTATGCTTCACAACACTCACTAGAGGAATGCCATTAGTGGGATGAGCTGTGTTTTATGTAAGTTAAATCCTGTTATGTAAATTTCCCATGGTTTTAGAGGTTAGACAGCTTTAGGTAAACAATCTAGTCCGCATAAATATTTTTTTGGCTAAGGATTGTCTGGCACTGGCATGCAATATGTGGGCCCAAATTTGGCCAAGTCTGACAGAGGCTCTTTTTAATGAGGCACACAAAGCAGTGCAGTGTGTAGTGTTTGATCAGTTATTCACTTGGGTGTGACTTATTCCAATCATGTACCTGTATTTCATTGCATCACTTAAAACATGCAAAAGCTTGTTGTTCAGCCGTATTTGGGCTGAATAAATTGGTTTTAACTTCCTTTTAACTTTAAGGAAGTACCCTAACCTACTCATTATTTCCTGTAAATGATTGTAAAAAAAAATAAACCATACATTTGACAGTAAAAACTGCCTATGTGGTTGTCAGAGCATTTTTTTAAACTAATGCCCATTATCTTTCTAATGAATTTAAGGCTACAGATAAAAAGCAAAGTGATACTCTGAACTAAGGACTGGGCAGAAGGAGAACCTGAGAGGTGAGCTGTTAATCTGCGTTTGAACAAATGAACCTCAGGTGTGGCGAATTGCTTGGGTGTATCTATATTCAAATTATTTCACAAAACATCAATGGGACTAAATGAAAGACAATGTTAAGGTTACCAATGTAACCCATCGTTCCTTGAGGGAAAAGAAGACTCTTTGCACCAGTCTTGAGTTGTGTCCATCTGGCCCAACACTGACAGGGCTTTAAACATATGGGAAATGCATGTGGTTTGCTATTGTCCCCATGACTTACTTAACTATTTACTCTTTTTCAAGCTTTTCAGAGAATTTGTATGATCATTGAGGCTCTTTTTTTCTAAATAAAAAAAAAGTCAGAACAAGAACAATACAGAACAAGAAACTAGATTTTAAATTTTGTAGAATTGTGGTCAATGACTTGAAATCTTTCTGTAAAATTAATACATTTTTACAGTAAATAGTCATTCAGGTTTATGTGATAATTCTGAAACTCATCACTGATTTGACTTTCTCTGAGTTTATGTGAATGACTGGGATTGTAAGTAATATGATGTATTGTTATTTTTACTGCATAACATTGTCTTACTCTCTAAAACAGATCCATACACTTTTCCACTGTAAACACATTTATGAAATCCTAATATATTACGTAGCATTTTAACTGTTAAATGTACAGATATTTTGAAGTAGCCATTTCCCTGTTCTGGAGTGAAAATGCAACCTCTTGATAAAACCACATGCACTAAGAGCTGCCTCAGCGTCTGTGAATGCAGATCCACAAACTTTGATCACTCTGTGGAGAACGCTAGATATTCCCAGATATTTCCTCAGTTGGGAGAAATTACAGAAGCAAATAAACAATGCAACAATTTCCCTGCAGCACCCAGAGAACTGCAATTTCTCAATTTACTTGGACTGTAATTATGGTGAGGGCAGTAGCAGGAAGTGAGACAGGATCAGACTGATGGGTCAATCCATGGCTAAGTAAGATGTTAATACATATATAAACAGTTATGATTCCCTGGTTTCAACTAAATGACGATAGAAAATATCTCATCACTCAAAAAGTGCACCAATCCTATACTTGTTTTCAGAATAAGTCGGATGTTGGCTAAAATCTAACATTTTAAAAGTATAAGTTTTAATGAATCATACACAGCGATACTGTATTTCTGACTCCTCCACCTCACAAGAACAGTTAGGAATACCTCAAATACTCACAAAAAAATTCTAAAACTCATAAGAAAGCATACATTATTACATTTCTTATTCAACTTCTGATTTGTTTATTGAATGTTAGAAACTTGATTGAGTGGTGCACCATTGGTCACTTTAATATCTACAATAATAAACATTTCCTCAACTGCTGATCTTTATTTGAGTGAAAGATGAAGCAGACATGGTTATAAAAAGTTGGAGCCTCATCCCTATTTTGTCTGCAGCTGCGTTGATCAGAAAACCAGTGATGGACTGCTTTAAGATTTTTCTACAAGTGCTTGCCGCTTCATTTTTCTTCACTTTGTTTTCCCCATTGGCAGATTTATTCCTTAATATTAAGGAGATGTGAACTTTGAGTCAATGTGACTTTGGTGACTTAACACCATAAAACATTTGGCTTTTTAGACATTTGTTTTGCTTGAGCATAACAGATTTTAACAGCAGATATTTCATGTACATCAACATTTAAATCTTTGTCTTAGGTTTTCTGGGTTTTTTTAGATTTAATGCTTAGGTTTTTGCCATTTTAAAGTTTAAATACATTTTTACATTTATGCAGTTGACAGTCGAACCACCGGAAAGCTATCTATTATTGTTTTTTCTTTCTTTTTTTTTAAGTGACTTTACAACTTTTGACTTGACTTGGGACTCGACTGGGACTTGCCATGCCTTGACTGCCCTGTATTGTCTTGGGACTTGACTTGAATTCTAAAGTAGTGACTTGATCCCACCTCTGTTAATACATTCGCAGTATTTTCTCTTGTGAGAAGAAGGGCATGTGTGTGAGGACAGCTCCGGAGCTATTTAACTGTGTTTGTATGAACTGCTTGGTCTCTTGAACTGTTCCCTTCAGCACAAACATATGGGAAACATTGCTTTAATATTGTTACGCAGCTAATTGTGTAATGGAGTTATTAGAAGCTGCTGTTTAGAGTTTACCGATTACAACGGCTATTTATAAAAGAAAACTTCAAGGCATGAGAGATACACCAACAATGTACAAAATGCTGCTGAAAAGGGGATTGTTGAGATGTTGTTCACCCGTGAACTGTAAAAATAAGCAACAGTTTCTCCTCAGCCCTCTTTTTCTCTTCAAGCAATCAACAAGAAAACAAGGAAAAGTTTAATGATGTTTGTTCTTCAAAATCTGGAATAAATTCAAGTCACTTGTGTGTAGTTGTCATTTTCTTGCCTGTTATGAACCTTATGTGTGTGAATCAGTTATTTTGTACAATATAGATTCCTAAAGTGTGCCTAAAATGTTGTGAGATGCTTCTGTTTATGTACTAGTGTAATTCTGAATTCTCACAACTGTTCTGTCACATGGAAAATTGTACGTTTGTCAACACAAGTTTGTCTGTGAAAGGAAATCTCTCATAGTTGTTCATTTCATTTTGACAGATTTTCCTCCATACCAAGGAAGAACTTACCACATACTTCCATACTCCAGTAAAAACAGGGTAAGCAAGGGAATTGTGTGGAATTAATGTAGGTACACTCACATATAGGACTGAAAGTGAATGAGGAAGCAGATAAACTTGCAAAAACAGTGGTAAGGAACTAGATGGTAGATTTACATATATCAATAAGCAAAGTAGAAACAATGGGCACATTCTTATGCCACTATTAAAAGAAGTGGAAGTATAGATAGAACAAAAAAGATGACGTTATAATCAACAGAATACAGTTAGGGCACTCAAATCGAATTTTTAATATAACAGATCCGAGACAAGATTGTCTTTGCAAACAGAAGGTAAAGGAAATGTGATGCATCTGATTTTGGAATTTTCTGAGTGCATATAAGAGAAGCAGAGAATACATGAGGATGTGATTAAGACAGTATTAGGGGGATTCTAATGGAATACTATAATGACCTTAATAAGAAAAGAAATTCTTTTGGATTTCTGAGAAGAACAGGAACTCAAAACAGAATCTAAGAGCAGAAGGAGGTAGTAATGCACCTTATGTGTAAATTACTGAACACTTTAAAAAGAAGATGGTAAATTATGGTAAGAACTGTTAATGAATGACCACTCCCTTTGTTGAGCAAGCATCCACTGAGGATTTCATTACACCTGTCTTTGTATTTTAAGCAAATGAACCACTTGTTTGAGAAATCCACATGTGTTTTTACTGAGTTGCTAGTGGACATCACAGACATTGATGAAATGATATCATTTTAGTTGTTGTCCTCTGAATTCAGCAATGGAGCTTTTCATATAAAGATAAATGGATTTGCTTTTTATGGTGGATCTTACTAGAGCCAACTCCAGCTAACCTTGTGAGGGGGGCATATAGAATGCCTTCCACAATCTGTTTAGCTTATAACCCGTGGCAGAAAAGTGTTAGGAAGTGCATTCATTTGAGCACATGAGTTAAATAGAAACAGACCATAGATTTTTGCAGGTTCTCTAACCATAGGTTCAGTTACCTGAAATGAGATGGAGCTGCTGGGGGGTTCCTTTCAAGTTCAAACACCCCTCTGCTCTTCTGGATGATAGCCGTGAAAGCTTGTTAGGTGATGATGTCACTGGAGAATATCAGATTGTTCTTTTAGCGCCTGCTACGGGCACTTTCACTTCCTGTGTAGAGCCTGCCTAGCCTTATAGTGACCTCTAGGCTCCAAACCTGAGATGCATGAGCTTGAGAAAATGCATTGTATTGTAATAAAAAGAAAGATAAACATATCTAAATGGAAATTCACAGGGCAGGAAGACTTATGGAGCGCCATTAATTTATCATGCAGTTACCTAGTCACAAACGAAAAATGGAACACTGTTTTTTGGCTGTAGTGCAATCCTTTAGGATTAAACCGTATATTTTGCAAACAGGAAACTTGCTAAATTCTTTCAGGGTTCCAATTGTATGTGTTTAAAGAACAATTTTGGTCTGGTGCCTCACTTTTCCATGAACAGTTCAGTGAATATTCAGTTTCTGCCAACTAAACTCAAGGCCTTCATGCTGTACAGTGTCTTTAACTGTGAAGAGAAGAGTTCTTCACTTTAAACTCCCTTGAAATTCTTCCAGGTTTTGAGGCTTGACAAAACTGTAGCTGGATTTGCTTGGTAATGCTCTACTCTCTACAAACACACACTTCCTGTACACTAACAAGGTGCAGTGGGGTCTAAATTTAGCCGATGGCCTCTGCATCTCGCCGTGGCCAGGTTGCAGACAGCGTTCAAGCTCAATCTGGTCCTGATTTTCCTCATTTTGAACATGAGACCAGAAGGCAGTCTGCTTTTCATTCTCATTGGTGCATTCCGGTCAGAGTTGGCTTGTTTTATTGGAAACCTTGTTCCAATATTCCAGCTAGACTCGTTTTGACCTTGTTTGTCCCTGGAGACTCATGCAAATTTGACCCCACTCTCCAGTCGAGGTCAGTAGCCATTTCTAGACAGACAATCAAATTCATTTTTGAGCAACACAAATCAAAACGTTGAGGTTGGAGCTTAAAACTGAGACTGTGCCTTTGAGTATAGACTATACATTGTCATGCAGCTTTATTTCTTGCTTGGATAAGAAAGCATCCGTTTGTTCCTGGAATGCAGATCCCCCAGAGTGCTCTGATGGACTTACTCTTTAGAGGAACTCCCTGATTCATTCACAATGGAACCCACGAGTTGCTGATATTCAGATAATTATATGTGTAGACCCTGAGAGATGATCAGCTCCATGTCATATGTTCATCAATCTACCGTGTCATCAGTTTTGAGATACAAATATTTCTGTTTTAATGTATAATCCTTTGACTTGTATTCATTTAACATAGTTTGTGATTTAATGGCCATCTGTGTAGATATATTTTTCATTTTATTTTTTTTTAACGAGCATCCATGATCTCTGAATGATGGCACGAGATGAAAGCATAAATACTCACAGAAAAGTAAACGTAACTAAGATGGATTAGACATGACACTGTGTTCTTTGGAAGTAGCCCGCAAACCCCTATCCATCCTTTATCCTAAAGGTTCTGGTTCTTTGTTGAGATGATGACTGGAGGCCAAAATTATGTAAAGCTGACAGACCAATAGCTTTTCTTTAATGATGCATTACACGAAATGAGGTTGTTCATCCAACCAATCGTTTTTTTTTGTTGTTGTTTTTTTTTTTTATAAAACAGCCTAAAATGACATTTTGTAAAGTACTAATCAAATGTGAACAAAGTAACATTAACTGAAGAGGTCAATCCTTGATCAGTCAGAGATACACTTTAATTTTATTTAAGTACAGGGAATATTTTAATCTCATCTAAATATTTTAATATATTTAATCTCTTTTACAAAAAGGGTTACAAAAATATAACAATATTTAATGTTTTAATGTAAAATCCTTTGAAATATATTGATTTAACATAATTTGTGATTTACTGGCAGTATATGTAGTGCGAAACATTTTAAAACTGTAGAATGAGAAGAATATACACTTGGTTTAGTTTATTACTCACATAATATTCGATTAGGTCTCTGACCCTTTCTTAGCAACCAAAATATTAACCCTAACAACGATATCTATAGATCTGTTTTTCAGAGTCAGAAAATCACAGAGGCGCAGGGCATGGTTTATGTCATTCATAGTGACAAGAGGCAGCAGTAACTTCTGCAAATTAAAGTTTCTGAAATTCTTAGAGGTTGGATTAGTTCTCTCATAGTGACAGGGGGAACGCAGTTTACCCAACCAATCATATCACCAGATATGCACTGGTTCAGAAAGTTTTAAAGACACAAAGGTTAGTTAATATCACTCATAGTGACAAGGGGAACAAGTTATGACATAGTTGACCATTCCCCAGCAACTAGACAGTTTACCATAGCAACCATATCCCCGTATACATGTCTTAACTACAAATTGAATTGTCTATGATTGTCTTATATGGTTTGAAAATTAATTAACTGACTGTAGAGATGAAACTGTGTAAAAACATTCTGAAAACATTCAGAAAGTTCCCCGCTCTCAATGGAGTCATGGCGGTTTCAGACGAACGGCTTCACCGCAGAAAATGAAATATAATGAAGGCATTTCAACTCAGCCGAGAAGATGGAAAAATCAAGCTTTGGGGGAACATCATCAAAGAAAGTTCTTCATGAAAAGTGCAGAAGCATCCACCGCCTCACTCGAGCCCGTATAGCCTTGACCAGCATCAAATATAACGTTTTCTGTTCGTATTTACAGGAATAATGCCTTACATCTGTCCGTAAAGAGACTAAATCTGATATTTTCCCCAAATTGGTTTAAGATGCGCCTCCTCTTTGTAATAAGCGTGATTTTCTGGACTGGTCCTTCATAACGCTAGTTTTCGGATATAACGAAAAGCTCTTTCCAGAAGATTCCACCCTCTGTGGGAATGTCTCTCAAAGTCTCTTTTAAACAAAGTGTGACTTACAAATGGCTGACAATCAGTGAGTGACAGACTGCACGAGGGACGGCTGAAGAGAAAGCCCCTCCTGATTCACGAGATGACGAATTCGACTTGAGATGTGGAATAAGCATTAATGATTAAACCGTTTTTAAATACAAGTAACTGCCACGGTGAAGGTTCTGAGAGTTTACTATACATACAACATTTTGTATAGTTAGTGTCCACCAGTGGGTAATGAAAGCAGTGAAAGCTCTGCTGACAACGAACATGTTTGGAGCTGTCCAGACTCATTCTCTGACTGACTTGAGCTCAATTCTCCGCATGATTGCAACTCTAAAAGCATATTTTCCTTAAGTTACATTTCCCTCTACAGCATAATGCCTTCATCATCACCAGATTAGCTCCATATAGAGACTTTCTGGGGTTCACTTCTCAGCTGAGACACATTGAAAATGTAGAAAGTGGTTTTACATTTGCACACTTTGACTTTGTCAACTGTCATTAACATCTTCTTTTGACGAGAAATTCAAATATTTAAACTGGATATTCTTCAAAACAAAATCAAATAAATATTTTACCACGATTTAAACTTGTAGAAAACCTGTAAAAGCAGTGTATAAAACATGAGTGAAAACTGAAATTGTGAATCTTTAAGTGTTGTAGAAATATTTAAATTAAACTTTTTTTGTATGTTGCCTCATTTTCCACCTCCTCGGAGTTTTAACATTATGAAATCTTTCAGCCATTCTTTATTTTACTTTTATTTTCAGCTTTATTTTTTTTAAACAAGGTTACGGTTTGTCACGGACCAGCTCAAGATCCCTTTTAATTTTAAACTGCTCAATGATAGCGCCATCTTCTGGAGGAGTTTTAGTCCAACTGACTTCATACAACTAAAAAAAAATCATTGTTAAAAATACTTACATTTGGTTTCTGTCAAACAAAAAAAATGCACAGATATCATGGTTTTAAACTTAAATTTAAGTGCGTGGGTCAGAGATAAGTTCCAAATAATTGATTTTGAACGAAATAAATTGCAACTTTATTTCTAGATTTGTATCACAATATATATGCCGCGAATCAAGTGCTTATAACAAAAACGTTTTTTAAATGTTTAACTTTTGGAAGGTTTACAATCAAATTAATTGCTTCTAACAGTGTAGATTTTTTTAATCGTCAACAGCCTGAAAATCCGTTTTAATCTTTCAATATTAACGTGAATTAAACTTACCCACGGGTAATGTAAATGATTGTAAACTACAAAATTTGACGTCATAGCTGGCGTCACAACTAATTTTATAACCAAGTTGTCTGGAAAAATAATAAAACAAAAATAACTAAGTTAGCCAATGTATAGTGTTAATATACATACTGTTAAATATGTGGAAATGTGTTGTGTAAATATAGAAGCTTATCGTTAGTTGTGTTGTGCAGTGGATTTAATAATATTTGCTGCAAAAACTTCTTCAGATTTTCTAAAATGATGTAATCTTTTTTTATTGATAACTTTTAGGGATTGCAATATTTACAACATCTGTGATTCACTTACTAATGTAGGCAGAATCCTAAAGCTGTCGCCTCATCTTCTTTGGTGATAAATGAAGGCAGAATGAAAAAAAATGTATCAGAATGTTTTCTGCTGCACGCACTAGACTTTGAGCCAAAAAAGCAGTTCAATTTCAATCAGAATGCGATTTGGTTCAAATAAAGTATGTCTAGTATTTTGGTTAGAATCCTTGTATTCTGATGAGAAGGTATTAGGTAAAGTAAGGTTTTTTAACCCAAATACCAGGGGGCAGCTGCAAGAAAGCCATTTTAGCCTCTTCTTGAAAACATAATAGAGTTTTTTTAACAACACAGAATAAAATGCCTATATACTTTATATTTTTGCACACTTGTAGTAATTGTAAGCACAAGTCTTTAAAGACGCTTTTAGAATTTAATTTATAGGTGCTATTCGGCACTAGTTGTTACAGGTACAATGCAGAACTTCATTTATTGAGTAGTGAACCATCACTGGAGAACTCAAGAGGATCTTTATCCTCAAAAGGGCTTAATGGCATTTAAAACACCACAAAGAGCTGCTGAACAACACTTTTCCTGTGTGTTTAGAATTGGTGTTAAAGATAGCACCCAAACTGAACACTAAAGACCATGTGTATTTCATCGGTGCTATATAGCACCAAAAACACTGAAGTGGTGATGCTACAGCACCTAAAGACAGCAAAAACAGGAAGATCCCATTTAGCAGCTACTGGGATCTTTATACTGAAAAAAGACAGTGCACCTTAAATACAACAAAGAACCCCTGAAGAATTTTTTTTCTGTGTGAGAACAGAGAACACACCGGAGAAGCTTCTCCAGATGTGATGGTGGGATGAAGACGGACTGGGTGAGAGAGAGAGAGAGAGAGACAGCAGAAGACCTCACACACACTGAATATATGAGTGTCCTGGGAGCAGAGCAAGCACGTGTTCAAACAGATCTGAGATCAGCACAGGTCTCAAGATTTCCATGCAGCCAGAGAAACTGAAACACAGAGAAACATCTCAATCGTAGGCTTCAGCGAGTTAGGAAATTTTTCTTTCGGATCAGTACTGCTCCAGGGCAAAACTAGATCTGAAATATCATATTTGGAATTTGATTTTTATCTTAATCTATTGTTGGGTTTTGAACATCATAATATCCCCTTCACCCTTCTAAGATTCTAAAGAAATCATTAATTTTCTAACTTGCTTATTTCGGGATCACATCGGGTGAGAGACCAGGCCAGGTCTCAACAGACCAGGACCTGTTAGTGTGCATTGAGGCAGTTTGCAGTCCAATGCGAAACGGCTGGGATGTTGAGAATCAGCACCTCCAAATCCGAGGCCATGGAATAGTCGGAAAAAGGTGGACTGCACCCTCCGAGGTGGTGAAGTGACCCTGCCTCAAGTAGAGGAGGTCAAATATCTTGGGGTCTTGGAACTAGAGATTGACAGACGGATTGGTGCAGCCTCTGCAGTAATGCGGTCGATGTACCGTCATGTTCAAGAAGGAGCTGAGCTGCAGGGTAAAGCTCTCGATTTACCAGTCAATCTATACGTTCCTCCCCTAACCCATGACCTCTGGGTCATGAACGAAAGAATGACATGAGAAGCAATATATCACCTTATTAAAATTATTTGGCGCCGATAATATTCACTAAGCAATGTCATATATTTCATATTTCCAGACTCAGTGATCAGATGAAAGCGATGAGTTTAAAATTTCGACATGAACATTAATGTGATTAATAAATAAAGTTGATCCAAATCCTGGAACCACCATCCATCTCGCTCTTTCCGAACAGAAATTGATTCTGCTGATAAATTTGACCCGGGTTTTCCAGCGGGTCTTATTGCAGCTCCTACTGTTGTTCTGTCTGTTGGTGGCCCAGCTCCTAATCGTCCTCGTCTCCCAGGGAGGCCATAAATTACTCCGATGAGATGGAGCTTTGTGTTCCTACTGCTGGGGTGCTGGGCCCAACTCGCAGTGGCGTGTTTTCACTAGGTCGCCCCTAAATCATTGTTTTATGACAGCGGGGAAAACTTGTAGGCGTTCGTGGTGCTGATTTATGTTCATTTGGGTCTTGAGGACGTTGTAATTTGCGAGTAATGTGAAAACAGATGGATAGAGAGATACCAGAGGCCAGTTTGACCCGTACGTTCTCACCGCTCCTCACAAATGGCATCCATATGCTGCGATCGACAGCTTCATCCACGCTAGTTCCTTCCCTCCCTCTTGTCCCTTGCTCTGTGTGAGTAGGTGACCGATATCTGTGTATCTGTGTACTGTGTGGACGCTGTGAAACTCCTTTCTGAAAAATTAGCAATGAACACTAATGGCCCATTTCTCTGAGTCACGTTTTTCTGAAGATATGACCATTGAGTTCAGTTCCACTATGATCTGCCACCTGCACCTCATAGCTCCTTTATGGACTTTTATCCTTTCAAAAATGTTCCCTCATTAATCTGCTATACATTTTAACGTCTCACTTTATTGCAAATCTGTCCAATATTTCAAAAGAGGGTTTTCACATGATGTCATGGTAGCCAGTATTGCAGGTTGAGTGGCAAGAATCCCTTTAATGCGCCAAGAGTGAATGTGAATTTTACGAACATTTAAATCCTTAAAATGGAGAAAAGCTGTTGAAATTCAGGGAAAAACTGGAATCCAGGAGCAGTATCACAACTTTGACTAAATTACCATATTCAATAGCTGTAAATGTTATAACCGTTTGACATCTTTATGTTATGTTCAATTCACTTAATTGTAACGTAAGCTAAAGATGATTAAAATGATGTGCACCCTCTAGCTGTCATCATAGTGGTTTAAAGAACTTTTTACACTATTTAAAATTAAATGTTATTTGGGATATTACTTTGTCGCGTTTATAAAAAACTTGTCTCTAAACCTGCACAAACGTGTGACCCTAGTGAGTGACATTAGCTACAGAAAACCTAGTGAGTTAACAGCTTTTCTAACACAATTTGTAAAAAAAAATAATAATAATCTTTGTAGCTGTCTACTCGCAACCAGAATGTCCATCAACCTTTAGAAGTCTCTGCACACACCAGTGCCTGTTCCAATCACAGGCTGTTTTGTATTACGTAGGAATGACTAGGGCTCCTATTGCTTAAAATAATGTTTTGGTTAGGCACCACAACGGCACAGTGGATAGCACTGTGGCCTTCCAGTTAGAAGGTTATCGGTTCAAGGCTCTCCTGGAAGATGCTCCCACAATCCCAAAGACATGCAGTTAGGTTAATTGAATAATCTAATTTCCCCTTAGGTGTGAACGTATGAGAGTGTGGTGCCCTGCGATGAACTGGTGACCTGTGCAGGGTGTACCATCCGCCTCTCACCCAATGTGCACTGGAGATGTGCACCAGCAGACCCCTGTGACCCCATAAAGAGAATAAGCGTGTTAGAAAATGAATAAATGTTTAGGTTTTAAAAAGTTTATTACTTTTGTTTTTTTCTGTATTAAATGGACCTTACGATATAATGCAAGGAGACTCAAATTAAAATGTGAAAAAAGCACAATCGTCATTCATTTTAATTTTACAGACCCAAAATCTGTGCCAATAGAGCCATCTAGTGGTGAAAAAATGTATAACCCTTGGTAGTACAAGACCTGTGATATGGCTGTGGTTTTGGCACAATAAAAGCAAAATGGCACAAAGTATTACAATTTTTACATTGTTTTTACCTTCTCTTTGCATTTGTTATGATTTGGATTAATGAATATTAGATTTTTGTTACAAAACTTTTTTTGCAGTTAAAGCGGACTACATTTGATAAAGTTTTTTTTTAAATTTCAGGTTTGTTGTGAAATGATTGTGTAATATAATGTAAAAATATTTGAAATGAAATGGGATTGTACAAAAAAAAATGATATCAAGCATTGTCATAAAAACAGGTCATTTTATTAGAGCAAATTGTAAAGTAGTAAAAAAAAAAAAAATCAAAATGGCCCCAAAAGGGTAATCTAATGAGTCATGTGGATCACTGTTGAATGCAGTTAATTTTTTAACTCGGGAATGTAATATTTCAAATAACTTATTATTCCGGCACTTTTCTGACACACTTGTCTTGCCACTCAGTCTTAGTGAAGGGGGTGTGGCCTAAAACACGTGGTGTCAATGCATACTCTTTATTGTCTTACTTTCACTTGTCAGGGGCTATAAACATTCAGTGACAATGGTACAAAGTACTACAGTCACTCTAAATGTAATGTTTAAGCCTCCAGAGAGGTGCACAAACGTGATTTTGAAATGAGGAGCTGGATTATTTAAATATAACTAACATACAAACATAGAGTGGTCGTATAAAAACATCCGGTCTGATGGTAAAGAAATCAAACAATTAGTGAGTTTAAAAATGTTAATGTATTTTAACCAAGCTTTTAAGACACTGTTCTGCCCTCTTTGAACTTTTGCAAAACTTTCCTGTTGCTGTTTGATTTTCTGGTTGAGGGTTAATCGTTCGTCGAGGCTTGCTCTCCAGAACCAGGATCTGGCATCCCGCTCCACACTGTCAGGCTTTAGCTGAAGTACTGTAAGCAAATGATGTGCTGCAAGGAAACTATTTGAGGTCATCTACGGTCTATTGTGTTTTATTATTTATTCATATCCACCGGAGAGGATCTGCATAGGAACAGACCTAAAAACAGCCATCGTTTAAAATATATCTGTCAATCAACCCGGAGACCGTTAGGAACACATGCTCTTGCTGGATCTCAGTCTCTTCTTAGACCTGGCTCCAGACTCTCCATGTTCTGTATCTACTGGGGTTCAGACAAAAGAGACCACCCACAAGAGTCGTGATGCAAAAGCCTAAAAACTGTATGATGAGAATAAAATCAGAACAGGGTGAGCTGAGCCCCAATCTACTGAAAACAAGGACAAGACTAAGTTTTAAACATTTACTCTTTTAGATGAGCTATGGAATTTTGAAAAGCTTTCAAAAAGTGACCATCAAACATCCAATTTTCACAAACAAAAAAAAATAAATAAATAAAGATCAAGGTTTTTTTTCCTCCTGCTCATTCTCCAGGATTCTGGTCATCAATCTCAGGTTGGACTGCCCTCTAGTGAAGCTGTCCTGCAACACCACTGAGATGGACCAGCAGACAGTTCTAGCTGGTAATGCTTTCTTTTCCCTTATATGTTTATCTTCCCCATCTATAAGGAATACACTCATGTTAATCGATATTCAAATGGCTGCAAATTATACTTTTTTTATTATTAATTTGAGGAGAAAACCCTATGGAGTATGTTAAATTTTTAATTAAATTGATGTTTTTTAGTAAACAAATAAGTTTGATGCATTAAAAAGGTTTTTTTAATTAATAGTTTGATTAAAAGATGCCACATAGGTAAAGGGGTGGCATCATGCAACTCTGGGTTTATACGCAATATATACACAATAGGTACAGAACGGGTGTGTTTTTTAAGAGAAACAGAGAGAACTTACCAGAAGAAGCATGAATCCTGGAGTCCCAGGACCCGAGCTGGACCCACAGCACTCAGAAAAGGGTGAAGGAGACCAAGCAGGTTACTGCAGAAGAAGACTACAGAGAATAGGTGAATGTTGATGAGAGTAGTCGAGGGTTCCATGAGACACAGCAGGTAAAGCAGGGAAGCAGGAGTGGCACCACTATGGAGAGGCAGCGGGTGTAAACTGTTGATTCCGGATGATCACCCTTTTAAGGCTAGGTGAGTGATTTGGAGATGGCTGTGATTGGTTGATTGTTTTATTGAGCAAAGTGTCATCGGGAGGGGTGAGGGATTGTTTATTGGGATTTTGGTATGTCTCAGTGGAGCAAACCCTGACAAAAGAAAAATAAAGCTAATTTCTAATCCTTTGTTTTTGTCATCAAGGTTTCATGGAAATCTTTGTATCTACAAGTTGCCTGTTTTTGACAAACATATAAAAACATTGAGATGAAAATTAATTTTCAGGCTGACTCAAAAAAAAACTAAAATAGTAAAATAGATTTTGATTCTATTTTTTTAATTGTTTTGTTTTTATTTTATTTAAAATTACTTTAATTTTATTTTAGCTTAACTTAAAGTTTTTACTTAATTTGACTAAAATAAAAATTGTATTTAATTATTAATATTACTTGTTATCCAAATAATACTGTATATATCTATATATATATTTTTGTAAATTTAAAGATTATTTTTAGTCCAGTCTCACACCTTCTCTCTCTTTCTTTTTCTCTGTATTTCTCTCTGTCTCTCTGGAAAAGTGCACAGTCCCAGACTGAGAGCAAACAGTTTCTTGTTGTTTTGAAGAGATTATTATTGGTTCATTCCAAATACATCCAGTTCTGATGACACAGCTGGGGTCCCGTGTTCACACACTTGAGCCGCTTCTTTTTGCCTGCTGCTCATCCATCATGCAATTTACTCTTTTGGAAATATCATTGTGACAAATATTTGACACAAACACTATTGATCAATGAGGAAATAAGACATTTAATAAAGGCATTGACTCACTGACTGTTAGATGGTCAGCATTTGTGATCCGGGAGTGAGTTAATCGAATATAAAGCTATTACATCAGTGAAACCTAAAATATTAGATTCATCACACTTTTATTAGCTGACAATTTTCCAGTGCAGCAGACTGAGGCCAACAGATCTGGCATCATGGGAAAAGTTTATTTGGAGAGGGTTTGTTGGTGACCACCCGTGTTTCACTGATGAGTTTTCCAATCCTTCCACCATCGCTGCACACATCGACCATGTTCCCTCGCTCTCTGTGTTTGCTCTTCCTCACCTTGGTTCCTGGATGACTCAGCTGAGCCATACTGAGGTCAGAGGAAGAGGAAATGGCAATCACAGCTGAGAATCAAGCTTGAGAAGACCTCTGATCTGAAGGAAGGGAATGGGCCCAAGCTTGTGCACAGAGAACTTTACAGTGGTGAGCTTCTAGAGGACCTGTTACACACATTTGCACAGTTGAAGTCCTTCACAAAGTCTGTAGCAAAAGAAATTGCAGAATTTTATGGACAAATTGCTCTTTTACATTGTTCAGTGCTCTTTTGACACTGGTCACTGTCCTCTGTCCCATTCTAGAAACACAATTTCTGTTCTGGACTGCAAAAATGTTGTCATTGAATCCAAACTCACGATGATCTTTTCCCCAGCTTTGTCTTTGAGCTGAGGCTGGGGATATCTAGAATATCTATAGGATTGCAAATTCATACCCTCTTCTCAGACGTCAAACATGGCCCTCATCTCCTTCAAATCATGACCCTACATCAGATGGACAATACTTATGAAACATGTTTTCATTGTATTTTCTCTAGGCAAAAAAAGTAAATGGAAACAGATAATGGGAAATATAAACAAGTATTGAGAAAATCACAGAGACCCCTGAACCTCTCATGTGGAATAGAGTAGATCCAGTAGTATTCCTGTTATTTTTAGATAACTTAACTGGCAATGAACTAAATTGTATGCATCACCCTAAATGATGTCATCCCAAAGTTTCATTTCTTTGGAAGGATTTCCACCAACAGATGTTTATATCTGATTATCTTGAAAGAATGGAAATGATATTAGTGTACCCAATGTCATTTAATATAAGATTGAAAGTAAAAAAAAATTGGAATTATGCACAGCTTCAGAAAGGTTACTTTCAGAGACATGGTAGATGAAATGAGACCACAATATGACATTTAAGATGCAAAGGATCTGTATTCAAGACACGGATACAAGTCTTAGCACAAGATGGCAGTGCAATGCAACAAACGCAGCCCTCATAGTTTTTTTTTTTTCTCGAACCATTAAACCAGTATAACCGATGCTAATTTATGAGGTAGACATTTTCTGTAAAAACGTGCTTATTCAATGGCCAGCTCAAGCTGAAATGGGTTTGCGCTCATTTATCAACATTAATGAGTTTGGGAACTGAACTGAACTCAGGACTGCCTTCAAAAAAAGAACCAGCAAGACCCAACCATCAGGTAAATCAAATTAAACAGTGAGAAACATGCTATTAAATGGTAACTCGTTCATGCGACACTTAGAATCCAGTGTAACATAGAGATGTGATATTCAAACGCTAATGTTTGTACGTTTAGGGCTCTGTCCCGATATTCCAAATAACCTTAAATATTTTCTAGGCAGATAGTGGCATTTCAGACGAGTCCACAAGTGGGCGCTGGCATCGTATTTTGAGATCAGTGTGTCAGAAATTGGATTTAGATAAACAGACTGACCACCTTCTTTTAACTTTTTGAGTAGTGTGTTTACAACTTCCTAAAAGAGGCTCAAACAAAAATGTAAAAAAAAAAAAACCTGGCTATGGTAGAAAAAACACAGAGAATATGTGTAAAATGAAGAAAAATCAGGCTTTGAGGAGAAATCCTTCTATTCAATATCCATCTGTGTAAAGTTTTCCCATACATCGTTTGATGTGTAATTCGTAACGGATTTTGCGCTGTAGGGTGATTCGAGCACGTGAAAAGGGTGCACAGGGGGCGCTGATGAGCACGACATGATTCAAGTCAACATTGAGACTGCGTATTGGAACAAGATCCATTATTTTCCAAAATACCAAAGTTAATTTATGTGAAAATGCTAATTTATCCTAGCAATGTGCTGAGATATTTAATCATGCTACTCAGACCCTTGTTAGTGAGATTAGATCTTGCTGCAAAAACACGGAAGATGCTAGCCTCATGCAACTGACAAGATAATAATTGAGTAGACATGCTAATATTGAGTAGTCTGTTGAGTAAGTTAAACTAATACATGTAAACACCACACTGTAGTGAGCTCTTGTAGCTAGCAGACTGATATTATAAGTCGTGTTTGCAAAATTTTTGTTAGATCATTATTCATACTATGTGCAATTCATACATTGGAGTTCAAAGCTGGAGTGCCTCACATTAAAGTACTGCATCAATGAGTGTCCATGCAGCAGCAGAGCAGTGCTCACCATGTTATAACCCAAACAAGGTCATAAACATAGTCTGCATGAAGAACAAGAACCAAGCAACAGGTGCAAGAGTGCCGTAACGTTCCTCTAATGACTCTGCTGAGTTATGGCTTTATTATCAGTCTCTTTATTTCACTGTGTCTCCATCAAAACACATGGCTCTGCCACCTGCCTTATCAGAAAAACACTGATATCAACATTACAGCAGGATGTGCCAGGAACAGACTGCTAGAGAAACTGAAGCAATAAGGGAAATAGCATTATTGATCTGTTTTTTTTTCTGGCTTGGGGTTAGATTCATAATGAAAATACTCAGCATTTGATTACAATATGGTTAAAAAGGCTGGTCGATTTGCTTCTTTTGGAACACCAAAAGATGGTGGGTGTATAATGAAAAAAGTAGCCATTGACATCCAGTTGGAAAGAAACTGACTGGAGAAATACACTGAGCAGGTAACCAATCCAAGCAAAAATCAAGCTCCTGTTTGTATGCTCTGACCTCATTATTAATGACTGTAAATAAAAACATTCTTTCTCTCTGTAGAGCTGCTTTGAAATGGTATGCATCGTGAAAGAGCTATCTAAATAAACAGGAACCTAACTGCTTCTCTGAGAGCTTTCGGCTTGTTCGCTGTTCTGCCTCTCTCTTGCTCATTAATCAACACTGGAGCCCTTTTCTCTTCATGCCAATGGCAGCATTTGCAGCGCTCCACTTTTGTTTGCAGAGAGGGAGGAACCAGGATTTACACTCAGCCTCTGCTGCTTTCAACACCTTTCACTGCATGCGCTGGGAGAGTCTGTGTGTGTTCTCAGAGGAACCAGTGTTTTTCTCATGGTTAACTCAAACTGTTGACTTCTGATGCGATGCGTGGAGTCATTTAGCTTTGTTTTACTAGCAACATTGCAATTTTTTTTACAAGCTTATCCTGCACAAGCACAATGATCATGTACAAGATAACAAATGAGATCTGAAATGAGCATTTTCTCAGGAATATGTTAATTTCACTGCTGAAATAATGGAATGCTGAAAATATAAAAGATACTTTCTGTCAATTTTCACATAGGCCAGAAAGACTGCGTCTATTGCTTAATACAATACATTGTTCCGTTGGTTTCATCATGCCATGACCTTCAGCAGGGGTTGGGACTGCTTGCAGCTTAGTGTGAAGCGTCTGGGTCAGCCCCTCTAAGTATAGGCTGTGGTTCTTGACTAGAAAAAGATGTCTTCGTTTCTCCAGCTTGGAAATATTTGCAAATAATGAAGAAAAAATCAGTAATCCTCAAATTTGGACCCCTTTTTAGGTCCATTAATCTCTGCAGAAGCTTTCTAGCTCCATCAGGTTAATCTGCATCTGTGATCAGACATTTTTAGATATTTTTGAAATCTAAAAAAAATGATTCATTGATATTTTGAAAGGACTAGCCCTGAGTTTTCTGGCTTGATTCTTCCTATTAGGCAACTGCCGCACTGGCCACACCTCTTTGTGTCTAGTAGCTTCCCTATGTAGTTCCCCATATGAATTGCAAAAGCTAGTGTGGGTTTTTCCTCTGGGTGCTCCTGTTTTCCCACATGTCTAGAACATGCGCCCTAGTCTAATTAAATAAACTAATACTTGGTAACTGCATTTAAATGATTGCCGAAAACATCATTATTAAACCTTTAAACATCATTTAAATACAGTTTAACTATGGCTTCTGTAAAAACTTGCTCATACTAAAACTAATACTGTATATTAGGCTCCTTCTTTGAAGCTGTTTTTAAGCATCTGCATAAAAGCGCTATTTAAAAACATTTTAATTGACTTGACTATATTTCGAATGTTGCAGAGATTATCTCATCCTGGAAGGTCGTCCTCTCTCTTGGACAATCTCCACAAATAAAGTCCTTCACTCAGTTTAGACGTCCCAGGCCAGATCTAGGAAGAGTTTTAGTGCATGGTTTCAAACTCCTTCCTCTATTGATGGAGAATGCCGAGATTTCAGTACCTTCTCCAGATATTTGCTCATTATAATCCTGCATCTGAGCTCTGTAGACAATTTCTTTGTGATACTATTTTCTGTGGAACATTTTATTCTACATAGCTAAAATGCAAACTAAACTTTTTTTTTCTAAAGTTGCATAAAATTAAAGAACGGGTTTTCATGTCACTGAGTGGAATTTCAAATTCTGGTTGTAAAATAAAATGTGGAAAACCAGCAGCCCTGTGAATATGTCCACATTTGATAAAATATTTGCTTTGATTTTCATTGAAATGCATTGGGCTAATAATATTATATAATAAGTAGTTGAAGTCGCTTGAATGTTAGCTTGCGGTCGAAGCACGATGGACCACACAGTGAGGCAGGAGTCACATGACGAGGAGTCCACAGGTGTGTTAATGACTAATTAATCTAACTGTAAATCCTGATCTTGGAAAGTGCAGGTGTTTGGCATTACTCTCTGATTCACAGTCTTCTGGAAGTGTGCCATCTGTCTTGAACAAAAGCAACATCCTTTACACGTGCTGAACATCTGCAGGGTAAAGCAAGCTTGTCATGCACCTCTGTTAAACTGTTAAAGCAACAGTTCAATCCAAACATCAGAAGTCTGTCATCATTCATCTGCTCCAGGTTTGAATCAGCCCAGAAGCAGATCTTCTGAGGAATGTTAGAAAGTAGAGACACCGACATTCTCAGTAAATCTTTTTGTGTGCAAACGAGAAGCTTGATGCATGAGAGTTGACCATTAGCACTGATTAATTCTGTTTCAAATGAAAGCCTTTCCTAACAGGTTAAATGCGCAGGTTAAAAGAAAATAAACCATAATTTCATTATAAAATAGTTCTCACATATCAAGGGTCATTATGGAATTATAAACAAATATGTATAGATGTTGGAGTTGGTCTGACACACTTCCTCTCTCCTATTATCCAATCACAACTTCAGTAACCGATGGACATCAAACCTTGTGTGAAAGTGTTTTTGACTGACTTTCATTTATATAATAAAATAAAAAATCTACGAAAACATTTAAAAAATCCTTTTTTACTTCTATTGTTTTTTACAACAGAAATATTGTCTATGTTTGTTCTGATGTAAGTAATTTCAGTAGCTTGCAACAAATATGTAGCAATACAGTCTTTCTGTTGATTTGTTTGGTTACTAATTGTTTTAAGCTAAAGCTAATAAAGCAAAAGCTAATGAAGCAAAAAGTGAAGTTGATCCTGTTTACCTTTGTGATGTATAGCTACTGAATTGTAACTATCAGCTTTAGTAACTAAAACATTAAGAAAAAGTTTTATGTTTCTCAAATCTTAAATAGGTAACATTAGCATGTTAGCACTCCATGCTAGCATTCTCAACAGTTCTGCATTTCATACTGAGAACCAAAATAGACTTTCAGCTCAGTGTTCCATGAATTTGGACTCATGTAAGTAACATATGGAGGTTTGAAACCAAGTCAAACATGAGTCATGACTTTTGCCAGGCAAAGTCTGGGTTTCTAACAAGTAGATTTGGTCATTAAAAAAAAATGCTGCTTAAGAAAAGTGTCTGGCCAGCTACCCAAACAAACTTTTTGCCAATCAACAATAAGCGAGAAGTGCTTTTCCAATGTGAAGAGTAAACAGAATACTTTATCAGTTTAATCTTAACCTTACATGAAGCTACAACTCTTGCTCTACTGTATAAGTATCCAAGCCTGGAAAATGTGCCAACTCTATCAAGTACTGTCTTGTTATACGCAAATGCATCAAAGTCCTCTTTGAAAATCTTCAAATAATGTTATTAATGTCATGTTTCTTTCCGTATTATGGAACTCAATTGTGTTGTTAAAAGTTTTTGGGTTAAATATTTTGGTAAAACTTTACAAAAACATTAAGAATGATGTGCTCCTTGAAGTGGTCATGAACAGGTCACAATTATGAATGAAACTTTGTTTGGCAGGGATTATTTAGAAGGAATAGAAGACCTGGAAAAAGTGGCTGTTTAGTAATAACCGTTTCTTTCCTGTAGATTAGCAACAAACAATGAGCAAGGCTTTTTTTTGTGACATAATAAAACACAATAAATGAAACCCAAAATAAAACCCAAATTACATACAAAAAGCAGCTCTGCCCCAAAAGTCTGCTTCTTCTCGTTAGTGAAACAAACCAACTGTCAATCATATGGCTCATATGTCGCTTCTGATACTATCAGCATTATACTGACATTTTTGTTTGAATTTTGTTTGAAGTTACGTGGTTAGAATAAGATGTTGTTCAATAGATATGAACAGGTTTAACTACTGAATCTTTCCCTTACCAAAGAAACAGTGAACCTGAATTACTCGAAACATTCCCGTTAGCAAGTGCTCTCTCACACCCACACAGACCGATCCAAAGCAATGAGACAATAGAGCAATGGATGATGTCTGATTGAGGAAACCACATCTAAACCCTGCTACGGTAAAGCACCTGGAAAGCTGCATCAGTCTCACAAAGCAACTCAACGAGACGGCGAAAGTTCAAAATCCTCATTGTCCGGCTTCCTTTAATGATTGCCATCACAACAGTAGCATCGAAAAGCTTTTAATTCCGAGTGCTGTTTGTGCAGAATCTGTCAGACTGCTTTAGGTAACTACTTGTAATGGAATTACTTGTAAATCGTGTTTACAGTACTTTCACTCATAAATGGTTAATTACTGCATGTATAAAATATAAAAACAAACTCATTAAACGTATTTTACTTATACCCCAAAAACATAAATACACTCACTATTTGAACACTGCAATAAAACCTGGAAAGCTTAAGAAAAAAATTACGTCCACGTCTTTAGTTTCCGGAGCAGTCTAACATTGGCTTGCACAGTATTATCGTGGGAACCACATTGAAAAGCGGTCTCCATTTGACTCCGTAGGAGCCAGGAATTTGTTGACCATGAAGAACTTTTGTGTGTAAAAAACACATACATACATTACAAAATGCATTTTTTGTGTATGTCTCTTTTCAACAGAAGAGAACAGTGTTGCCAACTTAGCTACTTTGTCACTAAATGTAGCAACTTTTTGAGAGTTGTTGGGAAATAAGCTCAAATTAAATGCGTATTTAAAAAAAAGTGCTTCTTGAGAATTTAATCCTGTTGTTGGGAATGTCTCAAACCAAAATGTGCTTTTGAAAGCACTATAAAGGGCCCTTTAATGTCTCTTGAGGCAATTTTATTATTTATTAATTACATCCATATTGCTCCTTTACTCAATGGGTATTGAAAATAATGTATTGCTCTACACTGCTGTAAATTCTACATGGAATTCATTTGTAGAGCTAACAAAGACTAGTCACCATCATAACTAATAGTAATGGGCATGACAAAGTTATTACAATCAGAACCTTCATTATTTTTGTCAGAATGTTGTAGAAATGAGAGGAGAGTGATGAGTGAGGAGTTTTGAGTTGTGGTGAAGAAACTTGAGTTCTTGTCCAGCAAAAATGGCATGGTTTAAAAATGGAGAAAAATAATTTGCTTCTGGCAGACAAGGAGAACTTTATGTGTGGGATATACGTAAAATCTATAATGGTGTAGTTTGTGTATTTACCAGCAGGGGTTTGTCCTGAAAACATCTATCTACCTCTCTCTAAACCATATCTACCTAAAAAAATCGAGTGTACTTTTAATCAGCAGAATGTCCGCAAAAGGTTTTCTGTAGGGCACTTTTCCCTAACCACAGTCTTGGTTTTGTTGAGCACAAAGCGAGAGTGGTGAACGCCGAGCCGTATGCAGATCTCATATTGAAATGTCAAACTGTCCATTTTTATAAACCCTTATGAGAAAGCTCCTCCAACGGCCTCTTCCTGGTACACCATCTGCAAAGGCTTAAATGTGTATTATCAGAGGCACAAATATGGAAATAGATATTGATTTGATGAATACTATTTTCCACTGGTTACAATGGTTTCAATGATGAGAGAGGCTTTTGGGAGGATTCTGAATGGACTACATTTACATCCCAGGCCGAGTCTCCACTTCGTGGCTCCTCTCAAAACATTTTACGTTAACGGATAATGCAGACGTTAGGGCTGATTTGACTGCTAATTTGTTTGGCCGATAGTTAAGAGAGGTATGGAAACGACTGTTTATGCTCATTTATTAGCAACCTAGCGAAGCTCATGTCAGCTGGATTCTCATTGGCTGAGCTGAAACGACAACACAAACAGGGGACACAAAACTAGCCACACACACCGGACCCACGGGAAGTGGTATCACTTAGTTCCTGTGTTGCCAAATGTCCATGTTTTTTAGTCTCCTGCATCTACTTAGTCAAATTTCAAGGGTGTAGCTTTGTAAGCTAGTTCCTACTGTGTTCATATGTCTCATCTGATTAGTGAGTGGAGAAAGTAAAGTGCTTTGTTTATTTGGTGCAATAGAAGATCCACAATATAGGACTAAGGCATTAAATCCACGGAGGTCTATCCAACTTTTGAAGTGTTTTAGAGGATTTATGAAATTGTGTGCAAAGCTTTAAAATCTTTTATCTAAGCAGAAATTGCAATTCTTTGTCAATATAAAATTAAAGTTTAAGTGTACTGTTGATTGGTGAATTTAATTGCATTCTTGAGTATACTTTTGAGTTAATAAATATTTTTTTCTGAAAACATTATGGGCACTGGTTTAAAAGAGAACAGATGAAGGCAGTTCCTCAAAGTTACAGGGAGAATGTTCCGGTTCCACTGTGGGTGGCACATGTGAGCCAGAGGATTCAGGAGGGTTTGGGCTATTAACAGTTAATGGTAATAAATTTATTAATCAGTATTACATTCAGCCACAATATCTATTAGCTTCAAAACATTTTGAAGTAATCAACTTTGATAGAAAATTAATTAGCCTTTAAATAAACAAGTGTTTTGACCCAAAGGGATTGTTAATTGGGCAAAACAACAGTTTTTTTTTTTCACAAATGAATAAGAAGTTCTCATACTCTCAGAAAACTCATGATTTTAAGGAAACTTACTGCCATAATTCATTGGGTTTTATCTATATTTTGAAAACGATGCCAACTAATTGTCTATAGTTCAAAAAACAGAGCTGCAAAGCATATGAAACTAATTTATTAATTACAGTTGAAGGATTTAGGACTCTCATGAGTTTCTGCTGTTCCATGTGTGCTAGAGCACCAGCAGGCTCCCAGATCTGTGACACTTAGGTGGAAAGGGAACATTAAAACTGGCGGTGTCTGCAAAAGCACAAGCGGAGAGACTTCTGGAGATGCTTCAGGTTGCCCTTTCAGACACAGAGCAAACAAAAGCCTGCTGTAAAAAAGTTCATGATAACAAAAGAAAGCAGCAGAACCACTTTATTCCAGCACCTTCAACAGAACTGCGCAGAAGTAAAACACCTTACGATAAAAAGCGTTCTCCATAGAACAGTTAATGCATGCTCTAGAAAAATTGTTGCCTGCACAATAATTTTTTTTATCATATTGTTATTTCTTTTAAAGCTGCTTGAACAAGCAGTTTGAACTTTATAAGCAGTTAAAAACATGTAATACTAACATTTGTGTTAAATTTAGCTCTTTATATGTTGTATTACATATTTATATGTGGTGTTAGTTTAGTTTGAAAATCTAATTTTGTTTGAAAAAAGGGTAGATTCAACTTTTGAACGTATAGTCCAGCTAGTTTTTGGGGTTTTCTGCTTAGTAACACCAGTATTCTGACCTGAACAGGAGCCAGTGATGGGGGATGAGAGTTCTGGGTCATTTCAAGAGATCCAAGAGCACAGCACAAATGACCACAAATGTGCTTCTTGAGCTCTTCATTCAAAAGAGTGTGTCCCATTTCCTTCATCACTACATTTAAAAAAAGGTCATGGGGGTGCAGTGGGTATCACTGCTACCTCTCAGTTAATAGGTCACTGGCAAGAGTTCAAATGGGGGCCTTCCAGACTGGAGTTTGCATGTTCTCCTAGTTCTTCCATGGTTTCATCTCACAGTCTAAAAAATATGTCTCAGGTGAATTTGTTACTCACTCCAGGGTGTACCCAGCCTTTCATCCAAGAGAAGCTAAAAAAAAAAAAAGGTCTGTGACCCTGATAAAGAAAGAGTGGATGGATTCTAGAAACTTTCAATTGGGGCAGTTTAGACAGTTTCTAAATATTTAAAACCTAGGGGTTTCCTTCTTCATTTAATTGTCCGTCTTCAAAATGGTTCAGAATTTTCAACCTTTTTCTTATTGGTTGACAGGAGAAAAGGGAATCAAGAGAAAAAATGTTGTAGATGGAGAGCAGCATGGAGCTAATCAAACTGTTGAGGAGATAGTGGACATCAGTAGGTTTCAAGTGATATTCACAGATGTTCTATCAGCACTAAACACTCAGTACAGTACACAGCCAATCAAATGGCTGCTCAGCAGAGTGCTCTTTGCATCAGTGTGTAGAGGCCGTAAGTGTGTAGAAAATATATCACACACAAGTTGAATCTCTTTCAGGTTGTCCTTGGAGCATTTTAGAAGACAACAAAAACCAATGTTCTCATTCAGTCTTAAAGAGACAGTGCCCCCTAAAACCAAATGTTTGTCCCTTTTTGACTTAAACGTGCTTGAGTTTCTTTGTCTGTTGAACCCTAAAGGATGCCGACACGTGATAAAGATAGAGAGATGTGAAATGAATGATTATTAATCTCAGCCTTGAGTAGTTCAGTCTTAGCCCTCGTTCATCTCGAACGACAGCATTTCTGACGCGTGATTAATGCCTCTCGGAGGGTTTCCAAGCTCTCCCCGAGGGTCACATTTTTGGCAGTGACCCTCTGTCAGGGTGGATGACTTTCTCAGGTTAAAATGATGTTCCTTTAAGAGGCTGGAGTAATAGAGCTCTTGCTAACAGCACCTTGACAGGCTCCTGACAGCCTCACAAAGAGTGAGAGCACGGCCGGGGGAAGGAAGAGCAGGTTGCTCTCAGTCATTCGCTTGATTTGCTTTCATTACTCTGTCTGACTCGCTTCTGTTAAAAGAGCTGTTTGCAGAGTAAAGAACACCAAAACATGCGCTATTTGCTTAAATCTTAAGCTATGTGTAAGTGAATTAAACACACAAACTCTTTTTGTGGTTTATTTGTGAGCACAATAAAGAAATATACAGAGTACACAGCTAATGTGTGGCCTTTTGAAATGTGTCGACAGCTTATAAAATGAGCCTTGCTTTATAATAAAACAAAGATGTGTTAAGCTACTTTTGATTCGACTTTAGTGCATTCAAGTCAATGTAAATATTTGGGAAAATGTTGTTGTGGAAAAATGTATAGAATTAATTTGTTTATTCAAATATTGTTTAAATCACTCAAGCTTTGTGTCTTTTATGCTTTTGTTTATTCTTAAATTTTATTAAAATTTTATATAGTATTTCAACCCTTTGTTTGTTGTATAATGAATATTTGAGTAACATTTGTTGAATTGCGTCCATTCATTTAGTTTATCTTAATAATGTACACTCTAAATGTTTTTTTTCATGATCTATTTTGAAAATAATGCTTGTTTATTGTTATTTATTTTTGTTTATTTACCGGTAGTTGTTTTATCATTTCTTCAAACATTTCTTTATTTTTTATGCAAATTAAGGGTTTCATTAGTTTGGTTCATTTTATATTGATTTATTCAAGCAATGAAGGTTACCCTGTGACTTTCTAGCCGTTTAATTTATTTTAAGATATGTATTTAATATTATTTAAGTTTTATTTATTTAATCTATTAACCCATTTATATATTTATGCTTTTATTATTATAAACGTGATTACACTTTAAAAATGTCTACATTTGGCTCATTGAATAATTTGATCAATTGAAGCACCGTATTTATTAACTCAATAACTCATGTATTCGCCTTTTTTTTTCTTTGCATAACTAACAAATGCTATAACTGCTGCCTCAGAAAAGTCTAAACTCACAAAAGAAGTCTTTGAGGAAGAAGCATTGAATACAGAACAGGTTTAGTTGCTATCGTTTGCATCTTTGCCGGGCATCACGTGGCTCTGAGAGCAGCAGGCGTTGAACCGTGCCAACCCTGACCCTGGAGAGCAGGATTCAGTGATCACTGCATTGAAGGTTGTGATGAACGAGCGCTAACAGACACAGTGACAGACGGAACAGACTGCAACACATTGCAAGGAAAGCTTGTGCTGCACCCTCAGGAGATGTTTCGACAGATGAACACAGGTTTAAGTTCAGGATTGCAGTGAATGGCTTGTTTGTGTCTATTAGCTTTAAGCCTCAGAGGAAATAAAGAGCTGAGAATATCATCTGCGTAACAATGGAAATCATGTTTTTAATAAACATATATACTGCCAAAAGCATTCGCTCATCTGCCTCTTGTCACTAGTGAACCTTGAGTGACTGCAGCTCTTAACCATGGGGTTTATCAAGATGTCGACCTCTCTCTGTAGCTAATGCAGCTTCAGTTCTTCAGGGAAGGATCTTCTCAACTCAGGAGTGTGTTTATGACAGTTTCTTCCAGAAGCTCAATTGTGAGGTCAGACACTGATGCTGGAGAGCTCTCTGTCCTCAGTGGTTATATCATCCTTGAACAGCACTTTAGTCTTGTTCACCGATCATTGAATGATCATTGATTGCTTCTCTAGACAGCTATCTCTTGTTCAGGTAACCGGATGCTCCTTTTTCAAATCCCTGGTCATAAGGTCATTCATAGAAAGTACTGTAGCCTTGCTATATTATACCTATAAGAGAGAGTAGAGATAGTATTACCTCAACGGGTGAATGGATCCAACGGTTTGTCAGAAAACTATAAAGTGAAAGCAACTCAAGTTTCTCAATTCAAAATGTTATTGAAGGAGTCGTATACAAAAATTCTATCTATTCAAGTTCCTTTCTGAACTTTTGTTGCTTGCCTGCTTGTTTTTTTCCTGGACACTTTCGCTGACAATTTTTGTGATTAAGTCTTTTAAATATCTCAGTTTTATTGATTGTTTTTACAAACAAGGCACGATTGGAGGCGTCTCTATTTATAATGGATGTGGAGGAAAGTACTCTTATTTTGTAATAAGGAGCTTAGGATCTCTTGTTATGCAGTAGCTTTAAAAAAGATTGGTTTTCTTTATGTAAAATTTTTAATATGTTTATAATTTGACAGTTCAATGCAGAAAAAATCCAGTTCAAGACTAATAAAACAGATATGGAACAATGCTCCCCAGAGTAAGGAAAGTGAATAAACACCTGTTTGGATCAAATGCTGTCTTAACCGGTAGATTGTGGTATATAACTCATTCTGCATCACGTAACAGAAATTTTGTTTATGTGGTATCAGTTTTGGTAGATGAATCCAGGTGTAGAAGATGGTCTACAGTGGAAATATGCCATTGTCAAACTCAAAGGATAGATAGGACTTTATGTTTTTCTTTTTATTTAAATTCTATACTCAAGTACCATTAGTGTCTTAACCAGGTGCTCGCATGAAGTTCAGAGTAAAGAGCAATTGGAGAGTGGAATTGAAATGGAACAAGACCTGAATAGAGATCTTGGCAGCAGCGAGTGCTTTGAATTGTTTAAATCATTCATTAATTCATTCATCTTCTTTCGAGGTCTCAAGGGTCTGCTGGTGTGGAAGTACACCCTGGAGCTTCTCAAATGTAACCAGTTGAAATAAACAGAATGGTGGCAATCCAGGGACAGGTTTGTAGATGTATCTTTTGCATTATGTTGTAAAAGTTGTGGCTAAAATGATTAGTGGGAACAGCACTAAATGACTGAGGTATATTCACTTCAGAGAACAGCCTCTTAAACTACAGCTTATTGTGTGCAAATGAGATTCATCAAATAAAATCTGATCTGCAACAACCAAAAACCCTGGGATTACCTTGATTTGTTTCCCAAGTTACAGCAACTTCCTGTTTGAGCCATTTTCACAGGCGGTGCACATTGTGGTCTCTTAAGCACACAGGAAATGTTTTTTGTTCTTAAGGGAACATTATCTGCAACTCATTGTCAAACCTTTGTAGTATTGTGCATCATCAGGTTGTTTTGTAACCAGGCTGCAAGCACAGAGTTCAAATGTTTGAAGGAAGAAAAAAAAATTAAAGATTTGCTTGGTGATGTCACTATGAGCTGTTAGTAATACTAGAAAGAATGCCCTGACCTCCTGTGACACACTCTCGCTGTGAATACATGACTGATGAAGATTCTTCGTGATGTTGATTAATTAAACAAGAATGATGGTGAACTTTCGAGGTTGGTTCCTGCGTTTAATCACACGTTCAACATGTTTGACTCCTGGCCTTTCTGCTTGTTCCTGTACAAGGAACACGTCATGGCTTGGAACCACTGGAGATTTTAAACAAACATCCCTTATAGCGAAGTATTTTTGTTAGTTTTTTTTTTTAAAGATAATTTGTGTTTCTTGTTGTCATCTTTTCACCAAACAGCATTCTGTTTACCATAATCTCAATCCCGTGCTCTATTTAGTTCCAACCTTTCTTAATTTCAGCCACCGGTTGCCTCAAACCAACTTTGCTGAGCTAACTAAGCATCTAATATTCAATGAACGCTGCAACAGCCTGATCATGCAGATCTCCTAACAGAGCATTCATCTTCTAGTTCAGACGTTGACCACTACTAGACTAGCACTACTGACTTCAAATTATACAGAAGTCAACAGTTTGACTGATCTTCATGCTAGGATGATTGACAAGGTTCTACTCTCATCATTGCATCTCTTCTCACAGTGTTAGGTCAAACTGGCGTACAATTCAAAGTGGCACCACTGGTTCATACAACGGCATGGCTCTATGTCCTGTTGAAAGTGAGCCGGGTTTCTCTCAGCTGTGCTTTCAACCACGTTCCATCCAAGCCTTCAACAATTCTCTGTTTTCTGATATTTCAGAACTTGTAAACCGTGTCATAAGCTCCTCTTCTGATTGTGTCTTTGTTGTGAAACACTTTTGTCCGATTTTCTCCAGACAAACAAAGTTAAATGTGCTCCAGCATTTTCCCGGTTACCTCATCCCCCCTGTCAGCATGATTCTGACTCATAAAAGATCTGCACCTGCGCTCATTGTGTCTATTCTGAGCTGGAAGAACCGGAGCGACATCGCTTTGAAGTGGAAACACAAGCAGACCTGTGGAGTCATGTGGAAGTCTTTCACTCGACCATCTCTCTCTGTTTAGAATAAATATTAAAAGGATTGAAAGCTTAGAGCTACAAGTCATTAGGAAGATGTTTGTCCTCGGGCTCGTCCTGGACATCTTGAGGTTGATTTGAAGATTCTGATCAAACACCAAGCATCTTTCATATGTGATTAATGGCGATTATAATGGAGATTTGTAGGAATAAAAATACTCCCTCAGGTGGATCCAGACATTGTATTTGTTCTGTTGATCAAAAAAGGTATTTAAATCACTTTTGCCCTGAATTATAATTATATAGACAATATTGTGGAAGTCAGTGTGTTGTTTTCCATGTTTTTCACTCTACGGCACATTGATCAATGGATGCAGTTGCTTTTAACTGAGCCTTACAAAGAAATTGTCATCTCCTGGTAGGTTTATTCCAAAATCAAACAAGACAGAGCTAATCATTTGCCCTAGAATTTGGACACTCGGTGGAAGCCCTCTGAGGGCATTTCTATCAAAAATAGCTACAGTGTTAACATCTGAGTAATTTTTTCTTCTCAACAGTTTTGTCTCTTTTTGGATTTGGCTTATTAACTGACCAAAAATTACGTCATGCCAAAATGGAAATGCTTAAAATCAAACCCACACATATCTCCATCGTAGTTTTATTTTCGTAAGGTAGAGAATTTGTAAAAGCTCTTGGGACACATCTCTCATGACATCATCTCCCAAGTCAACTCTAATGCATTCATAGACTTGACATATTGACATTGACACTTTTAGTGTAAAATAGGCATTTTTAAATATTAAATATTTGTTAAATATTGTTTGTTTTTATCCCTTGCACATTGTTTGTCCAAAACAAGCATTAGAGAGACATCTGCTAATTCCATTTGTGACCGGGTAATTATAAGGCTTATTAGGTTTTTCTTTGTTTTAAACGTAGATTTTAAAACCTATAGTTGTAAACAGAATGGCTCGTAAATCTACCAAAAAAAATATAACAGACATTTATGATGACAAAAAAATAAGGAAAACGTACTATTTGAATTTAGTGGACCTTTAAAGTTGAGGTCTTCATGAATATCCTAAATGTCACCATCAAAAACAGCTAACATTCAGGTACAAAACACGATAAGATTAAGATTATTGCAATATTCTTCCAAACACTACTTATTATTGATTTAGTTATTGGAATATAGGTTTAAATGACCCTTGATAGATCCATTTCACGACCCCGTTAAGATCTCATTTTATTATTGTTATGATTATTGTTGTGTTTCCACAAACACTACGAATCCTCAAGTTCTAATTTGGCTCTGTCTGGTATTCTGGTGTATTTCCATACCAACAAATTGCTCTGGTGTTTGCCGACTTATCAAGGATGTGTTGACAATTTCCTCTTCAACAGATTGTATTTGATCAACAGTATATTTTTCTTCCTTCCTTTGGAGGCCAAGGTCACTTTTATATTCGACTGAAATCATAAACGACTCTCGAGATAAACAGAGTGTTTACCCTCCTCGTGTGAGCCCAGGCAGATATGTAGATTCAGCCTTATTCTTTCAACAAATTTGCATTTAGCCTCTTGAACAAACACTATAGGGCTCCAGTTCAAACAACTTTAATGATGGCCAGCCCTTTAAGAGCGATTTCAGTATCAGAAAAAAGAGCAAGAGCAATTTAGATTGGAATGAATGGAAAGAAGCGGCCGAGTGATCGCCCCAGCAGCTGACGATAATTGGATCAAGTTTGTAGAGAATTGAATGGGTTTGGATCTCTCTCTCTCTCTCCATTTATCGGTGGTCTTTTATCTGGGGTGAGCAGACCTTTCCACAGAGGCGTTGTGGGCCCCGTTAATCAAACAAGTTTTTAATAAGAGGAACGGCCGCTCCACAGCCTCTTTCACTCACTGGGAACGCAGGGATGAATATCAAAGAAGAGAGCGAGACACATTCAGAGACATATGGATGAGACTCTGCATGACGGATAAGGGCTGGTTCATTCTGCAAGTCTTGATTTGCGTTCATTTCATTACTTTTGCTTTAGTCTGAAAAATACAGTGTATCTGGTTGTAGCGTCACATGACAGCTACGATAGATGAACGGTAAAAGTCATGACTCTTCTCAGTAAATTCATGAGATTTTGTAGAGGAGGACTGTCTGCATCCATTCTCCATCATTCCAAAAGGAAAATCCAAGAATAGATCTTTTTTCATTCATTTTCGAGCCTGTTTGTTCCCTTTTTTGGAGCGCACACGTAAGCTCAGGGAGAACATGCAAACTCCTTCCAGGAAGGTCACCGGCGAGCCTCGAGCCGACAACCTACTAACTGGAAGGCCAGTGTTACCCACTGCGCCACCATGTCGCCCAAGAACAGATCTTCTAGTCTTTAATTATTTTGGCTCCTAAAAGCCAACATATTGTGATTTGTCAAAAAAATCAAAACACCTCATAGAACCTTCAAACAGACCACACCTGTGGAGGTTTTCAGTTTATACAAGAATATACCAACAACTCTGGAAGGGGTTAAAGATTCAACAATTACTTTTTATTGACCATGGGAAATAAATGGCTTTGGAAAATGATAAAGACTTGGGGGTTGGTTTATAGAACATTGTGTCAATGGCCACTCCATAGCAACCAGACTGTTTACCTTAGCAATCAATGCATTTTGCTCAGAAATATTTTAAACAGCACTTTTACAAGTCAACATTAAAGTTTGTGTACATCTAATTTCTTACAGAACTGACTGCTGACAGGATTAAAATGTAGTTATTTGCCTCTTGAAACTAGTAGCACAAGTTCTTCTTTACTATCGTGAAATGCATCAGGCAAGTGGTCTGTGGAGGGTCTCTGGAGCGAAGAGACTCCTGAGCACAGATTTTAAAAATTATTTGTTAAAATTATTGTCCTAGATTGCGGGCTTATCTTATTTTGATAAACACGAAATCACCACTGGTACATATGTGTCTGGACATTCCAAGGGAAAACGATAATTTTTCAAAATAAAAGACCTTTCTGACTCTAAAAATGAATAAAATTATAATTATATAAGTGTTTTCTTCTTTAGCCCGGTAACCAATGTGTCAGAGATAGTGGCCCAGTGATTGGCAACCCCCTGGTTGATGGCACTTTAATTTCTTACAATTTTCCCCTTTATGATGAGTGAATTATCATTTGCCTCTAAACTGTTTTTCTCCAGTCAGTCATTCAGATTGTCACCTACATTTTAAAAACGTCATTCTCTAAATGTTTGTAAGCGTGAACCCCTTATGGATCCTCGAGAGCTGGACATCTGCTGTGGCCACAGAGACGATAACATTTTGAAAACAAAATTAGAGACAGGATGGCACAAAGAGAAGTTTGTGTGGGTGGATGGAGCTCAGGAGCATCGCAGCTCCCTCACCAGAGAGCAGGGATAAAGAGAGCAGCGCTGTGGGCCTTTGCTAGGAGACTGAGGGCCAGCAGTTTGGAATGTGCTCTCTGTACGACGATCGACCCTCTCTCGCTTTGTTTTTCCTGGTTTGTGGAAGATAAATGTGTGATGATTCAGAAAACGAGATGAAGGTGAAGCCTTGTTTGTCATAGAGATTGTTTTTTCCTCTCTTCATGCGTCTGTCAAATTGCTATCTAATGGTAGCAGTTGTGGCTAGGGGAGAAGAGAGATCTTCCCTCTCTCTCTCTCTCTCTCTCTCTCTCTCTGTCTCTCTCGCTCTCTCTCTCTCGCTCTCTGTCTCTCTTCGCCGGCCTGCCATTCACAAAGCCAAGGGATGCCACACACATTCTGTTTGTTCTCCATGAGCAAACAGATTGTAAACTGGCTGATAATTTTTGTACTGACAATGTCATTTACGGCTGTCAGGCTTTTGTCTGCTGTGTTTGCTTTATTCAAATATGAACCGAGCGGACCTCCCCTCCGCCGCTCTCGTCTGCATTAAAATCACATCAATTCTCTCCCGTTCCTTCTTATCTCAAATTCATTGGAGGCAATCACTTGCTTGAATGCCCAGGGGTTTCCATGGAGCCCAGAGGTCCTGCGCCGACTACAGAGGGATTAGAGACTTGTGAGCTTTAAGTCCTGAAGTACACAGTTGCTTTGTTACGCCTTCCTTTGATATCGACTCGACAGAACTCTGCTTTTAGGCTTTGAATCAAGGAGACTATTAGGGCTGTTAGTCAAAAGAAGGCCCGATTGTGAAGAAATCTGATTGCATCACTCTTTTAAAAACATGTTTTGAACAGTGTCTCTGTTTTGGAGCTTTTTTTTATTTCACAAGAATTTTTCAAGTTGAGCTAAACCACTAGATGTCGCATTGATTCAAATCAAAATAAAGATTTGCTTGTTTGGTTTGGAAGATTGTTTGAGGAGGGCTCTTGCTTTGAGGAATATGGTTCAGCATCCCAAAGTGATCCGTGCAGCATCTCTGTAAAAATTGTAAAATTATTGTAAAAAATAAATCATGGTAAATTTCTGTACAAATTTACAGGCTTTTTTAGTTTTTTAATTATATAGATATGATTGAACCAGTAAAATCAATGGAAATGAACAATCCAATTCAATTGTACAAATTATTGCATTGACGATATGATTAAATGTTCTTAAATTATGAAGAAAAAATCCTCTCTCTCTTGTCTTTGATTTTAAGGCAAGTCTTGTTCACTTGATATGTATGTTAAGTTAATTGTTTTATTTCAATTATTAAATGTAAATTTAATTTATAGCAAAACACATTGTATACATTTTACTTTATTTATATACAGCGTATGTCAAGCGAAACCCTAAGGAACACTTTAATATGCAGATAATAGTTGCATTTGGGCATTTTAAGATGATCTGCGCAGTTTTTAATTAATATTTTAATATTAATAGTATTAATATTTTGATACAAGAAAAGTAATTTGAGTAAAAAAAATGTAAAATGTTAAATGGAGCCTTGGATAAAAATGTACATAAATGTAAATTTAAATAAATGATGAAAACAGTTTGTCTGTCATGTCACATGTCATATAAAGACTCCTTTAAAACTATTGCTGCGCCATGTTTCGAGCACTATCCCAGTAAGAGGTCCTTCTGGGACTCCATGTTCTCCTCAACCATCTTTAGTCGTGCATTAATACCCTTAATGAACATTTTGCTATATCACCCCTTTAATAAATCAACATATTTACCAATGTTGAGTAGTAAAACCAAAAAATAGCAAAAAAATACAAATATTCAGTCCAAATATAATCATTGATGAATTAACCTTAACTCTGGGATTAAGTTTGTGATTCCCTTCTAATCCCAGTGTTGTCGGTCCCTGTCTGATTGAAAAAAACATGATCTTGTGGAAGCTATGACAGTGTTACTGGTATGTAACTCTGGATACCGTGATGCCACTGGTTTCTGGGACAATAAATGCCGACTCTGGACTCCGGGTGCCGCTCCGGGGCCTCCAGCTCTTCTTTTGTTCTCTGGGGGTCAGGGTTATTGATGGCCTAACTGTCTGTCTGGAAGCATCTGCAGATGTTACTGTGCTTTTCTTCCTTTTCTCTGGCTCTTTCTTTCTCGAGGTCTCCTCGCCGCTGCCATGCCGCTGGAAGAAAGCGAGTGGCCTCTGAACCTCCTCTTTCTTTTCGCTCTGTCACCAGCCAAAAGTACAAACAGGCTGGAGCTAATGGATTCATTTTCAGGGTTCGGAGGAAGGCTTTTTCTTTGTCCTCGCCGTTGTAATGATTTCTATCCATTCTGGCTGCTTTGTTGAAAATGACAAACGCCTGTTCTGATAAGTCTCAGACTCAACGCCCCGGCATTCACCATACTTTCGAAAGATATTTCGGTGCATATTCATTCTGATCTGTTGACTTCTGTAATGATTTGATCAATCATTGAACACAGTGCTGAATCCCTTCAGATTCTAAGTATTTGAAGCAAGTTTCAGGATGACCAGCTCACCAGACCAAGGCCAGAGTGCCACCTGAAGATTATGGGGAAATGCCAAAAAATGTTGTTTATATACTGAGTTTTAGCGGAGATTAATCTGCAACTAACTGACTTATTCAGTGTAATCAAGTTATATTAAAATCAAACTTTTATACACTATTTTTGAGCATCTTTGACTGAATTATAACCCAATCGTGGTGCTCTTCGATGTCTGACAATGCCTAATGTAACCCTTTATCAGAAAGCTATGGCTTACACAATAAACACTACATCGAGAGTTTCTACACTTGACATGGGTTGGTGAGCCAGTGGAGGGTGGTGAAGAATGGAGCTACATGGGATCTTCAGGGTTTGAAGACCTCTCATTTGAAGAGGTCTGACTTCACAGGAAGGAAGTCCTGTGAGAAGAGCATTCCAGATTTGAACAAAGTCACAAAGTTCACAACACTGATGTAGAGATCAGAAGCTTGTTCCTTGATTAAAAACATGCACCCATTAATTTTTCCTGATAATCTGTTTTACAGAAAGATGTTCAACGAGAGATTTTGAGTTATTACAAAAAGATCAATTGTATTTTTCAGACACAAAGCTCAAATTGTCACTCAACGGCTTTTCCAGTTGCAGAACAACACTCCCATTTCAGACCTTTCCAAAGTCACAGTAGCATTAGTCAATGAATCAACACTCTTTAATGCATTTGCAACATTTTCTAAACTTTGGGCAGTAAACAAGAATGACCTCCAATGGCATTCTGTCACCAGCAGCATCTAAACAATCAATCTGCATTTGCAACTTGATATTTACCGAGTTGTTTGGAACTGTCAGCCAAGAGAATAACACACATGGGTCAAATCACAGATAAAGACGCTCGAGAAGAAGAATAAACGACAGTCTCCTGCTGAATTAAGAAATAGAGTCACCAGAACGGTTACTACATAAAAGTTCTGTGGGTTGAGTTATGTGTACGACAGCGTAAATCTGAAAATACTGACTGTCATTGAGGTGACCACTGCCATAATTATGTATCAATTAAAAGATTAAAAACAGGGAAATATTGAGAGTAACCAAACGAGGAAACTATAGTTGTTTACTTTCTTTGTCAATGTTCTCTTTTAGTTCCAATGTGTATTTTGTGATATTATTCTGTTCTATTCTTACGTGAAAGTGTTTTGGTGAAAATGGCTTTGTCGAAACCAAAAATACCAAAAAGGGAAAACCCCAATAGTGAATTGTGCAATGTACCTTAATGTGCGATGACTATTTAAAGTGGTTCCCAACAAAAGAAATTGTGTTTAAAAATGGATTCAGAAAGTTAGACTTGAGAATATAATGGTAAAGAGCGACATTACAGTTTGCAGTTGACACTTTGTCTCTGGTGGTATCATACAGATGTTCCCATACTGTTAACTGCCAGACAAAGCTTACAGGAGAAAACACATCAGCTAGAAGTTATTAAGAGGAACAGATCAATGTAAACATGTTACTTCAGCGTCAGCATCATGATTCCAAATGGCTCGGGAAAAACTAGAGGCGCAATCCTAAAGCTGACATTCTTCAATGAAAAGTATATATGAAAGCATAAGCTTGTTAACATTCACAGAAATGCATACAGTTGGAGTTACTGGGCAATTTTGGATGAAAAGGAACATATTCATACTTCTTATCTTTGTGGATAAGTTCTTTGATTGGTTACACACAACACAAACTTAAGTTATGCATATTCCCTTATTGAGAACTTCAGAAAGTCGTCCCTCAAAAGCTTGGTTTATATTCAGTTCTAAACACAAGTTGATTCTAATGCTTAGAGTGCTCAGATGATCGGTGATCATTTCATTTGCTTCTGTTCGGCGTTTTCACAAAATCACCTTACATAGAATTAGCTGATATTGCAGATAATTTGGCAAATAATGTACCAGGTGAGCTGTCCAAGTAGAGGCTCTGGGTTCTCCCTAGGGAAATTGGTGTGGAGAAGATCAATTATAGTGTTCATCAATTAATTATCTGACAGGCTCCACCCGAAACTTGTTATTACAATAGCAATTCACAGGTCTTTATTAGACCGTTTCCACTGCATGGTTCAGTATGGTTCTCTTGCTTTTACCATAAGAAACAAGTGCATTCAGCCTTGCTTCACAGGAACCTCTGACGTGGTAACACTAGATCTGCTAAAGTGCAGAAAAAAAGACATAAAGCACTTTCCAAAAAATAAATAACTAACAATTTTTAGAGCAACAGAAAAGAAAACCCATATTAACAAATTGGTGAAATGTATGACAACATAATAAAGTTACCTTTAGGAATAATTTAGCTTGTAGATTCAAGTTAGATAGTAGGCCATCTGATGTAAAAGGAGGTAGGTCACCAAACCAAAGAAAATTATCTCATGCCACTCCCCTCATGCCACGCCCCACCTCAGATAAAGCCTGGCTCTGGCCTGGTGATACCCCTGTCTCTCGGAGAGAGAAAACAGAGTTGAGTTTGGGGGATAATACTATGATTACGCTAACAACCAGGTGGAGCTCACCAGCATTCATTCATTGATGGTTAAACAGAAACCCACCACCACCCCTGCTCCAAACTAAAATGATCCAGTCCACAGGGTTCTACGAGATGGGTCCTGAAGCCCTTCACATCATACTCGCCAGATATTCTGCACTACCAGACTGAATACTGTTTTAGGACTCCTGAACTACAGTCTGTGTCTTGCAATGGAACAAAACCATTTTTTACACATCATGTTCCATCCTGTCCTTCGCTTTCTGAAGAAGGAACAGATCGAGGCAGGACTCACAAAGGCTGGAGTGTGAAGAAGGATCTTGTCGGTGCCTGTCGGCAGCAGATTCACTGTATGAGAGTGGGATTATTCTTAAATACCAGCGCTGGTGCAACAAAGAGAGCTGATGAGAGCAAATTAGACTCTGGGCTTTGAGAGGAGAAAGAAGACGTGGGATGAAAACTGTGGCAAAGCTGGTGGTCCGGCTCTGTACCTTTAATTTATCTTTCAGACCAGAAGACCCCTCTGTCATTTATTTGTTTGTTGGGTATTTATTTCTAATGGTTAAATAATACAAGCTTATATCTCATTTTTGATCCTTTCTACAGTTGTTTAATGCTTTGCCCAGTTTTAAAAATGAAAAGCAATTTTTAAAGGAAATTAAAATCAATTCAAATAATCAAAAGTGTTTTGTAGATATAGTGCTTTCTTTGAAGCAAAGTTTGCTTCAAGAGTCAGGCCCTTTTAAATGCTAACCCTTGAATTCTGACCGGTTATAATCATATGGAAAGAGGCTCATGAATATTAATGAGTAGGAGGAATTTTTCTGTTTAAAGCAGTGAATAACGGGAAAAGCAGAGATCCTCAAAAATATTAACTCACGTCCTGGCCCATGGTATAGTGGATAGCACGCAGGACATGTATGCACGGTTGTGCCGGGTGACGCATGTTTGAGTCCTGAGCCGTCTTTCCCATCCCACCCCATTCTCTCTCCACCTTGTGTTAAAATATATATGTACTCACCTTTATGTGAATAAAGAGAAACCCTTTTTTTTTTTTTTACTCATTTTTGCTAGTTTGAGGCTTATTGTGTTAAATGCATCTTGACACATCCAGTCATTTTTCAAAATAAAAGACCTTTTAATTAAAAAAATTCAGTGCTGTTGATATTCTATAAACTATTTATTCTTTTTGTTTCTGTACCCACCTGATTCCTCTCAAACTCTGAGCAGAACAAACTCATTCCTTTCCTCATCCCCAGATTCGTCTCTTTGTTTGTCAGTGACACTTCCGGCAACACATCGACAGTTAATTCATGTCATTCAAACCAATCTGTGCCCACTTCTGTGCCCATATCGATGGGCTGTGTTAGCTTGGCACATGTCGTCCATCTCTCCATGTGTGACATCTCCCCATCATTAGCTCTCTGTGCTGCTGCTCATTGTCTCTGCCAGAGACTCCATTTTGAAGGGATTAGCTGGAGCTGGGAGCAGTGTTATTGCAGATTTAGCTGCTAAACTTAGCTTGTATTGTACTGAGAAGGCCACCCAGGTTTCAGAGCTGGCAATCGGGAACAGATACTGGAGCGATCTGAGCAATGCAAACCTACACCAAACGCAATCTATGATTCATGGAGGATCTCAGTTTTTCATTTAGTTCCTCAAATGTTGAGTGCTTCAAATTTACTCGTCTAGTCCAGAAACCACCTGACTAGAGCTGTGTGAGCTCACAAAGGTGATCCATGTCCCCTTACACTGAGTGTTAAACCTCTCTGAAAGATCTAATGGGACACTCTCCGGATCTCCCGAGTCAATTAACATTCAATGCTCTCCACTAATGAGCTGGTTGTGTGAAGAGAGTGTGCTGTCTATGTCCTCCTGCTGAGCAGGACGGCCTCTTTTGTGCGTTATCAGGACCGAGCGCTGTCATCAGCAGGAGGTCCAGAAGATCCTCTGAAAGGGAGCCATGCTGTGTGGAACATCCCCTTTGGTCCAGTGCCCCTCTGAGAGCCTTTTGTGACCAGTCCGAACCCCAGCATGATGGATCTGGTCTCTATTGCTGATTTTAAGATATAATGTCAAGGCTTTAAGTGGATTGAAAGAAGTGATGAATGCCAATCTGGCAACCAGTCTCATTTCTTCATGCGCTTTTTTTGTAGCATCTTGTTCTCGGTTGTAACCCCTGTGTGCATGCAGGAGGGGAAGGAATCCTCAGCTGGTTCAGTGTGGAGCCCTTTGTTGTGTTCTTCTAGTTTGTGGATCAATGTTGCATTGCTTTGGAGCTTTTTATTTAGTGATCATCCGAAAATGTGCTTATGAGCACATGGCTTGTGAATAGGCTTGAATTGGCAGTTTTAAAATGCCATGCTTGCACGGAGCTTCTCGGATCTGCTTTATTTACTCAAGCCCTTTGAGTTGAAATGAACAATGCTGACCAATCTGGCAACTCATCAATGGCACAAATAGCTTTGAATTCTTTCAGTTTAGACCTTATTTGATTTGCTTTATAAATAAATACAACCATTTAAAACAACAAATGAGTAAACACTACTTCTTTATTTGCTTAAGTGTTTTCTCAAAGAGAGCACTTTTATAGCAGCAAGGTTCTGATCAGAAAACGATTTATGTAAACTAAACACATTTACAAATCTTGCAACAAATCTACATTCCATTTGCTCTTCTTTATGAATTATTGATTAGTAATTCTGTTAATTAATTTATATTAAGCAGGTTATGAAAGACAACGGAGAATAAGAGAATCTTGTAAAGAGTAGCAGAGGTTTCCAAGAGACACAGCAAGAACAGTGGGAAGCAGGAGTGGAGCCAGAAATTAATTAACATGTGTCTTAATCTCAATTAAATTAACATACAGGAATTAATACATTAATGAATGATACATCTCCTTTATAAAATAAATATTGAGCTAATAAAGATGTAAAGTCATGAGCTCATAATAATGAATTAATTGTGAACTAATAATGACCACTCAGAAGGAAAAGGAGTTGACCCCTACTTTCCCAGAAGGTGAGTTGTGTTCACCTTATCAAATCTATCAAATCATAATCCTAATGTTTCCTTATCAAATCTATACATTCCTCGAAATGTGTTTAAATGAACAGTGCTGACCAATCTGGCAACTCATCAGTGGCACAACTGACCATGAATATATGTTCAATTGTTTTATGGCAGTAAATGAGCAAACGCTGCTTTATTTGCTCATGTGTTTTCTTAAAAATAGCAATAGCATCATTCTATTACCCTATACAGGGTACCTACAATAAAAAGGTTTACAGACCTACAACACTCCCACATCATATTTACATCTGAAACTTTCAAAATTGTGAAATCACACGCCCATGATTTGAATTGAGGAGGAATCTAATTGAAAATCAAGGAATGCTCTTGGATTATAAAAGCAGTGTGACATCCCTCTATTCTAAGAAATGCTTTAGCTGATTCTTTTCTGTTCTTCTTTTGCTCATCTTGAACCCTAGAGTGCATCCACTAGGAAATTTGGAATCCTTGAGGAATTTAATCTAGAATTATACCACCCCATGTTGTTTCCTTTTAGAGTCTCTCAGTGATTTGATAAGCCACAATGATCATCTGATCACCCTAAACCTAATCTGGAATAAATCAAAAGGCTCAACATTGTTGTCATCTTCTCATTAATATCTTGAATAATCCTGGATCACAAATTACCTGTAAAAAAAAAAACTTCTTATCATCTGATTATAACTATACCATATCAACCTATTATGATAGTGTGCAAATCTGGCAACCCTCCAAACATCTTTTCCCCTAGTGCTCACAAAAGAATGAAAATGAAATCCTTGCTCATCTAACTCTGGAGTAACACCACTTTCATTGATGCTAATGCTCCTTATCTCTGTTTGATTGCTTTTACTCGTGCAGTATCCCGCTGTGCATGTCGGAGGAATCCCTCAATGTTTCGATATGGAATTAAACCACCCCTCGTCGTTTCCTTTTGGTGTCGCTCTCTGAGCACTCGGACCCCCCGTGATCATCTGAATCTAATCTACTGAGAACAAATGTGAAACGATTCAGAAACACTGTGTGCACATGGCTTTTGAAAGAGGACATGAGGCTCAACATTGTTGCCAGATTTAAAGTGTAATACTATTCATCTCTAAGGAATGTCTCATTTCATCCTCATTGCATTCCTAGAGTGGCCTTTTATTAGAGATATTCCGTGAGAATGTTATTTCTTTGGTGCACTCCCCAAAACGTCAGGAACAAAGCTTTAAAAGGATATCTTCAGCTTTAACACATAATGTGTCATTGTTGGTCCAGAGGTGAAATACATAAATAAATATAATGATCAGCGCAGAGAGTTAGGGTTGTGTCGTGGAGGTTTTGGGAGGTTTTTTGGTACGCTGCAAGAAGATGATCATCTGCAGGGTTCTAGTTTGAGCTCTGATCAGGGAATTGAAGGCCCTCTGCAGATCAATATTTCTCCGGAGTGTGTTTACCTTGTCGAGCGTCTCTGTTTGAACATGTGACTCTGTAATAATGGCCGCTGACAGAACTAATAGCGATGCAATATCTGCAGGTTGACCCCGGGTGGCTTTCGCTAATTGATCCAGAGATTAGCATCGGGCTCATCAGCTGGAGGATGATCTGGCTGATCGTTTCTGCTTCCTGCCAGGGTATTTGTGAAGGAATGAACGGAACGGTTGATCCGGTCCTTATATCGAGGATTTAAAAAAGAAACACGAAGTCAGATCTGCTCAATTTACCAACTTTCAAACAGTACCTGTACATTATTGTTGTATTCCCTTTCTGGAAGCCGTTGGCTCAGTTTCTCTAAACAAAGTTAAAAACGTAAATGTTTTATGCTTGAGGAGGGTTTGATTGCCACTTTTTACACTCTAAAAAAGGTTCTATAGAATCAAATCTGGTTCTTTGGTTTGTAATCGAAGAGAACACTTTTTGGTTGACACTTGGGCTACACTTATCTTCACATTTGGGTAACATTTATCTTCAAAGGTGTTATTTAGAACCAACCATCAAAGGCGCTATTTTGTTCTAACATTTAAAAGTGCTATTTAGAACCAATCCTCAAAAGTGCTATTAAAACCAACCATCAAATGTATGAAATATACAAACGTTGGCATGATATACATGACCACATATATGACCAGCATCTGTATATATCATATTAAAAATGACAAAGAACTACAATTACATTAAAAGGTCATAACAGTTTCTTTACTCTAACAAAGTGCTATAACACCACAAAAAACCACAAAGCGAAGAAATGGTGAAGAACCAAAAAGAGCTTAAGGGGTTCTTTAAAGCAAAAAATTGCTGCAAAGAACCACTGAAGAACATATTTTTTAAGAGCTTATTTAGCATATACTCTTTCAAGATTTGTGCAATTAATGCCCTAATTTGTCTTTAAATTGTTTTGAAAAGTTTGAAAAACCTATAAAATCCATAATCCATGGGAATTTGCATTGAGTAATAAAGCTGTTACGACTCGTCTGAACCCGTCTGGGGTGTCTGTGGAGGTTTAGGGTCAGTGGTGGACCCCATCTTTCCTGACCGTCAGCAGATTTTGGTTCTCAAAGAACAGATTAAGGCCTCGACACTGGAACATTCCACCTGTCCTGCTCCTGAACGCTGCTTTATCTCCTCCTGACAGAGCAGCTTAAGAACAGCAATGATTCCTGTGCTTCCTTCAGAGTTAAGCAAACACTGCACAAGTTTCTGACTCAAGCAACAGCACTGAGATAAAAGAGAGAGGGATTTCATTTAGTCAAAATGAACAGCTAGATCTAGTCTTTGCTCAACTGATGTCAAGTTCCATAATATCAGCAAACTCTTCAGGAAGAGTAAACATTAAAACCAAAAGTGATCAATTTGACTGGTTCCGAACAAGTCCATTTGAAATTCATCCTGAGAACTGTTGTTTTCCACAAAGGAGAAAAGGTCATTGACCAAAGTTGTAATTAATTATAGCAATTTAGCTAAGCAGGACATTATTGTTAATCTTTTAAGTTGTGAAAAAAGTAATAATTCAATTACAAGAATTTAATTTACATAATGTGGTAAAACGGCATGATTTAGAATTACCCTTGTAATTATTTTTAGAATTGTTAGAATGGTTTATTATTAAACTGTAAGTTATTAAAATTGTCTACTAGTACAATTATGCAATTTAGTCAATTTTAGCAATTTTGTGGAAGTGAAATGTTTTTATTAAATTGGTTGATTTACAAAATTTGAGAAATTTAGTAAAAATTGAGCAGTTTCTGTAAATTAGTAAATTAGTAATTGAAGAGTCTTTTGAGAATGTTTAGTGTGTGAACAAGTAATATTTATAGGAAAGAAATTTTCAATATATTAACATAAATATTTATAATCATGGGCTGGAGATAGGCACCGGGAGACCCCCGTGACCCCAAAAAAGGGAATAAGTGGGTTGAAAAATGAATGAATTTAAAATCGTTAAACCAATAAAAAAAATGAGACCTCTTGTCTTTGGGGTGACCGAAGTACAATAAACAAAAAAAGACAAGAAGAAAAAAAGAGGACAAAAAAGTATGCAATAAAGTAAAAATAATATGGTCAAGATACACATCAAACATTTATTAAAGCATAGCTAAAGTTAATGTTCTTCCAACATTTACATTTAGCAGTCATTAGAATGGGCTTTGTGTTTGCGTGTTCCATTGCATCCAGCTCAGAAGTTTCTTGGATCACGAGAAATCGACGAGCCACTGGAGCTAATTGTTATTGCTGTGGTGTTTGGCCTGAGTCAGTCGATAGAAATCAGGGATCAGCTCCAGGCCTGTGTCTCCCACTCTCTGTGTCTTAGTTGTAATGCATCCCTCCACTAACAGGGATCAAGGTATTAGGGATTGCGGTTATTTGTATTGATTTTATGTGCTGTCATGCTGCGTCTCAGCCCGCTCATATTTGTGGAAATTGCAAATTTCACCTCGGAAATGTCACCTGCATTTAATCTTCTGCACTGTGGTCAATACAGCACTATGGGCTCGATCTGAGATGCATTATTGCACAGGGGCCAGGAGCTTGATCTGTTGCCATGGCAGCGGCCTGACAGGAAGAGAGAGGAGGAGCTTAGATCGGAAAGGAGAGAGCTTAGACTGTTGAGAAAAATACTGTTGAGTTATTGTTTCACTTTTTTTATTCAATTTTTTCAGGATTAATTACATGAAAACAATACAAAACATGCTCCTTAAATGTGAATCATTTTGTTTGAAAAAATTGTGAATTCAAAACTTGCAGAGCATCCATGTACCGTGACTCTTCACTTAGCCCTTCCCCAAGAGGACAAATCATCCAATCAGCACTGAGAATACTATGCCTCTTTATCTCTTTAAGAAGTGTTGGTCAGATTGAGGAATTGAGTTGTGTGATGATCAGGTCAAACATTGAAGTGATCGTCAGGCTGAAGAAAGGAGTAGTATTAAGGAAAAGGAAATAACTGATGTGCAGGTGGAGGAATGGAATGATGGTCAGCTGAAAGACTGAAGTGATGGTCAGGTCAAAGAATGAAATGAAGGCCATCTTGAAGGAAAAAGGTTTGGTCTTGTCAAGGGAATGAAGTGATGAAGTGATGGTCAAAGGATGAAGTGATGGCCACGGTGAGGGATGAAATGATGGTCAGGTCACGGAATAAAGTGATGGTCAGGTCGAGGGATTAAGTGATGTTCCTCTCAAAAGAAGAAGTGTTGGTCGGGTTGAGGAATGAAGTGATAGTCAGGTCAAGGAATAAAGTGATGGTCAGTTCAAGGGATCAAGTGATGGTCGAGAGATGAAGTGATGGCCAGGGTGAGGGATAAAGTGATGGTCAGGTCAAGGAATAAAGTGATGGTGAGGTCGGGATTTCAAGTGATGTTCATCTCAAAAGAAGAAGTGTTGGACAGATTGAGGGAGGAAGTGATGGTCAAGTGATGAAGTGATCGTCAGGTCAAGGGATCATGTGATGGTCCAGGAATAATGTCATCAGGTAATCAGATCATTGGATAGAAAGATTGCCAGGTCAAATAACGAGCCATTTTGGATTACAGGACTCAGACTTTTGAAACAACCTGAAATGTAGAATGGAAGGAGACGAAGATTAAAAATGGTGGGAGGAATTAATTTTAGAGAAGAGATGCACTGACCTTAAAGCTAACAAAAATTATCATAACAAAAATATATTTATAAAGTTAAAAGTGGAAGACAAATCTCTTATTTCATTCTGTTAGTCTTAGTTGACCCACAGTTGTAAAACACAAGGCATCTGTTTCTTTTTCTGGGCAGAAGCTGCTTTACAGAGTTGATTCAGCTGAGATGAGGATGAATCTGGTCGTTGAAGGATGTGATTGACTGCAGTTGCTCGACATGTCCAGACTCCTCCAGCTCCTCTGTTTGCTGTGTTTTCACGCTCCTCACTTGAACCATCAGCACGACTCTGAGAGCAGGAGATGTGTGCAGAGTTCCTCCTCTGTTTGTACGGCTCTCAGCAGAAGTGTGGCTTCTGTTGACTCTCTCCATCTAATAATGTTTGAATTTTTCATCAAGATCCCGTCTCTTGTTGCTGTGTTGTTTGTGGATTCTTGGCATCTGTGTAGATGGGGACTAATTAATCTCAAATAAGAGTGGCTTTGTTCATTTTAATGTCCGTGTACACAAATTAATACAGATCAATTTTTCTTTTGTTGCTTTCAACAACATTTTTTAATGTTACTTCTGTTTCTAATTTTAATTGGTTTAAGGTTCAATGGACAAATTTGAGGGACGATCAAAGACTGTAATTGCTAACACTTTTACAATGTACTGTGTACATTTTCTTCAGCTTTTACCAGTTGTTTAAAACACGCCTCTTTGTTTTCATACTTAAATGGAGTACATGGAGTACTCTTTCTCAGCTCTGTACCAAGCTCTTCTTCTGCTGTTTTGTGTATGCATCTTGGTTTTCCTCTCCCAGTGGTGTTTTTGGGGTCATGAGCGGTGGTCAGTCTCTTTGTGCACTGGCCCCTGAATGCAGGTCAGCGCAGGTTACTCACAAAGGTCTGTGAAAGGCTGTTCTAAGGCCACTGAAAGCCCTGATGTGCACCGTTAAATTCAGCCAACCCCCTGTCATTAAAAAGAGCTTGGCTTCACGGCTTCTTCTATTCATGCACGTGAAAGTTAGTTTTCTCTTTGTGTCCCCCGTTGTATCGGGGAGGTCCAGGCTTTGTGGCACTGTCAATGTCAGGGTGGTAAAATGAGTTCATCGCAGATTCAGAGCTGCTTCTGTTCTGTGTCTGGATCCATAAATAAAATAGCAATCGTGGTGATCACGGGGATCTACCGCTCTGATCTCTGGACCTTAGATTAAACCACAATCACTCCTGGAGCACAGAATCCTCCCCCTATGTTAGCAAACAGCACAAGAAATAAAGAACAAATCGACACATTTAGAACATAAACAGATTGACATCAGAAGGACATGACAACAAGTCAGACTGAATCTGCAAAGCAATGTTTTGGAACAGATTACTGTAGGTTGACTGTTTCAGAGGCTTTTGCTTGTTACGGCCATCGATAAAACACAGAAATAAAACACTGATATTTTGTTCACATGTGTCCCAAGTGGTGTGCTCTTTGATGCCCAAAGAAGGAAGCTAAAAACTAAAGCTAAAAAAGTGCTTTTATTGACTGAGCACCAATGTCCAAACAGTTCTGTCCTCATGCGTGAATAATGATACAAGGTGTGCATGAACAATCACAGGTTTAATTAATATTTATTTTTTGTATAAGATGCTATGCAGCACGTTTTTCATCATGTATGAAAGTATTTTTTTAAACAGTTTTTAATTGCATTTCATTTTTATACCCAGCATTTAATGTTCTATTTTCACGGCCTTAACTCTCTGTGAATGTGCAATATAAAAAAAACCTACCTTAACTTATGAATATTCTGTGCAAGGAAATATAATCCAGGTAACATGAAACAATTTTTTACATGAATCTTGATCATGAAAATTGATGTAATGCAAATTTTAGAAGAAGGGTGAGCTTTTTTTATTGAATTTTGACTTTTGAAATTACAAAAAACAGGCCTTGTTTTACCAGAAACATCCGTCGGTGTTGGTGGAAGCACATCAATTAGTGAAAGCAATGTGTGTTACTATGTAAATACAGGTGAAATTTGAGTGCTGCATGTTTCACATTTAAAACGAGGTGCAAAGGTGGGATAATAATGCAGAGAAACACCTAGAAAAAGACACTATTTTCTAGTATTCAGAGGCTCACAAGTTTGCTCATTGGATACCAAAGCCTTAGTGTACAAGCAGGATGCTGAATATATTGTAAGTGTAATTTTTAGTTTGTAACCCCATGCGTGGCATGAAAGGTACCTGATTATAAATTCTACTGGATTGAGGAAGAGGTGATGCTCAGAGTTTGTCGATGTTAATTATATATAATGATGGTTTTGAGCATCATCAGCTCATCCTAACGGTGTGTCGGCTTTATCTCTGGGGCCTTGGCTCTCCCTCAGTGTGTTAATGAATCAGTGTTGCGCCTGCACTTATTGAGGTTAATGGGGGGATCATCTTTCAGGTCGTCCCTCTCTTTCAAGCTCTGTTCCCTGTGCATGTTTCCGGAAGCCATTCTTTTCCCTCCTCTCCGCCTCCTGCCATTGTTCCGGGGGCCTCTAGGGGCCCTTCACTCTTAATCTGATGCCAACTCTGCACTGCTGTGTTATCTTATCTAAGGCGTCATCTCTCTATCAGCCTTGTCCTGATCCCAGATCAACAGAGCGCTTGCAATCCTCCGGATTCTGCTCCCCTCAGAGACTTATAGTACAGAACACTACTCCATCTCGTTTTGAGCAGAAGTGCTTCAGTTGTGGATGTGTAGATGTTCTGCTGGGTGACACTGGGCTCTGGATCATTTACAGTTACGCAAGGCAGGTTTATTTGTTTTGCACTTTTCATTCCATTCGTGAAAGAGCTCTAGGGTCTGTTCAGGATTTTATGGATTAATGGGTTTTTTCATCTTCTGTGGATTTTTTTGCTGATGGATGAAACTGTATCTGTCTGAAAAACGGGTGGGCAAAGTCATACCAGTGTCCCTCCTGGTTTTTGTTCCAGTCCTGCTTCAGTACAAATGCTGGCAGCTTTAAACAGAGAGCCCAATTAGTAGAATCACTAAACTGTGCAGGACTGCAGCCCTTCTTGTGCCCACCTCTGGTCTGACAGGTGCCTGATCCGGCTGCCACCTGTTCCATTATTCAGGCCTCCCCTCGCACCCTCACACCTGCATGCACAAAAACCATACAGACCTCCAGAGGAACAAACAGATGCCTAGAAGTTTGTCACCGACCTTCCAACGAAAACCCTATAACTTTATGAAATGGAATAAGTTCCTCTTCTGCTGTCCTACACTCTAAAAAAACGTTATCTATAGATCCAAATCCAAAGTGCCATAACATTACCTAAAAATCCACAAAAAAAGGGGTTATGGGGTGCTTTAAAGCAAAAAAAGGTCAATATAGCACCCTCAAACCTGCAAAGAACCAGCGATGAACCTTTTTTATGAGTGTAAGAGCCGTAAAAAAGACTCTAATGTTCTGTAATTGCATTACGGTAAATATTTAGATTGAAACATGAAGATGAGCCTGACCTTGTGGTCCTCTTTTCATTTTGTTATATTTCCTATCAAATAAAAGTGTACATTTTGAATTGGCATAACCAGAGAGCAGCCATGTGTTCCCGACATTTGAGTCATGATCTGGGAACAGCTTTCTTTGAAGAAGACCTGCGTGCTTCAGATGGCTTGTGCTCCAACAGAAACTCGGAAAAAGAGGATGGCACATGTATGGAAGAGAGAAATCATGAAGATTGCTAACCTTTTGACTATTTTGGAATATATTACAGTTAATACATAGCTTTTCAAAGGAACAGTTTGTGGAGTTATCACATAATGGTGAAAATCGCAGCTGCAAAAACTTTTTATTTGAAAAAAAAAAAAAAACTCCATATATTGTCTTCGCATTTTCAAATATGCTAAAATAGATTAGAATTTCATCTTTCTCATTAGATTTGAACCAATAAATACAATAGTAAACTGGATAAGTTCATGGCATCTGCAACTATACATCAGCAGAACCACACGACAGTGCCCCCTGATGGTCAACATTTTCATTTCTTATTATGAAGGCTATTAAAAATTAATAAATAATATTTGTCATGACTTCAAAGCCCTTTGGATTTAGGCATCCTTTTGTCATTTATTTGGCAAAAAGTAATCAATTTCATCTGAAATTCATAATGTTCATAAATTAGTCACGTACCTAAATTTATATATTTTTATTACTTATTCAAAACACCACCTCAACGTCCCAAAAAGTCGTATTTCAAACATTATAAAATTTGGATGTTTTTCTTATATGATGGATATTTTAACCTACACTTTCTATTAAATAATGAAGTTTGATGCTGCAAAAATGTAAAAATATTTGATATATTATTGAATCATTTCTTCACGACCAGCATATAGCTGATTAGCTAGCATGTATGCTATATGCTAGATTACCTCAGAGTCTTGGTGGGAAAAACAGTGCCCCATGTCATAAATGAAGATAATCCCATAGAATTGTTATCATACAAATGCAAATACTTTCTAGTTTCAAATACTAGTCTTCACTGAACGGAAAGAAACTACGACTGCCATAAAGATTTTGTTTTTTTAAGATATCACATGATCATAGTGTCCAAGTAGCATCTGAGATATTGATATGGAGGGCCAGAGCAAAAAAAAAAAAACAAAAAAACAATTTTCACTATTATTTTCTTATTGGTTTGGTCTGCAGCAGCCCATAAATACATTAAATCCCTGTGATCCTTTCCTCCTGATCTCTACCTTCTCAACGCTGAGCCTAAACTTTGTAGCACTCTAGCACAGTCCTGTTTTCCATCTTTGTCTATTAGCGGGGACATCTTTTCGCCTGCCTGAATCCACCAGCCGGCTTTCTGTGAGCTCATTATAGGTGTGGAGTCAGACTCAAAGAGCTGCTTAGGACTCTTGCTCTTTTCACTTGAAGCTTTGTGTGTGAAACATCAAACGCTCAATGGAGCAAAAGTGAGCTTCATCCGAGCTTATATCGCTGCCGCTCAGCTTTCTCTAGCTCACTTTCAGAGCACAATGGACACGCATATCGATACAGACACACAATGGAGCCAAATCCTTCAGCGGTGGCTTGATCTGGGCCTTTATCTGAATACAGTAGCTCTTGAGCTCTAGATGAAGACTTCTCTGAAGCGCACACACTTCCGAAGCTCAGGCAGGTTGAGGGTTTGGTTGAAACGATGGGGATGGTACACCTTAAAACCCTTGTAAGCCGCTTTGTGCTTTTATAAAAGATGAGATCCAGACAGCTTTGGTAACACCTATTCAACAGCTGGGAACAGTGAGTGAGAAGGTGCTGGTGTTGTGAATGAACATAAACAGAGATTTTTGAGAGGAAATGAATCAGGGTTTGCTCAGAATTGATTATAGGGTTGTTTGAAAGTTGCAAAGGGCTTGTTCAAAAACAGATCTTGATGCACAATTCTTATTTTTAACCTTTTGTTTCCAAGTTCTTATAGCTATATTTTGTGCTACTTTACCATAAAACATAGCATAGTTTCTTTCATGCCAAATAACAGGTATCATGATAAATGTTGTATCTATATGCCTGTTAAATAAAGTCAGATTGTGACTTTAATCCTTTGAAACTGTTTATATTGTCACTACCCTGTAAAATATTTCCGTCTCATTTTATTATGTCCACTTGGATTGTCTTATTACCACAAAGAGCTCTGACAAGTTTCGGATTTTGAACTTTACGCGTTTTAGAGCATAGTTATTTATTGTTAGTCATTGGCTGAAGAAAATGAGGAAAATTTTGTTCATTTGCATAAGGGCATTTTACCCTTTGAGGGCTAGTATCTTAATAATGTAACGTTATTAAATAATTGTGATGATTGCTTCATGTGTCAGTAATGTGCTACATTATCAAATTGATAAAGCAACTGATAAAAAGTTAAATCAACTTTGAAAACTTATAAAACAATGTTGAGACAACTACAGCAAAGTAGTACAAGCGACTTTAATTTCTGAGTTGAAACAAAGATAAACCTGAAGTTGAGATGACATGCGTCTTTAAGGCATTTGGAAGTTTAACACACTTAACAGTGTTTTTTTACAGTGTATTCTATACAATATATGTGTTGCACACAGGGCATCTTCAAACTTCAGATTTGTGAGACACATTGATCAATAAAAAATAATACAAATCAACAATAAAACTGTTAATTAGCAGATTAATGAAAAATATCAATATTTTATCACATGATCTGGATTGTCGTTGGCTGTGTTTCTGTTGCAGCCTGAATTAACTTTACATTGTAAATGACACTAAAAGGTAAAGTTAATCTACACTTTGTGTGTTGAAATCATCTCTGGGTGCCTGGCTCTGGTGGTAATGATGCATAGTCCCATGACATATAGATCAATGACCTAGGTTCAGTTCCATCCCAAAGTCGTCTATATCGATTTTTCTTCATTCCACGGTTTCCTGTCTCGTGTCTTGTCCTGCCCAATAAAGCAACACAAATAAAGAGAATAAGTAGAGGACAAAAGCTACTTGAAAGTTTCAAGCAATCAGTGACAATTTGTTCTTTGTCATTACGCCACTTGTTTCTTACAGTTCTCTCAACTTTTGTTTAGTTTAAAAAAAAAAAAAACTTTTTTTTTCATGTACTTAGTCAGAAATGTACACTTGTGTTCCACAACAACTTGTAGCAAACTTCAAATTTCTTTTGGAGATTTTGCAGTGCAGGTCAGAGGAAATTTGAAGATTGGTGCACCTCCACCTTCTCTCAAAATCATTTTATTTGCCAACAAGCTTTCTTTAGTTCAAAAAAATAGAGCCGGACAAAATACTTCAAACACTGAGTTTGAACAAATGGTATTTGGCACAATGTTAAGCTCATTTCCTCAAAACTTTGAGCTGGTTTTCAAAACCCAGCAATCAATTCCAGTAGTTTACCTTGAATTTTCCTAAACTTTTTCCATATTGCAGAGATATGGGATGTTGAAATCGAATCTGACGTGCTAAACACTGAAATTAAAGTGAAGAGGAGGAACTTGACCCTAATCATCTGCACTTTGTGGATCTAGCTTAGTTTCTGTGCAGTGAGCAGCTTTAATTGAGGATAATTGAGAAATGTCTTGACAAATCACAGCAGGCAACTAAAGGATTCTTCATTTTTTGGGAAACAATGATGCATTTGCGAGAGGCTCTTCTAACTGGAATGTTCTCCATGAGCAGGGGTGATGTATCCAGGCTTATGAAGCCGTCTGCTAAGACTCCTTGCTAACGGGAGATAGTGAGTGTGTGCAGGAGGCGCGGCAGCATGGCAGCGGGTGTTTGCAGTTGTCCCTAACATCAGCTCTCGACTCCAGCCCAAACACCTGTGTTTGCTTTAGCGCTCACTCCCCCAATCTCCTGCACAGGTCACATGATCGGCTGATAGGCCTGGCACCATGGGAACACAAAAGCAGGGGCTTTTAGCGCCGTTAATCATTAATGTCAGGCTTCTTGTGCCACTCTCTCCACGCTGTAGATGTGAATGTTATCAGGCTCATGCATCCAGGGCAGACGTGACTAAGGCGCCGCAGGTGAACCAGCTTCAGAGTGAGCTATTCGATCAAGGGGCGGGGCTAGATGCTAACGGCAGAGTGGCTCAGATCTGAAAGAGATGCACACTTCGAGTTAAACACTGATGACAATTGAATGTAATCAGATTTTTTTTTCAAACATATTGAGTTTGCAAGTAATGTGTTTTAATGTGTCAATTATTGGAGATAATATAAAATTTGATTGAGTTCAAGCAGATGTTGATTACAAAGTTTTTGGAGTAAAACAAACAAATGCATTTTGTTAAATTTGTTACTTCTCTCTTTTGTACGTAACATATTAAGATCAGAAATTAAAAAATTATTAAGTATTAAATAATACTTCTCTGTGAAGCTGCTCTGAAGCAGTTGCATAAAAAGCAGTCTACAAATACATTTGACATAATTCCCAATTTTCAATTTATAATTTTGGTGGATTCATTGAAATGAAGTCTGAGCTCATGTAGCACAGTGGTGCAGTGGTTAGTGTGGCAGCTTCCAGGGTTAATCGAAGTCTTTAAATTCAGATTCTGAGGAATAAGTGGAGAAGGAAAATGCATGGGAGGATGAATATCTGAATTAAACTCTAAAATAAAGTCTAACATTTATTTAAATATAAATATAAAAGCTATTTTTAGAGGATACAAATTATGTAAAGGGGTCAAAATATGGAAAATTGTCATTTCATAGATTTTCTGCATATTTTAGTGTTGGTTCCTCATCAAATTCATTTGAAGCTGTATTTATTAACATTTATTCTTGTTTACTGTTTGTATATTATGCTCAGATTCTACCATTTCAATATTCAGAACCCCACCCACTGACCAATCAGGTCACTAGCTCCTCCACATCTTCTGCAGAGCTAACACAGATCCAGGGAGGGAACTAGAGAAGTGCTCATAAGTTTACAGATTTGTACATTTTCAGATTTGTTTAACACTAAACATTTTTACACGAAATTACACGAAAACATTTTTTCAGTAGTTGGCTGAAGCCAAATATTGTCAACTTCAAAATCATTATTCATTGTCCTTTACAATTTGATCTAGTTTGTGCACGCCTAAAGGATAATGAAAATTTTTCTGAAACTTGTAAAATAATTCAGGTCAAATTAAATAAAGCGGTTAAATCAAGTGACAAATATTTTAAAAGCACAACTTCAATCCTTAAACATTGCTTTGTGTTTTAAGTATTTGTTTGATTTTGCAGCACTTTAGGCAAACAATTATGAACAAATTTGTTCTAGAAATACATTTTGACGCTTGGCTTTCCCATTATTTAGACTCACACTGCAAAGTATTGTTTATTCATCTGTGGCTATTGCTGTGATGCACTGAAAGAAACGTTATATAACAAGTGCTTTTATCATTTACGTATTGTTTATCACTGTTTCGGTTTCTCGTAATATTTGGAACTTCCTCTATAAGAACACTTTGTTAGAATTTGCCTGTTGTGTTTTCCCCCAATTTAGATAAAAGCATCTGCTAAATGTAAACCCTCGAAATCATTGGAAACCAGTTTTCTCTGCTGAGGACAGAACGAACCGCATGGAAATGTTCAGTGAGAATTCGGGGTCTGTGGAACAGCAGATGACAAGTTGAGACAGAAACAGATTCAGCATCTTTTCAGCTCAGGATTGAGCCTCAGTCAGTTTAATTCCTCAAAGATGAATGAGCTCCATGCAACAACAACCAGCTTCAGCTTCTCTTTCAGCGTCTCAAACAAGAGCCTGGTGCACCTCTGCTTCAGTTAAATCCTTGTTTTTACTAACTAAGAAAGATTTAGCGCTCAAACATTGCACAGTGGAGAGTTACAAGCACTTCAAATAAAACTGGAACACAATTCTTTTTTAACATTATTGGCAAGATTTGTTTATTTATTTTGTACAAAATATACAGAACAAAGTGTTTCCTGCTGATTTTACAAATGTATCCAATACGATAAGTCCATAAATGTAATGTTTAGTTATGCATTCGTTTTGTTGTTCATTGATTTGTTCTTTTATCAGTAAAATACACGTCTGACCTCTTCACAAACATGACTTCAGTGAACTTAAGAGCTCATGTTTTGGGTAGTTCGAGGTTCATCGAGGTTCATCACTCATCTCAGGAAGTTTTGAGGCTCACGAGTGGAGACCTTCAGCTCCTCCACGGAGATTATGGTTTATAGGTTGATCAAAACTCTCCAGAACCTTCAAATCTTTCTTTTTGAACTGGTGCAAGTCATTTGTTCATTCATTTTGCTGCTCGTTTATACCCTTTTGGGGTCACAGAGGTCTGCTGGTGCCTAGTTCCAGCTCACATCGGACGAGAGGAGGAGTTACACCCTGGACAGGTTGCCAGTCCTTCGCAGCTGGTGCAAGTGCTTTCTCAAAATCCAGCTGTTTGGCATCTACATTTGATAGATGCTGCAACCTCACCATGAAACAGGGAGCTCCACACTGGGTGTTTTGGGCTGTTTTTGTTGGATAAGCCTGAGGTGTGATTTTGAATCCAGAGCTCCTTGGAAAAGTGATTTGAATTTTATGTTTATTAAGATCTCAGGGCATTACACTTTGTAATGAATAGAGATTTTAACCTGGAAGATTTAGTTCCTTGAAGGTGTTTTTTAGAAACTAACAAACCATAACAACAAGTGCTCGGAAATCTGAAACAATCATGTATTTTATTGTGTTTTTATGTGAGATGGTGCTACTTGTTGGATTATTGGAGGCGCTACAACACTACATTGAATTGAGGTCACATTTTGAAGTTGATATTGCTTTTTAAATTTCTTGTTTCTTATTCTAAAGAGATCCATTGAGTCTAATCTATTTGAGAAAGAGAGGAGGGTACAGTGGCACAGTGGATAGCACTGTGGCCTTCCAGTTAGAAGGTTGTTGGTTTGGGGCTGGTTTTATCTTTTAAAATGTTTGTTTACTATTAATATATTGTGTTGTACATATAATATTAACGTATGTATCGTATCGTTAGCAGAGCGTATGACCCCTAGTTGCTAGTCCATGTATGGTCACAGTCACTCACTATTCTCTAGTTGTCAATTCCCCTGAATACATTTTTATTCTTAATGTGAGGTAAGATGCATAACTCTCAACCCCTAATCAATTTTTATGCTGGTTCACTATTTTTTAGAGAGTTTGCAAATGCAATAGACAACTTGAGGTTATATTTATTTTTGCACAGTGACCTTTAACCAATCATGTTGAAATAAAGGAACAAAGAGAGGTTCTGGTAAACGAACGCTCATCCCAGGCCCCACATCTCTACCTCACACACTGTTTGTTTGTTCACCCTGGACGCTGACGATAAGAGCCTGGAGCATGAGCTCAGAGCTAGTCACCCTCCACCCTCCCACACGTCACCGAAATAAAACCATGGATTATAAAGAGCCATATTTCTTGAGCGCAGCCGATGGTGAAATAAAGAGGGAGCTGATCTCAAACAAAGCAGGCGCAGGTAGAAGACGAATGGCTGGGTAAACATTGCTGGCATACCTGCCCGGTGCCACAGCTCGGTCACCGAGACTTCTGAGAGGACATTGTGTTGCTGAGTCTTATCTGAGCTGTGAGTCAGGTCGAAAGAGAGGCAGGGACATATTGAAGCTTTTTTTGTGTTAAGAACAAGAAACAAATTACTTAGTAACAAAGTGACCCTGACTCTAACCCAGGCCCAATGTTATGTGAATCCCTTCACTCTCTTCTTCCATTCTGAGCAGTAACGTGAGAGTAATAGCCATCCCTTGTTTTTATCTGCCCAAATCACTGCTCTTCAAATAGAGTAATTTCCTCAATCCTAACATGTGCCTAAACAAGGCTTCCAACGAGAGCCAGAAAAACAAGAAAAAAACAATGATTTTATAGCTCTTCTCCTTTTAAAATGTGCTTGTTTCATTTTATTGCTCTCCACTATAATGGTTAAATAGTTCAGAATTCTCTTGTTCACTCTCCCACTCGTAACAAAGAGGTAGGTGACAATAAACGTCCCAATCACGATTAAAAAGTTAAAACAAAAAATGATGCAATCTATTCTACATTTTCCAATTGAGCACAGAATCAAATACTAAAAATGAGCAATTTTATGTTTTTCTTTTACTTTTTTTAAATTGTTTGTTGTCATTTTTATTATTGCAGACAAATTGAACGAAAGATTGTTCTGTCTGGAGGCGGAGCAGCGGTGTTGGTGGGAGGGTTTTGTTTTCCTTCTTTATTAAGCTGTTTTAATAAGAAACATTTATAAACGTCTGGACTGTGAAAATGTATCTAGAGACCTGATGAACATATGTGTTTCCACAGCACTCTCTCGAGCAACAGCCCCTGATTCGGGTGTGGCTCGCTCTTTATTCGTGTGTGTTCCTATCGTTGAATCCCGAGGTTGTTCCGGTGCTTTGATAATCAGTCAGATTTGCAGTGTTCATCCTCTCTGAGTCAATTTCTCTGCTCTCCAGATCATCGTCATGTTTCAACACATGGATTCTCAGCAGCCATCAATTACATGCTGCTGCCAAGCCAAAGAAGTGCTGAAAAGCCATAAACAGAGCTTTACTTGAGAGTCAGCGGACCGTACGTCTGCAGCGTACCTCCTTTTTCCTCTTTAGAAACGGCTCCATTCACTAGAACCCATTTTGGTTAAAAAGCTCCTGCTGACTCCGCCCCTTCCTCTCATGATATTAGTAAATGATAAAAACAATTTCAAATATCAGTAAATATGTCTGTATTTGATGAAAACCCAACCACCACAGATGACTAAAAGGGTTTTTATTAGGAGTTGTGTGCGGGATCCTGAGATTTGTGACAGGGCTCTGAACAATTACTTGAACAGTTATGAAAAATGTTAGAAGTTAATATTTATAGTTCACTACAAACATACTCCTCCAAAATGTTGTCCTCCCATCTAAACTGGCTAAAGATCACCACAGCATTTACTAAAATGACAATATTTACTCCAAAAGTGGAGTCGATTCCAATATTTAGCTGCAAATCTGTCCGTTATTACACTCTGAACCTAGATCAAATCAGACTCTCAAACTCAACAAGACGAGGCTTTGTCCTCAAAACACAATCTTAACCCCATGTTCCCCTTAAACGGCAGCACATGCAGAGGTGATGCTCGGCCATGCAGAGAGAAACGCATGAAAAGCAAAGCAAAAGAAGTATCTAAAAGAGCATACAGTAGAACATCCAATGAGATCGAGAGACAGGGGGCAGCTGGACCCTTATCTGAGAGAAACCCAGTAACAAAGGAGCCCAGACTAAGAGGCTTGATGCATGGGAAAGCTATGGGCCGGCCATTGTGACTGCCCTTCTGCTGAGCAAATAGTCCAAACTGTTCATTCCCCGTCCTCCATTCTCTCGCCGGCACATTGTTTGTGTCCTTGCATTTCATTGCGGCGAGGAAGATTGCTCTCAGGCCCAGTGAGCAAACAGTCCAGAAAAGAGCCGGCGAGCTTCATGCTGTTCCCAGGAGAACTAGCATTTTGATTTGGGCTCCAAGCTGTCAGAGGATTGGAGAGTCGATGTCGGGGTGCCTGAATTAATTGCTTTAAGCTCAGAATAGATAGGAGGGGGTGGAACTGCGCTTGTAGACAACTGTTTGGGAAGATCTTACACGCTCTTGACTTCGGCCGTGTCAGATGTTTGGTGAAATCGACTTTAATCAATGAGCAATTTGTTCTTTTTTCATTGAGTTTGATTTAGAAGAATAAAATTATTTTCTGTGTTTGTGTTTCTGTTTTCCAGTCACCTGTTCTGGGTCTAAACACAAGTGTGGTTGTCTAATTCAATTATTGAATACTGAAGTAAACTGAATATGAATATTTCATACTCTCAATGTTGTTCTAGATGTAAAATTTAGATTGGGACTCTATACGCTCTGGACTTGTTCCAAACTCGAACTCTAGTGAGGATTTGGTATACAAGCTATTGAAAAGATTGCATATTTTCCATTTCCACATGATCCACGACTGATGTTTTTGGGAGATGTCTCAGTTCTCGTATCGTAAGGAAATATTTACGATTTGTGAAGATGAGCCAACAAGTGGTTAGCTATTAAATGGAAGTCAGAAGAACCATATTGCATGGCTTAGAGAAATTGGATTTAAAAAAGTCTTAAAAGAAGATGACAAGATTTGAGGTAACTTCATTGAATTTATGAATAATTTCTATGTAAATTGACTGGTGATATTCACTAAGACTGTAGCCTTTGAATACCTTAAATCTTCCTTGTATTGCTCTATTGCATTGTTGCAGCGATGTAAAAGTATTTCAAGTTACTATTTATTCTCTCTCCACTCTCTTTTTGCTGGATCTCAGCACTGCTTTATTTACAGATGATGCAAGAATCCACGGACAGAGTAAAAAACTGACAGTTTACTTGTTTGAACGAGGGCAGCATACATGTAGACTTTTCTGGTTTAACATCTTTAAATTTTATGATTTTATGAATTTACCAATTTTATGCCCCAGGTTTTTTTTATAATTTGGAGTGATTCTCACATTGATAAATGTAAGCTATTACGTAGGAAATGTGTGTATGAATGGGTTTTTTAAATATTTTCACAACCATTTAGATTTCTGTGAATTTCCAGTATCTTTATGTATATTAATTGTCAGAACATGTAACATAATTTAAATGGTAATAAGGTTGAGTAAAAATATATTTTTGCTTCATATACATCGTTGTATTCATAATATGGTATTCTGAAGTACATGCCGAGAGTTGTGAGTGGGGTCACAAACCTGGCACTCCGGGAGGTTTTTGAAAGGAGCTTCAAAAGGTACCTGAATGCATTCTGATAATAATTGAGTTTATATTGACACTGATGTGCCTCATTCCTGTTCAAACCCCTGGAAAAGTGCTCTTGTTGGAATCCTAGTCCTACACCAACACTTGGAAATATCCGTGGCAGTGGTCAGGTGTTTAATTATAGCAAGTTGAACCGGCCAGTTAGTAGTTGCCCATTAAAACTGTGTAAACGAATAGAAATTCAAACCCACAGTATCGTCCGAGAGCTAATTTCTGTTTCAGAGATCCAGGGAGTGATCAATATTGGCAACAACCAAAAAATGCTGGAGACACAAAAACCTCTAGCTGTCTCTTCATGCCTCATTTACCTCTGAAATTAGTCGTAAACCTCACTGTTCTCGTCCGTTAGCACCAAAGCTGCTGCAAATGCTAAATAATTCATCGTCCTATCATTCGCTTGCTCTCCATCTTCAGTGGAGGGGTAATTTGCATGTGCAGAAGATATGATTGTTCACCTCTGGCATTATGAGCGATGTGTCACGTGTGTCTGCTGTGGATTCATTATCGAGGGGCGTGCTGAACAAACCTTGGTTTTGCATGTGAACATGACTCGGTGGTGGATTTGCATCTCGCAAGCTTTGGTTTGCTTTGGTTGTCGAGTGGTTGATGGGAAAAGTGACCTCAGCTGAGCTTAATGTGCTAATTCACAGTTATGCTACGGTTTAGCTTCTAATGTGCACACCAGATGAAGCCTGCCCTTTAACGATTGTGAGAGAAACACAGGCCCCTATTTATTTTCTCCAACTGATCCACCACCAGACTTAGCAAACTGTAGCCCCCCCCCCCCCCCCCCCCCCCCCCAAAAAAAAAAAAAACGTGATGGGTTTCATGAAATTAAATCACATTGAATAAAAATGTCTGTAAATAACTAATGTCTGCTGATTGGAATGTACACCCCCTTCCGTTTAGTCCTTCAGCAGACAATGTGGAAATAAAAAACTTGTTTTGAAAATGTTTGTCCACCCCTAAACCCAAAGCCCAGATTGAATTTGAATTTATTGAGATATCTGTATAGTGAGACATTTTAACATTTACTAGGGCTATTGCAAACACCACTTTTCACTCATGGACATCAGAACTGTATTTAAACTCACTGAAGCTTCATTTACAACTAATAACATCGTTTACATTAGCACTAAACGATGCAATGTCTGTAATTGTGAATCAAAGGCTCATCTGGTGATTGTAAATCAGCTGGAACAAGGAGGAAGGCTCTGGATCTGACAGGAAATTAAATTAAACTGAAGAGCGAGGTTAACGGCATGTGTCAGGGGAGCTCTAAACACAGTTTGAAGCCTGAAACGAAGCTGTGGAACACATTAATCTCTAAGTGCCAAATGCTTTTATGCTGGATTAGAGTCAGATTGAGAAGGGTCGCTGATGATTTAGCTCCGGGTTTGGGGGATTTGCTTGGAGAGCTCTTGCTATGGAGTCTCATGGGATATGGATAGGAGATACCAGAGGTGTGTGCTTCAGAAGAGGTTGAATGTGAACTGAGGAGATAAATATAGCTTTGCCAAATCACATCCCAATCACAAATAGCAATGCTAATAAATGTGCATTGACTCGACTTAAAAAGTAATGTAACTTTAATTTACTTTTTTCTTGCAGCTTATAAAAAAAAAAAATAAAAAAAAACGTACATTTTCTGTGGGCCATTGTGGATCATTATTTCACCCATCACCTAGTTCCACCATCAGCTGTGGTGTTATGATGAGAACATTTTTGGAGGATAAAAACTCAAAACCTTGAGTTCAGAACTGCTTCAGAACAGAATGTACTAATCAACTTCACAGAATGGTTTCATGATCCATTCATCCTAACCACACCGCACCTAGAGCTGTGCATTGTTGACTTTATCCAGTCCTTCTGAAGGACAAAAATGGGTTTGGTGGTTTCAGGTGAACTGGTAATCTCTGAATGCATTGTTTGGTGGAAGGGGGTTATGATTTAAGGTTGTTTTTCAGATACATAGGAAAGAACTCTAAGCTCAAGAGCACAAGGCCTGACTGTCTTGGGCTCAAACTAATGGAACACCTACAGGAAGACTGTGGGGCTACGTCAGACCTCACAAATGCTTCAGAATCTGCCATGAACATACTCAAGAACCTAAAGCTGAAGAAGCAAAGGGAGCTCAACATGATTTTAAATCTTATCGGTTCCAAATTTGTCAAAAGTTCGACAGGAAAATACTTTTGGACAATAACATTTTCAGTTAGAGAATTGAAATAGCATTTTATATACAACAAAGAATGGTGGGACTTGAAATAACAAATAAAAATAAATCTGTCGGGTATTAAAAACCTTGTTTTATTCTCTAAGTAAATCCAAAGACAAAAATAAAATTTTTTCAAATAAATAAAATTTCAGCAATTCTCCATCCTGAGTCATGTGACTTCATGGTACCGTCCCTTTGGCGACATGGTTACTGTTTGTTTTAGAATAGGCACTTTTCTAATTAAAAAATGTCAATTAAATGTTTGGGTCAACTAAAACATATAAATTCCGTATAAAACTAATACATCCAGATCATTCCTTGCATCTTCATGTTCAGAAAAGCTTCTTCATGAATTTTGCATGCTCGTGTCCTTCAACGACAAGCTCCTTGATGCTGGAATAATGCAGACATCACCTTTGTGACATCCTCATCTCACCTACAATAAATTGAACATGGCAGATCTGGCTATAACCTCTCGCCTGTGAAGCCCGGGCCCTGAGAACACATGCAGCACACAATCTGATTGGCTTCTGAGATGCAGGCAAGGGAGAAGGGGCATCTGGGCTTGTTTGCCTTTGCTGTGAAATGGAGATTGGTTTGCAGGAACGAATGAATGAACGAATGGCTGGCGTCTGTGTTTATTGCTTTCATTAAGATTTAATGAGTCAAGTGTCCGTGGTGAGGGTTTTTCCCTCAGCGTTTGACCACAGGAGATGATGGGGAGAAAGCATCCTGAAGCTTAGAGAAATGTGTGAAAGCACTGGTGATGAGAGCTGATGAGAGAGATCATTTCTTGTTTAAAGTAATAAATAGTCATCGGTTTATGTCCCTCTGCTTGTTTCGAACATGCTTGGGTTTGTTTCCAAAGGTAAAATCTAATGGCTGCTGCTTTCATGAGTCATATTTGGCTTTTTTTAATACTGTTGTTGTGTTATATGAATAAAAGAACCAAGGCCAGAAGTAGAAACAAGGTATCTCAGCTCACTAAACAGACTAATAAGACTCTTTTTTTCTTAAGCCTAGATTTCTCTTTTTATGTAATTTCTAAGTCACTCTTCTTCAAGTTTCTCTGCTTCAGACACATGGTTTGATGCCTGCCTCATCTGGTGGTACATTCCAGATTCAGTTAGTTTCCACTAGAAAATAAAAACATTTTCTTGCATTTTATACCTGATTTTCACATTTTTATTCAATTAAACCTTTTCTTAATTTGGCATTATTTTGTTTGTTTTTCTTAAATCTTATCAGTGTTCACCATTATTTGAATAATTTCATTCTGAAATGGATTGGGGGTGGGTCAAAATTGTTATTTCAAGAATTGTGTGTACAAATTTCAATGTTTTAAAACAGAAACCTAATTCACTGCACAGTTCACATTTTAAATATTTGACGTGCAGTGAATAAAAAACGTTTGACATGTAAGTTGGCTTAATAAATCATAATTTGTTCTGAAATGTACACTTATTTTTATTTTCATGTATTGAGCTGATGCTTTTATTCAAAACTTCTAACAGATTGGGAGAAAAACAAAGGAAACAATTTGTATCAAGTTCAATTATTAATAATAATAAGTGCTCACAGAAGAGGTTCTAGCTAATTCAGAATTAAGTGCTTTAAAAATGCATTTTTCTGTACGTAAAATCTGAAAGTAAATCTGCAAGTAAAATCTGACTGGAAATAAACCTGCACGCATTTATCAGCAATCAACTAGAACAAATATACTTACAAATTCTGCTTACACCAATATGTTAAAAAAATAAAATAATAAAAAAATAAGGCTCCTGCCTGTATACACTAAAATATGTGATTGGTTTATAATCTCTAAAAGGTCACACGCACAGCTGTAAATAGCTATAAATGGATCCTGATGTGAGAGTATGAGGAGTTTGTTTGATGATGTGTTTCAGGCTGAACATCTGAAGGGGAATTTCACACTCAGCCAGCAGCGCAGTGTGAACACAGGCCCGAGCATCACACTCTTTTATTGCTTCCGATTATCTGTCCAGCACAAACTATATATATATTAAATCATCACACAGTCATGCTGCTTCCTGCACAACAGGCACTGATCTGATTGTGTTTATGAGCAGCATGCAGAACATTCATGAATCATGTTGAAACTTCAAGTGTCACTTGTACTAGTTCAAATGATTGTAATGATTGTTTATTTAAAATGCGATAAATCTTTCTAAATGTGTGGATGTTCACAAACAGCTTCTTGCTTTGTGTGCTGTACAATTTACTGCTGTAAAAAAATTTAAATTATCATTTCATTCTTCATTTTGAATTGTTTGAACATTTTTAGGGATACCAAAAATTACATTGCCTTTTATCTGTGGATTATATTAATAATATTTTATAATTTCTTTTCTAATACACATTTAAACAAAGATTAAAGCTTTTTTCCTAATAATAAACAGCATCTTATAATTAAAAAATGTTATTTTTTAATGTTTCTAATCTAGAGACTCCTTCATGGTGAGTCCCTTAGACTATCATTAAAATCAGCAGATCGCAGTATTCCTTCTGCATTTTTTTTAACTTAAAATTAAAAGTTAACCGTTTGATGTCTCAATTTTTAATTTTATTTATTTATTTATGACGATATACGCACACAACTTAAAAGAAGCACAACATTTTTGATTACATTTAAGACATACTCCAAACATAATTTAACTGGTCTTTTTTTATATGTCATGATTGTATAACCGATATCAGAGATTTGTTTCGTGATGATGATCGATCAATGCATCTATAGGTGCAGAGATGGGCAGAGACTAAAAGGGATTTGGTTTGAGGGAGGTCTCTGAGATTTCATTGGATTAGCTCAATTTAGACAATCAACCAATGGGGCGCGTTTCGTGTCTGAAAAGTGGAAAAAAAAAACAGGTCTAATAAATTTAATTTTATAACTCAATTATGACGTGGCCAGGCCATTTGGTTGCACACACAGCGTCTTAGACATATGCATTCACGATAATCTAATCATATAATATTTCTTAATTAGCTGTTTGAGGGCGGGGACGAAGACTTCTGCATGTAATCGCATCGGTGAGCGTTTAAAGGCCTTCAAAACCTACCTTGCAAATCCTAATCTAATCCTATTTCAGACTGAGGCGATCTGACTGCGGACCATAGAATCCAGGCGCAGACTCGAAGCACGATCTCAAACCGGTTCAGTGTGAACGCTCGTCCCCTCCCCAGCAGCCGGTTAACACGGATTAAAGCTTGTAAAACCGCTGTCCCAGGAGACCACGCGACTTGGGTGTTCCTTTGCGGGGGAAAGGCGTTTAGGTCACTCTCGAAACGATTTCTGTGATGTTTCGCACAATTCGATTTTATATTCGGTTTAAAATAATTATCTTTTTATCTTTGTTTAACTGATATCTTTTGTTGTTTTAACATCTATTCACACAATTCAAGTCGAAAATGTATTCACTTAATTCAATAACAGATTATTACTGATAACGAATAGACATTCAGTTAATTGTCATCTTCCATCACAAGAGGTGAATTTCCCGCAAATGGACTTCATTGCATTAAACGCCTCCTTTTACCTCTTTATTTTTTCAGTTCCTAACATTTTTTGGTTTGTTTTTTTAATCATCATTATTTTTAAAATATACATAACTGAAGAAGATTTTTTCATCCGTGTAGTCAAACAATCTCTATAAAATAAGTTGACTCGTGTTAGTTACTGATGTTCTCTAATTGTATATTAGGTTAAATGAATGCGATTTCAACGACCCATCACATCTAATCGAGTTTTATTTTTTCATTTACTTTTCATTATAGAATAATAATTTGATATAATATTGCTGGCCAGACAATAGTATTTTTTGATCAACTGTGAAATCATATTTTGAATGCTTTGTACATTTGATAATTTAAGTTCAAGTTATAATTAAAGTTCATTTTATTTAACCAAATTAAATAAACATGTTATGTTTGTGATCCGATACAAATACTTGATGTTTACGTTTTACATCAATTAAAAATCACAGGTGCACCTTTTTTTGTTCCATTTGCGTTCCATTCTTCAATTTTAATTAGGATTATTCCCGGTTTTAACTCAACTCTGAAAACTCTGAGATGTTTAAAATGCTGCTGCTGTATTTGGAAAAGCTGAGGGAATGCTCGATGCTCTGCTTCCTCGTGAGAAGCTGAGGAGCTCTTGTTTACTCTTCAGCTTCCCTTTGTGCGTGATATTATATGCAAATGAAGCAAGTCCATCGAAAAGCAATTAAACCGGGTTCGAAAGTCAACACAAGTGAATTTAAAAAAGAAATATTTTATTTTTCAAGGCAGGCGGTCAATCATTCAGCAGCTATTACACGCTTGAATTAATGTCTTAACTCATTTCTTGTCATCTTAAATAAATCTTGTCAATTTAAATTGTCATCTTATACATAATTATTTTTATGGCATTTGCTTTTGTTTTCGTTGTCTTAAAAACACACTAATGCTGTGTTCCACTGTAATCTAACTTAATTAGCTTTTTCACACAATAAAAATAAAAACGAAACCAATATAAAAGAAAATGCAGTTGAATAGCTAAAGTCACAAGAAGATGGTTTAAAATAAAAACGATAATTGAACTGCTGATCTTTGAATTTTGTTAGAACAATAATTATTACAAGGAAAGTTCACTATTAATTTTGGAAGGCATTTGAATTATATACATTCAATGTTTTTTTAGTCTATGTTAGACATTTGAATTCAGAAAAAAAGAAAGCAATCGGGATGTTATTATAATTATCATCATTAACACAGATTTCATCATCACGTTAAAGTGATATCTCGAAATTAACAGGTTGCAAGATTGCATTCAATAGATTTAAGCTACATTTTTTATTTTGATATAGAATGTTGCATGGTTTTATTGCATTTACTCAATCACAAAAAAATATTTCTTCCTTTTCCGCTGCATATTGTTTGGCGTTTAATTGTGTGCTCATGAATATTTTCATGGTCTCCGCTGAAAAGATCGGATGTGGGCTGCTCGATGCTCTTTTAGCGATAAGAATAGATATCCTTCAGTTCAATAAAAGCACTCGAGCGCAATCCTTCAGGATCTTTTACCTGCACAGCCAGCGTTTATCTCAAACAGAAGAATCCCAACAGTGAGTGGTGAAGTGAACTCTAACATCCATCAACGCCTCTCGAAACGCATCTTCTCTATCCTCCCGCTACACTGAGGTTGTGAAATAACCCAAACGCACCCAAAAAAAATGCCCCAAAGCTGATTTAACAAGAGAAAGAGCGAGTTACCTGCAGCCCGGAACCCGCGCGCTCTCCGTCTGCTTCTGCCCGGAGCCTTGAGCCCGCGGCGCATTTATTTGAGCTCAAACTCTGTCACTGTTGACTTTAGCAACAAAGCAAAGATTTCACTGCCCTGTTAGTTTAAAACAATGATTTCAGCGAGATATCGATCAGCTCGGTGCGCTATAAAATTCACTCTATGTCTAAAACGAGTGGCCAACTTTAATTTCTGAGTAAATTTACCCAGAGTGACGTGTCTTAGTTTACACACGCACTAGCGTGATTTGATTGCTCATGTGCACATGCTATATATTAATACCGCCTTTTCATTGTTTACCACTCTGTGTTTGTTCGCAGATCAGCAGGGTTTGGTGATACAAAGGGAAGGGTGAGGAATGAAAACACTGAGGTAGAAATAAAGCAAGGCCTGCTCTCTTCTGTGTTCGTGCAGCTCCATTGGAAAGAGTCTGTCAGTGAACACATGTGATGTAGGCATCAAATATTAGCCCGGATTAAAGACGGCTCCTGTTTGTACTCAAAAAAGTTGTGAAAGCTTTTCGAGGCAACCCACTGCAATATAGATTTTAAAGTTTTGGGTGTGTTTGGGTCTGGGGGGGGTCCAAAGGTTGTGCCAACTAACTTCTTTGGTTGGGGAAACTTGTGAACATTGAGTACTAGACCAGATTACGTTGTCTGAACAGATTAAAGCTGTTTTGTCCATTACAGTAAAATCTGAGCTGGCCCTATAGGTTGTCATGAAATGTAGAATTTTCTCTACTTTTTCAAAACGCACCAAGGAGTTAAAATGTCAGTGTTTAATGTGCTTTTTACACGCCAAAATAATTTAATCCCATGTCCCTCATTTTAATAGTATAAAATAGAAAATCCTTAAAAACTCTTTTATAAAATCTATTCTGCACTTTGTTGTTTTATATATATTCAATATAGGTCTATCTTTTCTTATCCCTCAAAAAGCATCAAATCAGCATTTAGAGTTAAGGCAGTGATGGTCAACAGTTGATCATCAGTTTTGGTCTAAAACTAATAGACTTGGCGTTTGAATGGTTTTTTATGTTGATGTTTGTCTTTAAGATGAAATAATTTGCTTTGGCTCAGTCATGCTGCTATTATCATTTTACCATTGAATACTTTATTAATTTTAGTTAAATACCCCACAATTAAGACAAAAATAAATGTATTTTATTTATTAAAGGACTAAAATAACAACGAGTCTGAAATGTCTATCATTGCGGTGTAAAAACTGTTTTGTGTTGCAATTCAGTTTGTAATTTTTGGGCTATATATATTTATGCTGTAATATATTTTGTCTTTGACAAATAAACATGTTTTTCTGACTGCGAAGGATACAATCTATAACATGTATAATGCTAATAGAAATGTTGTCTCTATATTAAATACACTGAAAAATTATAATTCATGAATTAATTTTTAAATGTTTGGAATTTATCTTAAAGCATTTTAGTTTGACACATTACAATGATGTTCAAATTATGTACACAATAAAATCAAGTAAGTTCATAGTTCTTATTTAGACAATTCCAAATTCTTGCCAGATCCATTGTTGCCAATCTTATTTTGATCCTATGTCTGCAATGATAAACAATATTGTGTAGTTTTATCTGTGAAATTTGTTGTAATTTTAATTGTATTGTAAAATTAAATTAAGGTCTTAGAATATAAGAAATATTCTGAGCACTCAGGATTGAATCATGATGCATCCAATTACATCAAATAAACCCGGAACGGTCTTCAAGAAGTGTGCAGGATTCATCGTAAGTTACATTACGTCTAAATAACATTTTGCAATATGTGAACTGGCATTTGTAGCCTGAAACTAAGATTTAGTCCTAAGCAGTGACTCGTACAATATTGTATGATTACTGCATTTTAAGTCTGAAGAACACAAAAATCTGAATGTGACACTGAAAAAACACGTATTTTACACTTTTTGACATGTTGATATTCAGCCAACAGAATAAAACTAAGTACATTAAAATGTATTTTTTTATGTGTGTTCAGACTTGAATAAAAATGTAAACAAAAACAAAAAAGGTTTAACAAAATCAAAACAAAAAAACAACATTTATTTACATTTATTCTGTTTTATATCTGATATGGAAATGGGAATTTAATCGAAGTTTAATTCCAGCTGCTTCACAAAACTAGCCTCCAAAATGAATGCAAGGTTCAGGTGTTTATTGTATGCAAATGAAGGACACAAACCTCTAAGAGAGCTGAGAAAAATCCAAATAACACTTTAATATAGATTCTGTTCTTGTCATGGACTACAAGATACACATGTACAGGCCATAAATAAGTGTAGACGGATGGGGAGCTTCTGAGAGCAGATTCATCAACAATTTCTGACGCAAAATAATTACAAACAACATTTACAATAACGAGATATAAGCCCAAAAGTGATTCCGTCGTCGTTTCCTCACATTCCTCTCAAAAATTATTTTTGATTTAAATAACGTCTAAAGTGGTTTAAATATGCGCTGTAAAGTCCAGATGCAATTTCGTTGAGATGTGCAAATGTGTCACTTTAAAATCACTTTACTGTCAAAACCAGTTTGAGTTTGTTTTCCCTGTAAACATCCAGTGCTCTAATGAAACTGTTTGCAGTCGTTGGGCAAACGAGGGATGAATCTTATTTTTGGAGAAACGTCAAAAGCAGGATGACATTTACACAGCTTTTTACAAATGTACAGGTCGAGGTAAAGTCCGTGAGTTTAGGAAGAGTTCAGAATGGGTCTAGAGTACACCCCCTGGTAATAAGAAGCGTCCGGCGAGTCTAAGCCCGCCTTGCTCGCCATGGGGCCCATGGATAGAGCTCCGGGCATCGGTGAACCGTACCCGTAGTGCATCACCTGTTCGTAGGTCTTTAGGTCCATTTTGTGGTGATGCTGTTGTTCGGAGGACATGAGGTTATTGATGGAGAATGGGTGGTTGAACGAATAGTGGTGCTCCGGTTTCAGGTGCGCCTCATGCGCCAGGACCGAGTGATGCTGCGCCAGAAGATGCTGCGCTTGCGCTGTTGGAGAGGCGATGTGATCCGGGCTCAGCCCGGGACCCGACTTCATATCGGACAGCGATCTTTTGTGCTCATTACCGGAGGAGATGGAATGAGGCGACTCGTTTCCGTTGCAGCTTTCCGAGCTGCTGTTCGAGCCGCCTTCCGAGCTCTTGCGCCCCGGCTCTTTGCCGAGTTTCTTTTCGCATTTGAAACGCTTTTGCCTCCGCAGGTAGCAACCGTTTTCAAACATATTCCCTGAATCGGGATGAAGGGTCCAAAACGAGCCTTTTCCCGGTTTGTCCGGGGAACGTGGGACTTTGAGGAAGCAGTCGTTGAAAGAGAGCGAGTGGCGAATGGAGTTCTGCCAGCGCTGCTGGTTCTGTCGGTAGAAAGGGAACAGGTCCATGATCCACTGGTAGATCTCACTGAGTGTCAGCATCTTGCTGGGGGACTGCTGGATAGCCATGGTGATCAGGGAGATGTACGAGTAGGGCGGCTTAGCGTGCGTGTAGCTCCTCCGGTAGGTCTTCGGGTCCCTGGAGCGGTTGATGCCGGACTGGCCGTACATGGGGCTCATGGCGTTCATGTTGCTGTACGAGGTTAAAGGGTTCATGGAGGGCGCCTGCGCCGCCATCGGGCTCATGGTGGGGCTCAAGGCCGCGCTCATGCCCGTCATCCCTGCGCCCATTCCGGCCATGGCTCCGGTACCGGGCGACATGCCCGTCATGGAGGGGCTCATGCCCGTGTTGACATAGGACATGTTCATGGTGTTAGCCGCGGTCATGTTGGCAGCGGAACCCATCCCAGACATAGTCATGTAGGTGTTCATGGAGTTCATCCCCAGCCCGGTGTTCATGTTGCCAACCGATGTATAACACTGTGGAGAAACCGAACACTTGGGTTAAATTAATGCCAAGAAGATTCTGCATTCAAAAGCAAAAAAATGGAAAACGACGTTTACAAATATAGACCAATCTTTTCAGATCATTGTGGGTTGACGTGATTTAAAACTTCAAATAGAATCAAAACCTTAAACGGAACGTCCAAAGGCTCAATTCCTTCTCTGTAAAAATTGTTGCCAGTTTAGGTACAAATTTGTATTTTTAGCATAACAGTTCAACCTAGAATATACAGTTCATATAGAATAATCTATCGAGTTCTGTTTGTAAATTTAAATTTAAATAAATCATCTTTTTTTGGGGTTGACATGGTTTAAAACCAGAAACTCAATCATGCAGGAAAAGGTCCAAAAGTTTGTCTCCGTCTAGTTAAAATCGTTGCTAATTTAGGTGCAAAAGCATCACATCGAATCTGTAAAGAATTCGAATTCACAACATATTAATGTCTTCACGTTTGCGTTCTGGATTCCAGCATCTTGTTACTATTTTCCTTAACTTGAATCGAAAATCATTTTCCTGACGGAACAGTTGTATTTTATTTGAACAATGCGAGCTAGATTGGTTTGGGAGTTAAATTAAGTTTCGGGGGCTTAGTCTGGAGATATTCCGGGTTGTTTGTTGTATGTTTAAAGTGAAAGTCGGATGAAACCAGAGCCAAACCAAACATCACCGCGCTCGAGCCTGAGAAGTTTGCAGAAATGCAGTGATTTGGGTGTTTTTCCCCCGTCTGTGAGCTGCTGAAACACCGTGTGTTTGTCGCGAGTAAATCCATATAATTAGAAAAAGAAAAGTTTGCATTGCACGTCGAGCGCAAACTTTGTGAGCAAGGCGTCGAGATGATGGGGGTGGATTCGGAGGCGCCTCGAGTCAATATTTGATCTCAAAGTTAATATTATCTCAGAGCTAATATTGAGTTGTATAAAACCAGAGAGCGGGAGAGCATTAAAATACATATATCGCCATTGAGGTGACTACCCACCTCGGGTTCCCCGTAGTAAGAGCTCCAGTCTGCGGCGTGCTCGTGTCCCTCCATTTTGACAGCACCGAGCATCCTGGACGAAAAAGTTCCGGGTACTTTTCACAAGGCGTCCCCGCTTGTGTAGCGCCGGTGCCGGGGGTCCTTTGGCAGCCAGAGGGGGGTGTCGTGGACACGGGATCCTCTCGTGTCGTGGCGGTGTTCTCCTGCTGTCAGGAGCTGGTGCATGAGTGTTTTTGAGAGAGAGAGAGAGAGCGAGAGAGAGAGCGAGCGCGCGTGAGCTGCTGAAATGACGCCCGCCGCTGCCTCTAGCGCAGAGTTATATCTGTGAGCGCCCAATCCCCACCGCTGCACTCGGCCCCTATTTGAATAATCGGCTCGCACCTAGGCGTGAGACTTCTCCGTTTGCCCCCCATTGTACACCTGCGCAGCTTGAAAAGAGCAGCCCCCATTGAAAAGATTCATTATGTCCTAATCCGATTGTGTTACAGCAGGAGAGCTTGGTGGAAATCACATCCACATTCAGGAGACCGGGGATGCCATCACCTCTCTTAGAAACATTTATTCAGACCTTCTGAATTTATTATAATTATTGTAAAAAATAAATTAATTAATTAAAACGAAAACGAATTGCACCAACATTTGGGTTCGGATTGGTTTAGATAAAAATTAATCTCAATAAAGTGTATTGAAATGTTAAGGGCATGCTTTATTAAAATAATTTAATGCTTTATTTGCACACCGCCATGACCTTCTTCAAAAATGAATGTTGAATTTTGTTACGTCTTTTATGTGAATATAATACGTTGAAATGTTCAGGCATCAGATTGATTGGCATTATTAAATCAGGTTTTGAATGTGTAAAATGAAAACCAAGCAAAAGCTTGTAAGGATCTTGACTGAGACCATTTTTATTGAGTCCATCATTTAAATTTTTTGAAAAGAAACGTTGCTTTTAAGAACTGGTCAAGTTAATCGGGGGAGAAGCAGGTTTTAATTATTATGAGTTTTATTATATCTGTCTGTAAGATATCAGAAAGTCTTGATTTTTATAAAATATGTGTGAAATGTGCACTCAACTGGGACAAAAAAAATATGTATTTAAAATAAATGTACAGTACGTTTTTTAATATATATATCATTCATTCTTTTCATTTATATAGTAAATTGTTTCCTTAATTATTTTATTAAGTTGAATCTCTTGGTTTTTACATTTCTTTATTTACAGTTATTCAAAAATTAATAAAAAAGTGTCGATTTTGTCGATAAATGTTTTCTTTTAACAAAATGTACAGATATTAACACTGCAAATAAAGATATTTTTGTTTTTAAAATCATTTTACAACTTCACTGCTAAATATGACTATTCTAGATTTTTGGTAAACATTTAAAACTTCACATTATTTAAGACACAATTGTAATGTGTAATTTCACATTATGAGATATTGTTGCTTTTTGGTGTGCTGTTTTAATTTCAAAATAAAGACTAATCTGAAAGAACACAACACAAACTGCATCAGTTAACATTCCTCAATTTATGAAGTAACTACACTTGAAACAAATTTGGGGAAAAGTAGATGATGAGCTGAAAGTGTGAACTGAAGCAAGTTGATCAAACAACAATCATAATGGTGAATGTCAATTCAAAACAAACATCCATTTACAAAGAAAACAACACATTCACTCGTTCTTTTTCCAACCCGTTTATTCCCGTTTTGGGGTCACGGTGGTCTGCCGGTGCAGCTCACATTGGGCGGGAGGCAGGGGTACACCCTGGATAGGTTCCCAGTATTCAATTTAGATTATTCAATTAACCTAACCGTATGTTTTTGGGATTGTGGGGTAAACCGAAGTACCGGAGGAAACCCACGCAAACATGCAAATTCTTCCAGGAAGGTCACCGGCGAGCCTCAAACCAGCAACCTTCTAACTTGAAGGCCACCATGCAGCCCACCTGAAAAATTACACAAATGTTATTATTTTGCGGGTTGAGTTGAGATAAATCCTTTTATTATTCTTATAAGCCTGAGACATTCAGTCTGTTTCTCAAGAGCATGATGAGCATCTCCTCAAACCCAAGACCCTCTGCTGGGCCCTATCAGATGTTCTAGAGGTTCACTGTAATGTGAATTAACTAATTTATTCAGCTAAAAAAATTTTTAAACGAACTAATGTGCATTTTCTTCTTTAGAGCCTCAAAGAGCACCCCTTGGACCCTTTGTGGTGAGCACAGACCAGATGCCTGCAGTTTCCTGGGGTGGAAACACCTTTTATATTTATAAAAAGTTACAAATGAGTCATTTTAATGGAGCACTTGTAACCAACATCAGATGTGATGGAATCATTTATTACCACATTCATCAAACTAATGTCATGATCAGTACAAACAGAGACTCAAATAACATTAATTAAACTAAATGATAACTCTGTTAATAACACGGGTCTCAGGTTGGTTGCATGCTGCATCTGTGTTTTTTTTTTACTTCTGTTTTGAATGCATTTGTTTGCTGCAACTAATAGCGGAGCATGCTGTTGATTCTAGAGCTCCTCTGATTGCCTTCATTAAACAAAGAAGCATAACATTTATCCACGCTGTTTGCTCCATTTTTAGCTTTGGTGCTGAAGCCTCCACCTCTCGTTTTAATTTGAAGTGTGTCATCTGCAGGATATAGATTATGACACAGATATCTTGACCTGTGAGGGGGATGCTATAGCTCTTAGATTAAGTTCTGAAGTGAAAGATGGCGCCCTCTCTTGGACTCAGAATAATATCAGAATCGTGTGCAGAAAAAGTGTCAGGTCGAATTAATACGTATAATTATAATAATCTTATTTAATGCAGCTATGCAACTTGTTATTATAAGTTACGATAAACAGAATAAATTATACTGATGTTTCAGGGTTTAGAAAGTGCAGAAAGTCATCTTTCACAAGTGCTTTATTACGATAAACACTTTCCACGCATCGAAACGCGATCCGTCTGCGTGGTTCGGCTCAGAGAAACCCACGTTTCTTTGCTTTAGATGTGTTCTAATGAGTGCGGCACGCGCCTGGGCACCAAAGTAAAGTGTAGAATCACATCCAGAGAGTATTTGCGTCTAACAGTGATATTTGCAAACTCAAACAGCTGCTTTATGTGGAGCTGTGCGTGTGTATCGTGTAAACTTGACGAGTTTGATCTGCTCAGACTCGGGGACTCAGATGCAGCAGAGCACTCTCTGGAAGAGTTCCCATCGCTCCTTTGCTTTCTGTTGCTTTAACGTAAGGATGTAACTCGTTTCTTAATCACGTGGTAAGATTGAGTTCAAGGGATTAAACTTTATTGAAGATTGAACCATTGAAAATCACCAGCAGACCCCCATGGCCCCAAAGGGAATAAGCCAGTTTTCATTTTATATGAATATTTATATACATGTCAATTTCAAACAATTGCCAGTTTTACACGTTTTGATCCATACAGTTCATAAAGATAAAAAAAAATGTTTCTTGACAAAAAAACTAAAGCCTTCCTATATGATCTAAAAGTGCTAAGGCCTGCCAATATTTACACAGTGGGAGAGATTTTTCAGATTCTGTCTGGACTTATTACCAGCCATGGATCTCTTCCGTTAAAGGACCATAATGACATTATAACGTCCATTGATGGTCATATTTTTCCATTGCTGCTAGATCCTATGTTCGATTTTGACATGATTAATCGTCATGTGTTGCTGAATGCGTGGACCTACCTGTTGAAATTTAAAATTAACCAGAATTATTCATTTAAACTGTGGAATTTGACAGGCATAAACCGTTTGATTTCAGGTTGGTGGAAAAGCGACATATGTTTGATTGTTTGCAATGCATCTGACCAAAGTCTCATCATTAACCCTTGTAAGGTCTTCGGGTCTGTGGGACCCGTTTTCAATTTTCATCATTAAAAAAACTATATAAATAAATATTTTTTCAAACTGAGATTCATTGGCCTTGGCTCATTTTCTGTGAGGGACAATAATCAGAAAAAAAATCATTGACCCCCCCCCCAGGCATCCCCCTCCTTCACATTTGTATTACATACAGGGTCTTCGGGTCCACTGGACCCAGGGCTAGTTAAAGTGTTGAAATCTTAGGTCCTGTGTACTCTCAATTTCCCTACATGTGTGTGGGTGGGTGTGGGTGTGTGTGCATACGTGCATGTGTGCGTGCGTGCGTGCGTGTGTGTGTGTGTGTATATATGTGTGTTGAAGGGAGAAAGTAATACGGTTCCCACACAAGGTTGCAACAATGTTGTAAATTTGGAGCACCCAACAATATTTCACCCACATTCCCACACGTTTCATACTCTGCCCTGCGGGAATGAAGCTTGGAGAGACAGTATAAATATCTTGGTCAGTGTGGTTCCATATACTACACAAGATGGCAAAGCGATTCTCAGTTCAGACTGCAGTACAACTGATACTGCGGTACAACTGAGTTCAAATCTTTGACGCTGACATACAGGACAGTCACAAGCTCCGCTCCTTCATACCTTCACAATCTCCTCCAGCTCTACGTCCCCTCCAGACGCCTTTGTTCAGAAAATGAACAGCGTCTGTTGGTCCCATCTCAGAGCGGCAAAAATCTCTCACCAGGACCTTCTCCTTCACAGTTCCTGGCTGGTGGAATTCCATTGCCGTCCCTGAATCTCTTTACACCTTCAAAAAGCAGCTAAAAACTCTACTCTTTCGAGACCCAATGTAAGTCGCTTTGGATGAAAGTGTCTGCTAAATACATAAATGTAAATGATACTGGATGAGACAGAGGGATTTGAAGATGAAGCAGAGGAAGATGTTTGGAACATATTTCTGAAAATTCTGACACTGAGTTTGAAGAAGTGGATGAAGATCAGCCAGGTCAGAAAAGTAAAAGAGACTCAGGACCAGACCTTCATCAGTCTGGACGATATGAACAGCGAGGGCAAGCCTCTGAACAGCTGCGGCCAGGACAAGCCTATCAGCCTGCTTCAAAATGAAAAAGAACTTTAGGACCAGGCCACCAGCAAGAATTTACAAGATCAGCCACTGAGCAGCCCGGCATAGGATCAGACTGTCAGCAGCTTATAAAGGACATATGGATGTCAAAATATGGCAGAATTGAATGGTCGTCCTGCTCAAAAACGAAGCCCCCCGCCTGGCTGCCAATGTGATTTGGATGATACCAGGACCTACACGTTTGGGAGTCACTCATGCACACGACATCAGATCTTCTTTTGACCTTTTTATGACATACCCCATCAAGACAATCATCAAGACAATGAGGAATTATTGCTGTTTTATGATGCATTTCCTTGTGTTTTTACATTTTAATAAAAAAATAAACAAAAACGAGTAGCACTTCTATTCATAATCATCTGATTTGAAACAGGTGAAGGAAAAAAAATGTAAAAAGTATTGTTTATATTACTTGAAATAGTGATGAACATCTGTTGAGTATAAAAAAAAGAAAAGAGAATTCAATATGTTGAATTAAGGACCTTAAAATGCCATGGGTCCACCAGACCCAGCAGGACCCCCTGTGTAACACAAAAACGAAGACCCTACAAGGGTTAATAAAGGAGAACGATGTTCTGTAACTTAAACAACAATCACAGAGCTAACATTAGAAAAGCTCACGCAAATCTGACAACCTCTTCAAGACTCTTCAACAAGTGAGATGACACAACAACAGCAATGGGGCCATCTTTATTGTCATGTAGAAAAAGTTAAGTAAACTGGAAATGTTATTAAGAATTGGCAGGTTTCTACAATTCTAAAAGTAAATCACAAAAGTTGAAATAAATGGAAGGGTTCAGTTTTTAGAACTGAATGAATATGAATAAGAATGAAACCAAGAATCATCTTCCTGATAAACCCGTTGTAATCTGAGTTCCCGGTGTTCCCCTAAGCGATTTTGCAGGATGCTAATCATTAATGGACCAGGTACAGACTGTGAGGTCACTCTGTGCAGAGGTTTGCAAATGTGTTTTTGAGCAAACACCACGCTGGAGCCTCTCTCTACACTTTGAACACCTCAGAACCTGGACTGGTATATGTCATGCTATCCAGAAACATGCCCCAGGGTTTGGCCGTCCCTCGTGCGTGTTGGCCTGTCACTGTGGGTGGCTGGAGCAGATCTCCTGAACACTTCTCAGTTTGTTTATGCTCGGTAAATATTGCCACGGATTCTCCAAACACAGCTCTGTTCTCTCCCTGTCACTGTAAGAGATCTCTAAGCAGGTTTGGATGAATCCCCATTCTGTAATGAGTTCTTTTTCCTATACTCATATTTCTCTGAAAATATAAATAATATATATTTACAAAAAATATATATATTTTTGCTTTATTTTTTTAGAAACACAATTAGTAAAACTGTCAAACTCAAATTCTCAAAACAGTAAAAATAAGACCCAGTTAGAGTTGACTCCAAAGTTCACTTTTACAGCAAAAAAATAAACAAAAAAAAAAAACAAAAACATTTTAAAGGAGGTGCATTATTTTATTGCTCACAAGTTATCTTCAGACCAAACTTTCAGCCAGTCTGGATCTTTGCAACATCTGTGGATAGTGACAGAAAGGGTTTTGCTCTCTTTCTCAAGGAGCATTCAGCTGGTCAGAAACTTTTCATAGAAGCTGAAGCATCTTGTGCATTTCTAAAACTAAAACAGCATAAGTTATATATGTCAGGTCTGCTCCTATAAACTGTTGAAGACAAAATACCCCCAAAAAAGATGAAGACCTTCAAATCTGGACGATTAATTTTTTTTTTTTTTCAAAAGAAAATTAGATAGAAATACAATAGAGTATTTTCTGCATTTCTGTGTAGTATCTCCAGGTTCCTGTCTCTGGAAGCTGGTCTTATTCGTCTCTTTTTTTCTTTCATCTTGTCATTTTCATCTTGTTTTGTCACTTTTCATTTGATGTCATTTGCATTCTCAAATGTCTTTTTTTCTCATTGTATTGTGTCTTGACTAGTCTTTAAGTTGAATTTAGTTTCTTTTTGCCGTGTGTAAGTTTGAGTTGTTTCTTGTCTTGTCAGCTCATCACTTCCTATTTCATGCTGTTGCATGTGTTGGTGTCACTTGTAATTATTGTCTTGTCAATCCGAACCTGCACCCAGGTCAGCTTGCATTGTGACATTTGCACATTATTTTAAACCAAGTGCTAACTGTAGCTAACTGTAAATTTAGGATCGAACCAGACAAGTGTGCAATCTAAGACACAGGTGACAGGAGAATTTCTCAAAGAGAAGAAAAGTCAATAAAGGAAACAGAGTATTTAAAGACTTGATTTAACTCGAAGACAGCGTTTGAAGAGTGGGAAAAATAAAAGGCACTGTTTTTTTTTCTCACAGAAATGAGAAAAACAAAAATCCTTAAGTTAAAATTTTCAAATTCCTTAATGGCATTTATTTTGCGCTTGTTTTGGACATTGAATAATTGATAGTGCTAAGTGCTAAATGTAAAAAAAAAATATTCATAGTTTAAACAACAAAAAAAGGTAAATTACCCATTTTTTTATTAGTTACTCATTCCAGACATTTGATGTGTGTGATGTCATGTTTGATACTTGCCCTGTATTTTGTTATACCCCTTTATCTTGTTTTCCCATTATGCTTCAGATTAATCATTTTGTCTAACGTGCAATATCCCTTGTGTCATGTTTCCTCTCCTTTTGTGTTAGTCTTGACATTTTCTACTTGCCTTTTCAGTACATTTCTTCTCATTTCTTCTTTTTATGTATTAACTTGCGCTTTTTGAAACATGCAACACCTTTTTTAACTTGTTTCTTTTTTTCTTGTCTTGTCATTGGCATGTTGCATTGTGTACTGTCTTGATATTTCTTGTCTAAATAAACTTGTGTTAGGTCTTTGACTTGTCATGACTGTCTTCTTGTAGTATATCTTGCCAACTAGTGTTTTCTTGACATTTCTTGCCTTGTCATTATATCATTGTTTGTGAAATTTTCATCCCTTCATTATGTTCCTGAATGTTTGATGGATGAATGTCACTAAACCAAGATAAATGTGTATCAAGTGTAATAGAGAAATGTGTGGCCAGTGAGCTACAGAGTCCTCAATTAAAGCTCCGATCTTACTTGTCGTTCTCATGGTCCTGCCATGTGTCTTTGTAGTTGTTGACCAATGTGTGCTAGTGTGTGGATCTAACTGAATCATGTTCATGCCCTTCTTTGTTACAAGGGTTTTAGAAGCACCCATTTTTAACTTCTAGGACTAGTTAGAATGGATATTATGTGGATTGGGAGGCAGGGATTGATTCCGCTGAGAGTGGTTGGTGGTCAGAATCTCTTGAAGTTCCCTGCTGCTCTTTGCAGGAATGTGTTACTTTTAAAGCACAAAGGAGTCCTTCAATCAAAACCATGTTTACTCCGATTTCTCCACATTTCCCCCTTCATTTGTCCTGCCCGGTCACAAAAGAGCCCCAGGTTAAGCTTATGCTTCATCTAAGAACCACTGGTGAAGACTCGATCTTTAAGTGTTTGGCGTGGGGTATCGGTGGCGACAGTAAACATTCCCGAGCGGTTTGTTCACTCATTATTGGCCCCAGCTGCCTCAAACCCTGTTGGCTACAGGTTTGTGTCGTACAGAGGCATGTTTACCTGGAAATGAATCTGAAAAGTGTTGCAGCGAGGAATGCACACAGTGCAGGGTGAAGGAGGCCCTCCTTTGAGAGGCTTTCAGAGCTGACGGGGTGGTACACAGGAGATATTGCACATGGTGCAAACAGTGGCGTAAATGGGCTAAAGGACTTCCTCAAATACGCACATTTTGATATTGAGAAGCGCTGCCCTCAGAGTGCACTTGTGTTTGGTCTGTATCCAAGCGCAATACGCTTCTCTTGTGATGCTAAAACGATCACGCATACCTCAAATAAGGTGCCAATCCACATCCAGGGAACCCCGCTAAACCAAACAAGTCATTTCAGCTAAATGAGCCAGCAGCTGGATTCCTTCTCTGATGAGTTTAATCAATCTTTGTTGGTTTCAAACCTGTACCAGTGACTTGATCTTGTTGCAGACATGGTATTTCAAAAAAATGAATATCAAATCAGTAGTTCAAATAAAGTAGTTCCAACCTGGATTGATTTCACTATTACAACAATATAGAAAAATAAATACACACTACAATAGACAAAAACACAAAACAAAACACTAAATACAATATAGAAGATCTTTCAAACCACTCTGCAGATATTGCACAAAATATTCTAAAATTATTGCTAGAAAACAATAGACTTTTTTATTACAAAAAAATGTCCGGGTCAGGTTTTTTATCCTTTAGTTCGAGTCATTTAATTTTGAGCATTTGCCACTACAGAGTGAGAGGGTTCATGGATTGTGACCTTCTTGGAAGGAGTTTGAAAGTTCTCCCCGTGTTTGCGTGGGACTCTGGTTTTCCCTCACAATCCCAAGAACATGCGGTAAGGTTAATTGAATAATCTAAATTCCCTATATGGTGTGATTGTGTGTGTGTGAATGTTGCCCTGTGATGGACTGGCGACCTGTCCAGGGTGTACCCCCCCCCCCCCTGATGTGAGCTGGAGACCCCTGTGACCCTGAAAGGGAAAAAGCGCAAGAAAATGAATGAATGAATATATTATATCACAATTTAGAATGGACCAGTGAAAGCAATGATTGGTCGGATCAGGACAACCCTAATTAAGAGTTTTGTCAATAAAGGGCAGCTCTGATTGTAAATCATAATAGCAGAAGAAAGAAAAGACCTTCTCTGTTGCTCCTTTAGACATTTAAGATGTGACGATCTCTGAAGGAGCTCTTCAGAGCTGAAATTGTCTTTCTTTTGTCCTTTTTTTTAATAATTGAACGTAACACTGGAAAAGAGATCCAGAGGATACAGGTGAATCTCAGATAAACACATCTGTTCAGGAGAACAGAAACTCTGCTTTGGAACAACCGTGGAAGACATTTTCATTTCATGAACAATAGCAAGGATTTCCATGACGCTAAATCTTTTAATTGATCAGATTAATGCATTATGATTCTCCTGCATGTCTGACAAACTATTACCCCCTCGGGGGACAAAGAGCGTGGGATTACAGCCGTTCTTTTAATCCTTCCATTTTAATGTACGCCACAGCCATGTACTCTGGCATAACCCTGGCTGCCATTCATCAGAGAGGGAACTGCAAAGTCAACACTGCGTTTAATTACAACCAGAAGCAATTAAGGGCCAGGACGAGCATCGGTATGCTAATGAAGCGTAGAGGCTCCCGTGGGAAGAGGAGTGCCTGAATATCATCCGGATTGAATGCCTCACACGAGCTGCCATCGTTCACACTCACCTGACACATTTTCACCTCTAGAGCAAACACTGCCAGGCTCCAATCAATTCATTAGTGAAAGTGATTATAGAGTTGACAGCAAGCGCGGTGGGAAGAGACTCCTGCCATCTCTGGCCCTCATTCTGACAGTCTGCAGCTCCTGCAATTCCTTATTTCCATGTTCTGCAAAGCTCTTATAAGAAATTAAAATATGACTTAAGAATGATTCAAATAAATTTTCCAAACCCGACATAAGCAACTACCAGGCAGCACTTCTCAATCTTTTCTGGGATTGTGATTCCCAAACAATCGATGTTCCTGGACATCTCCAGTTTGGAAAACCTAACATCATGTTATTCCCTTAGCAAAGCTAGAACATCTATAGGTGGAAGCTTTCCTGATGAGACTGCTGTCCCCCAGTAATAGATAAAGGTTTTGAAAATTAATGGATTTACAATCTGTTTTTTATTGATCTAAGGACAGGTGTGATATTCTTATATTTTCTAGTTCCAAAAACACTTGTCTCTGCCAACTATTTATTGTTCCGTGTTTTAAAGCAATCCTTTTGTTTCCAGGAACTGTTACCAAAACTGCCTCTAGAAATAATCCTGAGAAGCAGTGTGGTGGACGCTCAACATTATAAGACTTTTACTGGACTCTGTAACTCTTTGATTCCTAACAGAAAATGAAGGCTGTCAGAAAAGCTATTCTGCTTGGTTCAGCTTCTTTTTCAAGTGTATTGTTATATACAGTGAATAGTTTCTTTAATTTAGGGATGGATGTTGATTTGAAACACGACATGAAGATTCAGAGATAACAAGGTTTCTTATCATTTAACTTAAAAATCCAGCTCAACTCTGATGCACTGTTTAGGAGATATCATTGGAATTCCTGAAGATACCATTGATGTGTGGCCACAAACAAAGATTGTTCAGGGTGTTCAGAGACACTGGGGTCAAGATAGAATGATACACATTACATAACTTTCACATAAATGCATTCAAAGAAGAAATTATTTTATTCAAAGTTTCAAGGAATAAACGTAACCTCTCAGTTCTTTCTTCAAAACACACTGTAAAAAATGTCTGTAACTTTAACAACAAAATACTGTATAAATGCTACAGGAAAAAGACAGAACAGTAGAATTTACAGTGAAAAAAACAATAGTTTAACAGTTAAAATTATATGAAAAACAAATTTATTGTGGTATTATATTAACAAATTACTGTATTGTCTCTACTAGTAAAGACATAATTCAGGAAAATGTTCTAAAATTTGTTTAGGGGGAATTTTTGAAAGAAACCCATTGGGATCACATGTATTTAGAAAATGTACAGTTCCTTTTTTTAAGTGCCCAATCTTTGCTTTCCAACTCACTGCTCTTGTGACTGAGACACAGGAAAGTACTGTGTGTTTAACAAGATTATGGGGCCATAGGTTATAGTGGCTGACAGTTGCTTACCCTAAGCAACATCATTTTTAAGAGATGTCTGATTCGCTTTAGCTTTGCCAATCTCTACAGAAGGCATGATTTTAGCTTAAATGGTTGTTTGGTTCACTTCTGAACTTTTAAATGCAAAGTACTGACAGAAAACAAATTTTTGTTCCATTTATAAGTTCTTCTGGGACATATCTGAAGTAGATTGTCTTCATTTTTCCTCATGCTCAACAACGCCACTCTGCCACTCATTATATGCTCCGTTTCATACATGTGTAGCAGTGCATCAAGAAATTTTCCACTATGCTTAGTACTGGACCTTTTAAGACTTTAAGACTTGAGATTTAAACCTGTGTTGCTGGTATATAAAAATTCAAACCCACTTTCTGGTGCATACCAGTTCAGTACCTATAGAAACACCTGTTGCTCAGTTCAAAAGAAAGAAAACTTTCCATTTCTTTCCTGCTTAGTTCTAGTTAGGCTCACATGGTTCTGCTGGTGATCTCCAGTTCACAGTGGTTACACCACAGGTAAATTGAACTACAACATGTTTTTAGACTATGTGAAAAAACATAGCACATTAGCCCTTGCATCTAGCATGAGGAAGAAGTGTACATACAAACAATGTTTGTAAATAGTTTAAATGTAAACTCAAATGCTTTGAGATAAAACTAGTGTATTCATTCATTCATTCATTCATTCAATTTCCAACCCACAAGAGGCAGGAAGGTACACCCTGGACAGGTCACCAGTCCATCCATTCTTTAAATAATGTTTACCAGTGGTTGCGTACCAAATAACTCCTTAAACTTGTAATTGATTTGATATACGGGACATTTTCACGATCAAGACTTTTTTTAAAGATTACATTTTTTAGGAATGCTCTTACTTTATTTGTTGATTGGAAAGTGGAAAGACCACAGGATTGGGAATCAAACTGGAATAAACACTGTCCAATTGCTAAGCCGGATATAACCGGATTTGTTGTTTCTAAGTTACTTTAGGATTTGATTCATTGTTCAAGGATCCATCAACTGCTCTGTGCTGGTCAGATTCAATCTGATTCTAGATCCATTCTTTGCATCACTCTTGCACCTCCCCATCCCTTTCACATTCATCTGGATATTATTCGTCAGTCAGATCTGTTCAAAACAGAGTTAGTTCACCCAATAGAATTCACTGCTCATCAGATTCCCTTCTGCCCAACCTGAAACATTCTCCCTAAGCAGACAGCTCATTTGTAGTGTTTACCAAAAAGCAGCATGGTCGCTCAATCTTTTTGTCGCACCAGCCGTGGATTCAAAGCCTCGCTGTCCCAACATCAGTCCCCAATCTGTGTTTGCTTACCCCATGAACAGTGGCAGAACCCAGGGAGGGGAGCCTGTAAATGCAAGCTCTGGTTTTACAAGCCTGGAGAGCTAACAAGCTAGGCCGCTAACAGATTAACACCTCATCAGCCTCCCGTGGCTAAGGACAAATATAGCCTTCCCTTCAATAAAACACAATGACAGTGGCAGCTTTAAACAACACCCCAGCATGGGGTCCGGTCCACCCTCACTAAACTTCCTGAGTATCCCCTACTCCTTGACACACAGCTGGCCGAGGGTCCGAGTCCCCGCTCCTGCCCCGGGGACCGCCGGTGTGTATTTCAGGTGAGCAAATATTGCCACTTGCTTGAGAGTTCACCACTCGCCCCCTTTAGAGCTTGTGTATTGCACTCTCTCGCTGACAGGAAGTGAGTGTGAATTCTTCTAAACACAGCTGTAGTCTTCAAATCTGATCTCGCCCTCGATTTCTGAGCTGAAGTGCAATGTGATGTTATTTCTGTGATCTGCACAGAAATGTTAAAACTACCCCTTGGCTGGGGATTCACCAGAATTTCATTAGTTACACTGCATTTTGTATACTTTTGTAACACTGCTCGCACATTTCTCAATACCCAGAACATGAACACAAAAGAACCCACAACCGCACAATTTCTCACATCAAACTAAACTCTTCAAACGAAACCAGAACTGCTTTGTTCTCCTCATTCATCTACAAATATTTGGGTTATAAATAATAGTTTCAAACCAATGTACTGCTAATAAATGCCTTATAAAGTATTTATGATGATCAGGTACCATTTCAACAAAATTTCACAGCAGTTTTTGAAATATCTCAGATTTTTGTTTGTCCTTTTTCTTTCTCGTAAATGCCAAAAACAGGAGATTCTGTCGCACCGATTACACTTATTTCTCATGAGTGGCTCATGGTTTAGGTTGTTTTTCTTATTATAATATAATAAATCAGCATGATACTTCTCCATTCCAATTGTCTTTCTACAGTTTGATTAAAGGTATTGGGATATAGTTATTGAGTCTTGAATTCATGTTCCCTGGGGATTACTTTCTTATCCACTTGTTGCATTGTTTTCTTACTGTACCCCCAACTACACAACCCATGATGCTTTGAGGTTATAATCTAATGGAAATGTAAATTTAAACTGATCACATAATATTTTTATAGAAGAGTAGCCATTTGCTACAGACAAATTCTTCAGTTCCTATGTTTTCATACATACTTGAGTCAATTGGCCTTTTTCCCACATGTGAGATGTAGCTTTTTGGCTCCATAATCCTAGCATCTGGCTGGCGTCTGACTTCTTTGGACAGTAGACTGTGTACCAGGTGTGTACCAACTCTATGCTGACTGCACTGCTGAACGTCTTCTGTTTTTAAAGGGAAATAAGCTTGATGTGTCTTTCATCTTCTGTATTGAAATTATTTGGCCGGTCACTGCATATATCCTCAACATTGCAAAAGTTTGAACAGCACACCTTGAATCCCCAGACGGCTTTGAAATTTGATTGGGAGAGACCTTGTTGATGCTGTTTAATACCTTGTGTCTTGTTGCTGTTTGACTGGTTCTCATCCAGTTTTTACTACGATAGCTTATTGTAAAAAAAAAAATGCTAAAAGACATAGGCATAAATTGATTATTTGACCAATTGACGCGGTTGCACAAAGAGACCCTGGGTTGATTCCTGATTCTCCCAATACACTTCCTGTCCTTCCTGTACTTGCCTATCAATATAGCCAAAGAAGGCCAAAAAGAGATAAAAATAAAGAAAAAAAATGTAGTTTATTAACTATTTTCTAAACCCTTTAGTAATTTAGACAATTTTAAAGTCTACAGCTAAATATGAACACATTAACTCCATCTAAGAGTAAACTGTACGAGACTTCGAGAAACAGTAAATTATGAACTAAGATATTAAAAACATTGACGTTAAAAACGTTAAATACATTATATTGAATTTCTGAGAGACGTTCTGAAAAATTGCCACTATTTATTTGTATTAATCTATTGATTCTCTTCCTTATTTTTTTCACTTGGTTTGGTAAAACTGTGATTTAGCTACTGATTTTGCCGTTTATACAGACCCCTGTGACCTTTGGAAGGCCACCAAAAGGAAAGATTCTGTATTGGGATATTGAATAGACAAGCTGAATGATTGATCTGGGTTCACATTAGATGCAGATCAGCTCGACAAACAGGTCATGGCTCCTGTAGAAGGAACCAGCCGAGAAGCAGTGTGCATTTCAAACACAGAGCATCTCTCTCTCTCTCTCTCTCTCTCTCTCTCTCTCTCTCTCTCTCTCTCTCTCTCTCTCTCTCTCTCTCTCTCTCTCTCTCTCTCTCTCTCTCTCTCTGGCTCTAAAGCACACCGGCGCACATCAATCTGAGGCTGATCCTGTTTACTCTGCGTGTGTTTGCTTGTTTGTTTGCAGTAATGCTGGTGAAAGGCTTCATGAGCTGGACGGGGATCCTCCAGGACCACCAGAAGAGCTCAGGAATGCTCATCATTCCGTCCAGGACCGTAGTAGTGATCAGTGATGAAATCAAAAATATTTCTGCTTATTGATGACCCAAGATCAAGGGTAGCTTACTGTTAGAGTAACCATTCTTAAATGTACTAAAAGCACCCGCTACTGGCCACTGGGTGTCAAACTCAAAGCTGATGTTCCTGTCAATTTGTTTTGTCAATTAGATTGTACATTTTGTAATTCAGTCAGAGGATAGAGTGAAACAAATCACAGCATCAACAAGTTTCACCTCAAAGATTATAATAGTTGAAGTGACTCACTTTAAAGTTTTGGGATTGCATTTAATACATATAAATATCTGAACACAGTGTATAATCATAAACTCCATCCAAATTCTCACAGAAACTTAGAGTCACTCCATTCTCACGGTAGCCCAGGACAGGATGACTGCATGAGGAAGCAACAAACTTAGGGGACCCCCTTACTAAGAGACGGCCGGACTTGACCTCCCCATGAGAAGATCTTACATCTTCAAAACCTGAGGTGAATAAAGTAAAAATATAGCGAGGGTCAAAAGAGCTAAAGCTTGATTTAAACCTAAGAACGATGTTCTCCTGATGCTCTCTAGTGGCTGCAGATAGAAGTGAGATCTGAAAGCAGTAGCTCTACCTTGATAATTATGATCAATAATTGATTTTAGTTTAGTTTGAGGCATCACATACTGATTTAAAATATAAACAAATACAAACTAGCATTTCCACCTGTGAAATATGCAGACAAATCATTCAGTGGTGGTTGAAGGGCTTTTAAATGTGATGTGTTCATCATCCAACATTCAAATTCAATGCATTTACTTGTGGATATGTGTTTTAGATTTAATGTTCATCCTCTTCTTTGTTTCAAACACACATTTGAAAGCTATTTTCTAGCTGAGTGTTAATCTCTGGTGCTCAGAACATACTAAAACCACCATCTCATTTGATCTTAAAGAGAAGAACATAAAACACATTAGTCTTGACATTTCATGGGCTTTGTTGAGTCTGTCGAAATAAATCCAAATGTCAGCCTCTTTCAAAACTCATTCCAGTGAACAATATTCCCCGGCTGATTGTCTTGCTTCTGATCTCAGACCTGTGGCTCTCTTATCTAAAGCCATTCATGATAAAACCTAACGTATCTTCAGTTTTGAAGGCCTGACGGTGAAATAACCTGACAGGGAGCATTTATCTGCCCATTTTTCCTTCTCTTCCGGAGATGAACACTTATCAGCTGCCGTGAGGCTCGACGGCTCATCTTTAACCCATTTGCCAGAGGAGAGATAAAGCAGCATCCTCATCTCACGGGAGGCGGATGAGAAGCATCCTCTGAGACTCACAAGCAGCAGCAGTCTGTGTGCTCTGCCACACTATTCTCTTTTAAACACTTAAACATCCATTAATAAATGCTTAAATGTTCCAAAACTGTTCAGAGGGACTACATTTGGATACAGGAGATCCTTTGAAAGTAATAAATCAATCAAACATCAATGTTTTTGGAGTGTGGAAGGAAAGTACTGGAAGAAACTATTGAAAGTTGTTTGAAGAGAACCCGATAAACACCATAAAGTGACATTAGTATTGACTCAAACCAGGGACCTATAATTTTAATGAAGTTGAAGGGAGAATATTTATTGAGACATGAACAATATTAAAAGAACAATAGTTATTCTAATATTTATTTTTTCATTCATTTTCCAACCCGCTTATTCCCTTTTGGGGTCACAGGGTCATCTCCAGCGAACATTGGGCGAGTCCATCGCAGGTTCTAACATTTAATCTTAATTAATTTATTTATTTAATCATGCATGTTTTGATACTTCATGAGCAAATAAGTTCTTCAACCTCACTAATGTAGTGAGTTTAGCATCCTGCGACAGAGAAAATATTCTTCATGTGAGTTTTAATATCATCGAAGATGCAGATTCAACTGGAATAGTCCAGTTCATTGTTTCATAACTGAAAGTATAAAAGCCTTATTTAAAACTCAATTTGTGGCATTCATCGCATGAAATTTTGCTGTTGTCTGATTGTTTTATAATCATGTGCTGAGTAGGTGTTGAGCATGTTTTTAGTCAATAAAATGTATTAAGTACAGACTAATTATTGATTTGCCTAAGATATGTGGTGCTAAAAATCATTGACACGTGATAAATATTTAACATGTAAAAATAAGGGGAAACCACTGTTGCTTAGTATTTTTAGTAACACAATATACGACCAAATATGTGGTATTTTTACAAAAATGGGCAGAAATTCTTTCTAACTTTATTAGTATTCCATATTTCCAGCTATTAGACTAGCCCTTATATGGTTACATTGTCTATAAAGCATGTCAAAATTTATGAAGGTTTATAATCGCTTATTTATAAGCACTCTTAGCGAGTGAAACAGAGGCGGACGCCCTCAGCTTAATCTCATCGAGGCGGTATCTCTCTGGTCCAATGAGCGCAGTACTTCGTCGTCACCTGGTCTCACAAGCGTGGCGAAAACCCGGAAGTATTCTGCAGCATGATATATTGCTCATTCTGTTGCGTTTTTAGTCGATATTTAGTAGATATAATTACAGTTATTGATAACGTGGCCATTTTTATTGTTTATATCAAGATATTGAGGTGTTTGTGATGGATGACACAGTTTCTGATTTGAAAACACAGCTTTTTGAAAGAGAGAAAGAGATTGAAGCCTTGAAGAAAAAACTTGAACTAACTGAAAAGGTAACGCTATTTATGCACGCCTAAACATGTATTTATACAGCCGCGTTGGAGTTTATTCAGTGTAACCGAATACTGGAAATAAATACGTAATTTCCTCTAATATTTACAAAGTACCCCATAATGACAACGTTGTTTTACAATTTTTGGACATCTATTAAAATATATATAGTTATTTAAAAATGCATGCACATTTATTAACAGCATTTTCTAAAAAAAAAAAAAACTTGTCACTGCACATGTGGCAGCAGTTACAGCCTTTTTTGGGGGCATCTTTTTTCACCTCACCAGTTCTGAAGATCCATCAGGTTGATCACCACCATAAGTGCTCAGAGATGTTCAACAGACTGGGCTCTAGCTCTGCAACAAAACTTGCTGAGTTTATTAAAACCACTATTTTAAGGACGATCTTGCTTGTGTGCTTAAATACATTTTTCTTTCCCCTGTCTGAAGAGCACCCTGGAACAGTTTTTTTTATCAGGAAGTCACTGTAAATTGCTGCATAATCATTCCCATAGTTCTTCTGACTAGTCACTCTTTAGTTTGTGGTGCTGAAGAACTGCTCCACAGCATGATGCTGCCTCCACCATGCTTCACTGTACGGATGCTAATAATCTGGTGATGATATTAGCCTTTTTTGTGCTCTGACATAGTGTAAACTGTCGAACTTTATCTACTGCCTTTAAAAACAAGAAGCACCGGAAATTAATTATGAGTTCCTAGACAAAGCCTGTGAATATATATTTCCATTTAAGTTTTTTTAATGTTTACATAATATGATATTGTGTTCTGAAATGTAAGAATAAACAAATTAATCCATTTCTAATTAAACAAATACTGTGAATAGTTTGGTTGCAGCATCAGTTTGTCCATATAAAAACATTTACACCCTGTTGTTGAAGTACAAACCATTTTCACTATATCTAACGTAAAAGAAATAGCCCAGAGGAGTAGCACAAGCAACTGCTTCACAGTTATGACACATAATCTTGTTCAAAATCTATGATAGTCAAATTGGAAAACAATATTAATAAACAGAATAAACTGCCTCTTTTGGCCTTGTTGCTTATAGCAAAGCACACCAGTCCTAGAGAAACAGGAGAGAGTGGTCAATCTTCCACCGCTGGAACCGATCACATCACTGAACAACGATGACATCATGAGATACAGCAGACAGCTTCTCATCCCGGAACTAGGGGTTAAAGGTAGAAATTAAATCTTTTAATTGCTTCATTAATGTTGATTTATTATTATGCTGTGATGGTGGAGCAGGGCACTTCTTTCAACAAAAGTCTGTCAAAAGGTTATCTATTTTTACTACATTATTCTGTAAACCACAGGTCAGATTGCCCTCAGTAACATCTCTGTACTGGTCGTGGGTTGTGGAGGTCTTGGTTGCCCTCTTGCACAGTATCTCGCTGCGGCTGGAATAGGTATAGTCTTCATGCGTTCAGATCTGGGATGTGAAACACTGATTGATTTGATAGCAAATGTGTAAATTATGACTCTAAGAATAAAATATGCATTAAGTGCTTTTTCAGATAATTAGTGCTTTACTTGTGATCTTTGCTGGTGCGTTTGTGTTGAATTAGGACGCTTGGGTTTGCTGGACTATGATGTGGTGGAGCTGAGTAACTTGCACAGACAGGTTCTTCATTCAGAACAGGCTCAGGGTCAACCCAAAGCCCTGTCTGCTGCTCAGTCCATCAGCAGGTACTGTCTCGCTCTCAGGTTGTACTTCTCTGTTCAATAGATCTACTTGAAAAGCATAAGATGGGTGTTTTAAACAATACACTGCAACAGACGTTTGCTAATAAAGTCAGCAGCCTATTTTGGTCTGGAGTTAGTAAACATAGACCTGCTTTGACTCACCTTTGAAAGAATGTCAGGGTGGTGAATATCTGTTGATGAAAAGCCTGTTGACAATGTCACAATGTGAAATGGAGCATTAATTCATGTTTAAATACGCAATTTCTTAATATTTACAGAGTTAAATTAACTTATAATGATCAACTTTAAATTTTCAAAACGGACTATTTTTAATCAACTAAATATTGATCTACATGGACTAAAATGTGACTAAAACAAAAATCACTTTCGTCAAAAAGATTAAGACGCAGATAGCTGCCAAAAACAACGCTGGGTGGAAGCCTTTCTGATTGGACGGAAAGAAATTCATCTGATGGGATATGAGGAAGTCCTTCCAATAGATGAAAAGAAGTCCATTTGATAGGAAGTGAGGTACTCCATCTGATGGAAAGAGAGGAAGTCTGTCCGATAAGACATAGGAATGAGAAGAAGCTTCGAGGAAGAGACATCTGCAGAAAATGAAGTTCATCTGAGATGAAGTCTGCCAAAAAGCACTAGAGGTAGTCTGTCCGGTTGGATGTTTGGACAAAAGAAAGTTTGGGGGAGAAGAAGACAGTGATGGGCAAAAACAAAGAACAGAATATTTAGAAGATTGAAGGTTAAAATAAATTACCCTTAAACTGATGAAAGTTTACAAAGAGAATATACAAGACGACCAATGTTAGACTTTCTTCTCTTTTAGGCTGAACTCCCGAGTGCAGTGTGTTCCCTATCAGCTCCAGCTCTCCAGGAACAATGCTCTTCAGCTGGTTCAGCAGTATCCTTGCCTTCAAAGTCCCCTCTGAAAGATTTTTTCTGTGATTGCTGTGTCTCCTTTACCTCTTGGTGTCAGATTTGACATTGTGGCGGATTGTTCAGATAACGTCCCCACTCGCTATCTTGTGAATGATGCTTGTGTGCTGACCGGCAAGCCTTTGGTGTCGGCGAGCGCTCTACGAATGGAAGGACAGGTCGGCACTTTTGTGTCTCAGTCAAATATTGTTCAGATTCTCCTTCAGATAATTCTATGGAGTGCTGATGTTTATTGTTAAGTGTCAGATCGCTAACATCACATGATTCTCATAGCTGACAGTGTATAACTACAAAGGAAGCCCATGTTACCGGTGCTTGTTCCCCTCTCCTCCTCCTCCAGAGACGGTCACCAACTGCTCCGATGGAGGAGTGCTGGGAGTTGGTCAGTTTGATTCCTAGAACTGTTCCTTTACCTCTAAAGCTCAAATTCTACTTCACTACATCTGCTTAGACACAGACATATCTGAACACATCAGTCATGACCACAGCAAACAACATTGATTAATTCACAGAGGGATTGATCACATCAGATTGACAGATGGCAGCTAATAACTCAGATTTAACAATGGAACTCAAAATAAAATACAAAAATCCAAGACAGCTGAAGTCTACACAGTGAAACACTGCCAACTAGTGTTTATGGAGGGATATTGCAGCAGGCTATAGTTCAACACAGAAGTCTAAATTGGGCTTAAGAGATTCTTATTTTGTCTCTTACACACAAAACTGCATTTTTTTATTCTTTCAGTTAGATTTTAGAATTAGATAATTTGTTGTGCATTTACTCCAGTTTTGTGTAGAAAATAGTCACACTTTTAACATTTTTATTATTGTTTTTTACTGTGAGAGGGGTCAGTGATAAATATCATCATTCTTTTGATATGTTTTTACTCAAAGTAAGCAAGAGTGGAATAAATAATGACCATTTACTTACCAAACGGCACATTTTCAGCATGGTTTTGTTAAAGTTTGTCATTTTTTGTTTTTACCAAATTAAGCCATTTTCAGTACAATTAAGTACAAGTTCTAGTCAATTTCTACATCTTTAATTCAACTGAACTAATCATAAACATTTTTACATTTTGCTTTAGATTTTCTTTTCTCTTCGGGTGTTTTAAAAGTTATATTTAGAACTTAAAAATTGTTCTAATAGACTTTTTTCCTTTTACTCATTAATGAAAATGTAATAATTGTTAACTGCTGGATTTGGCTGAAATCTTTTCTATTGCAGTGCCAGGAATAATGGGCTGCCTTCAAGCTTTGGAGGTCCTCAAAATTGCCTCAGGCCAAGAATGTATCCTTTATCAGACATTCTCTTGATCTCAAGCAAGGTTTTACTTATTTACTCTGAACTATTTGAAATGTTTTTAGATGCTGTAAGAACTAAAACTCTCTCAAAAGTTTCTCTCAAAATGTAAATAAAAGACTTACCGGTAAAATGTTATTGGATGGGCCATATTCTGCCTAATTCAAATTCTTTAGAACAATTTTTTTCAAGTAGTGTGCCATAGAAAACTATCCAATTTCACCCAATTGGTCATAATCAAACTGTTCCAAAAATATTATTTACTGATCATCAACAAAATCCTGCTCTGTAACTATCCTCTACAGGGAGGAGCTTAACCTGATTGGTTAAGCCTTTTCAAGTGGGCACCTAGGGTATAGAGGATTGGAGTATTTTGAACTCCCTGAAAAGGAATATAGGATTACATTTACATATGCATGAACATCACGTATGAGTTTGGTGAGAACAGAACATTAGAACATGTTTAAACATCTGTGAAAGTTCTGCATCAACTGGCCCCTTAAACAAAACTTTATCTTGGTTACATTCACCATGTGTGATCTTTGAGTCTCTGGCAGCTCATCACTCCGATGTTTATGGTGGAAAGATCATGATGCAAGTTGATCTTCCATCTCTACACTAGACAACTTGTACTAAAACCTCAGAAAGAAAAGAAAGGAAAAGGGGAATGTGTAGGTTTTTCACACAAACTAATGAATTTAAAGAAATTTTGGATTACGGATTATGTACACACAGGTCTTTTAACAGTAAAGCAGCCCTTTCTAACGATTACTGAATTTCATGAGCCTTAATAACAAAACCGTTGATCTTTTTGGGATGAGGTTCTTGACTAGTCTGCTCAGCTTCATTGGCACAGCAGCTGCTGATGTTTGATGCCCAGGATGGACGTTTCCGGAGCATTCGTTTGCGTTCTAGGCGTCTCGATTGTGTGGTGTGTGGAGAAGCGCCCTCAGTGACTGAACTTCAGGATTACGAGGAGTTCTGTGGCTCTGCTGCTACTGACAAGGTGTGAAGTGAAGTCACATCTTCGTGAAGAGTTTGATCTTATTTATTTATTTTTTAACTTTAATTGAAATGATGGTCATTTTCCCTTTGGGTGTATGCACCCAATGCCCCACAAATTTTTTCCACATGTTCAAACCAGACATGAAGCTCAATTAAATGTCTACAAATTGGCCAAACTTGTTGAGTTTGGGTCTGTTTTGGCCTTTTTTCTCTCGTTTTACACAGGCTTAAGTGAAATGAAGGCTCGTCTCTTTAAGAATACTTTTGTAAAAAGTAACTTTTAAGCTATAATTATAACTCCAAGCTTTGAGATAGCATTGTGTTGCAATCAAATCTGACATTTCTTCATAGAAGAACTTCAGAACTATCAGGACAAGTCTTCATGTAGACCATGCAATCAGTGGAAAAGGTGCTAAATACTCAGTGCTAAATACTCAGATTACATGTGTTTTGGTCAGTTTTTCATTCTTATCACATTCAAATGACATGAGCCAACACACCATGAGCTTTTTAAGGGCATCACACATCATAAAGTCTGATCCAATCACCTTTGCTCTTCTGTCTCGTGTGTTTTATTTCAGTGTCGAAGACTGAATCTCCTCAACCGAGAGCAGAGGGTTTCTGTGCAGGTGTGGAACATTGATCAGACATTCTTTTAGACTCCCCGGCCACTTTATTAGGCACACATGCTGATGTCTGGTTGCAGCTCAAGGCAGATCGGTTGAAGATGACTCACTGACACACTTTTCATAGGGTTTCACCGCACTGAAGCTCTCCTCTGCCTGTAATATATTTGTTGTGTGGCTACTAATGTTTTATAATTTTAAACCACTGCATATTAGTAAAGGGACTCCGTGTAAAAACTACTGAAGGTAATTGTATTACACCACGTACATTACATAAGAGATTACATCCTGCATTGCAAACACCTTTCTGGGTGTGTAACCATTTTTTTTTCTTTGACTATTATTTTGAATTTAGATTTTTTTGTTAAATTAACCTTTATATTGTTGAAGACAATATAAAAAGAAATCAGATGATGTTGAAGTGATCTAGGGCAGCATGAATCATCAGTGTTCAGTTAAACAGTGGTGCTGCGTTCATTCAAATAACATAACTGAGTTGATTTACATATTGATATTGCACCATAAAAAATTTATATAATCAAGAAATAATTTTCTGGCATTTTTCTTCGTCAGCAATCATTCATTTCCTAGTGACATTGCCACAGTAATACTAAAAGGTAGATTTCTGCATCATCAAGCCAATGAAATACAATGAAAAATGGTATTTTAAGTCATAGCATCTACAATTTAACAAGAAATAAGCTTTGATATGTTATCTTTACATTAAGCAAATATTTTAGTAAACATTGGTGAGCATTTACGTTTTCAACCATAAACATTTAAGCTTTCAACCATAAAATGCAAGTGTTGGTAAATTCTTCAATTTTTCAACAATATTAAAGTAATTTTAATGTTATATTTTGAACCCTAGCGAAGAATTGTGTGTTTTTATTTTGCACCTGAAATGGTTGTAGGAGAGGAGGGGGCACCCTTCTGGTCAGCAGAGGTGTGTTTAATAAAGTGGTCAGCGAGTGCTTATCTGATCTGCTCAGTGCTTGTCAGTTTACTACTTTCACATCTGTGCTTTCTACAGGAGTATAAAGCCATACTGGAGCACTCAGTTCCTCATCTTCTCCTTGATGTCCGACCAAAAGTTGAAGTGGACATCTGCAGCCTTCCTCACTCTATCAGTATCTTTCTTCGAGACATTTCTGACTTTCCTTGAATGAAAATGGTTTTACTTTGATGGTTTTGAAGGGAAAGAAATTCTGACCGCTTTGTAGCTCTTTGGTTCCATGTTTCCAGCACTAGAACGGTTGTCCACCGAAGCTAAGCAGCGATGAGCCTGGGTAGTACCTAAATGAGACAATGAGAAAGTGAGGGTTAGTCTGTGCTGAGGAACAGCAATCACTTATGCGAGATCATACGTTTATGTTGTGGAGGTACCAACCTTGGTTTCACATTGTTGAAATCAGGTTTGGTTGAGCTAGAAAAGGTTTGGTTTTTCCTGAATAAGTTTTGCATTTCCAGTGTTAAAGGGATAGTTTTAGTGAGTAAATCAACACTCAACACTAAATATTCATGAGAATGTCCAGGAACTGCCTTTAACGCATGTATTATAACCTCTTGACCTTACCTCACTAGACATTCCTCTTGCTAGTTTAGAGCAGAAGAAAGAGGAACACATGGCTCTTTTACAAGAGAAGATTTATGAGCTGAAGCAGCAAATGAACAACACATCTCCGGTGCAAGGTGAGAGCTTCTTCACATCAAGACCAAGGTTTATAGAAACAAAACAATAGTTTGCAATATTGATTCATTTTCTTTATTCAGAAATGTCTCATGATTGCCTTGAGGGCAAAAGAAATGATAATATCTATAGGAAGTGAAAGCTGCCTTGCTGGTCAGTTTTTCTATAATAGAAACAAACCTTTAACATTAGTAGACATAAACAATCTAGATGAAACCAGGCTAAGCTGCAGCTGCTTCTGCTGGATTTAGAACATCTGCCACATCTGCTTGCTATCTCATGATTAAGAAACTGATTAATTGATGTGCATTCTGATGATCTCTCTCTCTCTCGGTGTGCAGTGTTTGTTCTGTGCAAGTTGGGCAATGATTCCCAGAAAGCTGTTCGACTACTGGAAGAACTGACTGGAGGAGGAGAGCTGGAACTCAAGGATGTTTCTGGAGGACTGATGGCCTGGGCTCAAAAGATTGACCTTACTTTCCCTCAATACTGATGGCACTGCACTCCACCCTATGGATCTGACTGTAACCTCTGGACATTGCTGGGTGTATTCCACCATTGAATTTACTCTGCGCTCAGTTTGGTGATCTTAAGGACTCAACAGAGGGAACAGATTTGCTGCAATCGTCTGAATAAATATTATGTTTCTAGTCGTGGTTTCTGTTGTCCTTGACGGATTCTTCCTGCAAGACTCAAAAACAGAGGCACAGTACTGAGGCATATATTTGAATTACTGAATGGGGCCTTTTGATCATTTTAATTATTGCAGTTCTATGTAGCTAAGTTTTAAAACTACAGCTTTTTGATTAAAAAAACTAACCCTTAACATTATACTCAAAAATACACTTGTGTTTTGTTTTACACTCGTTGCTTGAATGTTTTTTGCTTCAAAATATTTTGTCTGTTTAATTCGTATCATTCCAGTTCATGTCTTTAATCTGTCTGTAACATGTTTAAAGCAGTTCTGGCTTGCTTAATTTGATCAGATGCATAATAGGTGGCATGATTAAGTTATGTTCATTCAACATTATTTTTGAGTTCAACTGGACTATCATAAAATCTATAAAATGAGTTTTTTCCATATTCACCACAACAAGATATTGTATATATTTTTATTTCGATTTTGGCATTTAATTTTACAGTAAACTGGATACTTGTATAACAATGTTAGTTAAAACTACACTTATGAGAAATGCTACAATTTTACTTAATTATTTTTCTTTCTAAAACGAGGCAAATAATTTGCCATAAATCCAAAGTAGTTAACAATGTAAATAATTGTTATCAATAAAATACAGAGATCAGATTTTCACTAAAAAATCAAAGAGAGTAAACCATCAAATACACGAGGAAAAAAGCGCAAAAATACATTTAGCAAGTTTATAGTCAATTATCAAACCTTTGGCAACTTTCCCGCCAGATGTTTAGCGGTTTTGTATAGCGCATACCCTACTGCCTGCCCACGTCACTGCGCTTGCAGATTGGCGCCAGTAGAGGGCGCGTCGAGGGTCACATAACGGAAACCGCGCGTGAGAGACATGCGCGTCAGGCAGCGAGAAGAAGAGAAAACATTTCAGCATTTATGAAGCAAAAGTTCTCTCTCGCAACTCGACAAAACCACCGTTACCTTACTGTTTTTCTTTTTCGCTCATTCGGTGATTTCCCGCGGAGTCGTCGAGCGGATGTTGAGGCTCGAGGGATGAGAAGCAGAGCGAACGAAAGATGAAAAAGTTTTCAACCCGATCTCGTCTGAGGGATGCTTCCCAAGCTAAAACAAACTCCGCGATCTTTTGAAAAGAACCCTAGAATGGTTCTATTCTAATAACAACCACGTTATTTACTTCACAAAGGGAACGCATTTGCGGTATTAAAGGTGAGTTTCCTTCCTTTCCCGTTGCTCTTCCCCTTACTTCCTCTCTTGTTTTGGTATTCCTGGGAGTCTCTTGTTCGTTGAGAGGAATAAAGCTCGAAATGTCGATTGTATAACTTGTTTTGCTGGTGTTTGTGGTCTTGTGCCAGTTATGTGATCTCGAGTGGGAGGGTCTCCAGATGTGCTTCCAGATGTGAGCTTCAAGCTAAACCGAAAATGTGCTAAATGCTCGAGAACTTGAGGAGTTTATGAAGATAAAACTGGATTTATTCACCTCCCTGCTAGAATGAACACAGCAGAAGATGCTTGAATTCATTACTGGCCAAAGAGTGTGACTACATTCACATTCTATTGTTTGATTTGGCGTTACTTATTCACATTTGTGCTTTATTAAGATGGCAAATAAATTATACACAATCTATCTTAAAACTACGTTCGATATATCCTGATTAAATAGGAGAATTATTATTATTACCATCAATATTCTCATCAATCTGAAAGCTCTTTTGTGTTCAGCACTTTACTGTAAATATACATTTGGAAACTTTCTTTTTTTGTGTAAAAGTTGAAGGATTTCTGCCGACTCCCTCAGTGTTAATTATATTTTCTTTGACTTCCATAAATACATCTTTCTTGCCTTCTACATTCCAAAGCCTCATTTTCAGTGTATTGCAAAAGTGATCTGCTTCAAAATAGACGGCAGTTTCTGAATCCTCTTTCACACATGGTTCAAGGTACGCTCCCTGTGGAAGTAACTTCTCACAATAAAATTTCTGTTCAAGAGCTGTGTGATCTCATTTTTCTCGTTACGCTCAGGTTACAGCAGAAAATCTTGATTATTGTATGAGAAAACCATGCAAAACCTCCTCTCTCTCTCGGATCTGTCACAGGAAGTGCAGTTCATCAACTCACCACTTGAGGCTGCGGTCACCAGACCGTCTAACACACTTTGTCAAAACTTAAAAAAAATGTTTTTCACTTTGCAAGTTGTCAAAATGTGGGATTGGTTTTTTTTGTGACGAAGGAAAATATGGTGTAATATTAATGTAAAAGCAATATTAATACTCTATTAATATACTTTATTGTAAGCTCTAAGAATAACCCTCTTTTTAAAGTGTATTTTTTTTCTCCATTTATGTGGTTAAGTATTATATCCACTTTGTTTCACAGGGAAGCAATGGAAAGATCATCAAGCATCTCGTCAGCCTCCTGACTGCTTAGTCACTGACACATCATCTAGATGTGCACCATGTCCTGCAAGCTGCAGCACCAGCCATGACGATGCCAGTTAAAGATCAGTGACAGCATCTTTAATCCCAGCTCAACTTCCCTTCCTAACCCCGGTGATCACCTTATCCTCACCATTACTGTTTGTGGTGGTTGCAAACACCCTTCTGCCATTGTAACGCCTTCACCCAGTCCATTTTGCATCAGCGCAGGAAACTAATGTCTGCCAGTAGTAGCACGTCTCCTCTGACCTTACCTAAACCCTTGGTCCACTCTCAGCATCAAACATCCCCTCCTACACCCTCTCCATCACCTAGCCCCCCGGTGCCACTCTATGCTCGTTTTTCCAATGGCAACCACAGTGTCCCCAGCCCTGGAAGCTCCATCCACGGGCTCTCCTTTCTGCTTCAGATTGGACTCACCAGGGAGATGGTCACCCTGGAACCTCGCGATCTGTCGCTTAGCTCCGTCAAGGATCTGGTCTGCTCTATCGTCGATCAGAAGGTAATGAATAACGTTTAAGAGCATTTCTACGAGGTGCACAGTGTTTTAGTGTTTTTCCTATTGTGATGGATGATTGCATCTTTCAGTTTGCCAAACATTAAAGGAATAATTTGCTCATGTTAATGTTTAGCCACATTTCACTCATTCACTATTGGCTGCAAACCTTGAGAGAGGTTTTTCTGGTTCATAAAATCAAAAGCTGAAATGAATCAACTCAAAGCTGCTGTTTGTTGGAGATTAGTCTGTGTTTGTGAACCACCATCACATGATGTAAACTCAAAGATCAGAGTTCACCTATTTGAGACCTAACACCTATTTTTTTTACACCTGCAATGTGTGTCTGGACCATGCGCACCTTTGCTCGAAAAGTTCTTTGGAGTGAAAGGGTGAGAATAATTGAGTGATGTGTGCTGTTGCCAGTAATCTTCAGGAAGTTGATTGAGGTGGACGAGCATGAAGAGCATTAGTGACTGATGAAAGAACACATCTCATTCAATCTCGTCTAAAGCTTTTCTGATCCCCATGCTCTTCCACAATTACAGCACATGAGGTGGACTCAGCTGTAGGGAAAACCTGGAAGTCATGGAATAGCGTTAAAACTAAGGGTTTTACTTGTGTTTTTGGAAAACATGATAGTATTAGTTGAATACAAGGTGTTTGTCTTCATCTCTGCTGGGGTCACAGCTTGGATTCCAAGTAAGCACTTGACCAGGAATGTTGTAAACGGTACATTTTTAAAACTACTTATCCTATAAAGTAGGAACCTTCATTCGAGGAAAGTAGATGCTTTCTCTCTCTGTCTATAAGGTGCACTTAAAATCTCTACATTTGATTGTAATTCTTCTTATAATATGAACTTGATTGAATGATTAGTAACATATGAAAGGGGGTATGCCAGCCCCCCTAACTGAATGGTAGGGGAAACACTGTAATGGTATTTTTGTCATGCTCTTGGTGTCTTTTGACTTCTTGGTACAGTAGAAACATTCTCAAAGTGTCTCCATTTGCAGAACAATTGCCAAACCATAAGCTGTTGATTTTCTAAAGTTTTTGAAATAACTTTCTACTCGTGGAATCAACAATTGTTGCATTTTGTTACTCTGTAAGCTCTTTTTACACTTTCTTCCAAAAGTTTGAAGGGTTGTAATCTATCAAAGTTCCTATAGTCCAGGCGCCCATGTCTTTTATCAGAAAAGTTTTGTTTTTCTGTCAGAAACAATCAAATTTCCCAAAGGTGCACATTCCTTGATTTATTATTTTTTTGTGTGTTACTATTTCAAAGACACCCCAAGCCCAGTGTTTCAGATTCAAAACGTCAACGCTGAAAGAATCCCATGAGGTGGGACTGAGATATTTGATTTGACATCAGCCCTCAGGAATGCTGGGAACGCTGATTGCATGTCAGTGTTAGAAAGACAAGTTCTTGTTTTACGATTCTGCAGACAAGAGCCTGGCTGACACCAAAACAGGAAGTGCACAGTTATCAGATGTTTACAGTGAGAAGTACACCTCCATCAGACCTCAGATGCTGCACAGAAACAGCCATTCATCCTCAAGAGTTGGAGCAAATACTCCAATGTTTCTGAAAGGGAATGTAATCATATAGAATGTGTATTCGTGAACCATCCCCTAAAATGAGAGGAAGTCGTTATGACTCACGGATTGGTAATGAGCCGATTGAGTGACAGTGAAGTGAGCGGAGATCGCTCTGTACATCTATATATAATTCAGAGGTGATCCTATTGCACGTGAGTGGTTTTTGCATTTACAAGCTGAATCTCTTACAGCTCTGCTCACCCAAAACTTCATTAAGCAGCTTACTAGCAAAGAAACAGAAGCGTGTTTGTTTTAATGAGTCACAGCCATGAAATTAAAACATGCACACTTACAGATTCCACTTACGCGATGAAGACTGGAACCGTTCAAAGCAGTACATTAACCCTCAGACAATAAATAATGAGTTCATATGTTTAATGTTAGGTTTCATTTTAGTGATTAATTCAGAGGCAGTACAACAAAACATATTGCAGCCAAGATGATGTCACTCCTGTTTCTTAATTGTGAAGTTAAGAAAGATTATTTTTTTCTTTAAGCTTTGGCCACTTTGGAGAGAAGACTCCCATTCAACTCCCTCCACATACTCTTACTGACGGCCTGAAGTCTGACCTTGAACTCTCTTCATGTGCTTCATCTTGAGGCCCTACTCTGTTGCCTTGTTTTGAGTCATTTTCATGCTGGAAAATGAAAAAGAATTCATAGTAAATGTTTGTCACAAATCTTGTGTCGTTTCCAAAAGCTTACATGAGGTGAACCAAAAACTCGAGTTACCCCCAGGAGTGAATGGAGAGGCAATGTGGTTCTGTGGTGAACTGGTGGAGCATTTGTGTTGGTTGACTTTATGTCTGTAAAGAGAATGAAGAAAGGTGTATAGGGAGTCTGGTAGAAGTTAAGTAGAACAGATACTATTTTCTGCATAATACGTAAACAAACACTAAGAGGAGTTGGCGATGGTTTATCTGTGAATAGATGTATTGTGCAAAGATCTTCCAGTAGTGTGAAAAATGGCCACCAAGGAGCCAGAATTCATCCGAAGGCAGATCTAATGAGGCATCAGCATATAAAACCGTTTCCTGTCTGCTCCCTGTTGACAGTGCTAAAATTTATCCAGTCAGGTCAAATTCCTCCAGAAGGTCCTGAGTGTGTCTGAGCGCAAGAAAGCAAAAGTAGCCAGGATGATGGAGAAACCCCCAAGTCATATTTTCCACTGATATAAAAGCCAGATGATCCTACAGACCTTAGTTTGTGCAGATAGAGGTTTGCTGCTCCTCTCCTGTGTTTGGAGGGACTTCCAAGCATCTGCTCTGAAGAAACTTTCTCTTATATTTCTCTTCTTCAAATCAGTCATTCTCTTTCAGATAAAAGGTCTGTCTGGGTAAAATCAGGGTTTTCACTTCACCCCTCAATAGCGATACAACAGAGGGTGATTTCATGCACAAAGAATTCCACATTAGATTAAAACATATTTATTGACTTTATCTGGTTGGATTTAGGAGATGTTGAAGAATCTTTTCCACCCCTTCATTTTTGAGTCTAATCCTACAGTTGGTGAATTGTTGCGGGAGGAAACATCTATATTGGTTGAAACCAAGATTTAACAGGTGCCCCACAGCTCCCCCTTTTCACCCTCATCTACAGAGTGAGAGAGAATCAAGTTAATCTCTGTCCCGCTCTACAGCTGTATTGTGTAATTTCGTAGATTTAGAGGAAAATCTTTTAAACTACACTGTAAAGACGGAAAACTTCTGCTAGAAGGTAATAACGCGACTCTGTTCACATGCTAACCTCTGCCTGCTAACAGAGACGCTGAAAGTGAATGATGATGTCAGTTAGTATGATAACAGTACACTGATGGCATTTTCTAGCATCAACTAGCATGTTAGTAAGAGACATGTTTTCAGCTAGCATTGCTAAAACGTGTCTATGTGCTAACAGCAGAGTGACAAAATCATTTTGGAAGCTAACAAGCAACAAATGAATCTCAACTAATACATTACAGTAGACTGACGTTATCAGAATTCTAACAAGAGACACAGCATTTAGCATTCCAAACTACAGTAGTATGCTATCAAAAATCATATATTAGCTAACATGCTAACAGCCATGATGACAATAGTCAGCGCATGCCAACAGACGCTACAAACATGCTTCGCAGATTGTGATCATTTGATGGATGTGTCTAGTCTCAGTCTTTCTCTTGAAATCGTGGTTCGATTAGTCATTTTTCACCGACAGTTTTGACAATGTATAAAACTACAATCATATCAAGTGTTTTATGAAATCCATGTTTCATTTATTCAATTTTAATCTTGAAAATTAAAACCTAAAATTACAAAAGCATCACAATGTCTCAAAGTATAATACTTTTTATTAATTTCTCTGCTGAAAACAAAGGTGTAGAGAAGAACTTGGATAAAATAAGTGAGTTTATAAGTAAATAAGTGAGTTGAGGGACGAGGGAATCTCAGTTTTGCGCTTCAACATTAAAACACACAGTATTATGTGCTTGTGCATCTGAAATTTCACTCAGTAACGATTAGAATGAATATAAACAGCAGTAAAAAGCTTTCTGTGATTCTGTTGTTAATCTCTCAGCGGAAACAAAGGGATAGACTTCAGTTTCTGTTGATGTCTATGTTATTTAGAGCATAATTATTGAACTGGATAATTACTTTTCAATCTTTTTTTAATGATTTCCCAGACCTTTTATCGTAATCATGGTCTCTTAAACTTAATCTGAGCATTAAATGAATGCTCTGTTGGTCTGAATTCTGTTGGTGCTGCAATGTGTGTTCATTTGATTACACTAGGGTTCTTTATCAAAGCTAAGTAGACACATGATCTCATAGACAGAAAAGGTACTCCAGAATCTTGTGGAGCAAGAAGCAAAATAAAATCTTGATGCAAACTTTTCCTTCGATCCAGATTGCTGTCCTAGAAAATCTAGCACTTGATCACCACATGCATCTTCAGTTCCCTGGCAGACGGCTCAGGCTGCTCTCCTATCTGCAGCGGATGAGAATAGTGCAGATTACTGTATGTTATACCGTCCAGCTGTGTGTGATGAGCTTACGTAACTCCACAGACAAACCAAGGCTTCCGTGTTTCTTGTACATTAAGGGATAAAGCAGGCCTGGCGGCAGGGAATTTGGCCTGGTTTAACATGACCAAGCCATTTTATGGATCCCAGCTGCACTTTGCAGATTAGTTATTTCAGCTTCATTCAAGGAGTGAGAAGACGTTATGAAACTAATGCTTGATTTGGGATTGCACACCACTGTGGATTCTCTCCCTTTCTGCTGGATGGAGTACAGAATTTGTTATGCAATCAAATGCTCTCTGTAGGAGTTTTTCAGGGATTTATGCTGACTAGCGCTATCCAGAGAGTATGGAAACTTTCATCTTTGGGCCAATTAAAGGGATGGTTCACCTGAATGAGGAAAAAATATTCTTCTTTCCTGTGGCTCTGCTGGTAGAGCATTGCGCTAACAATGCAAATGACATGGGTTTCTCACGGAAAGCAACAACTGACAAAAAAAGTGTTCATTCACTCACATGTAAGTCACTTTGGATAAAAGCATAAATGTAATACTTTTAACACGTTTATTTGTCCTCTGATCACATTTGAAACTCTCTTCCTTGAATTTTAAACTGAATGAAAGTTGTCATTTTTTTATTGTTTATTTGTTTGTAAAATGTATTTATTTAATTATTTGTATTATTTGACAATATTTGTAAATATATTTTTTGATTTTCATAAATAATTTTCCTAATTTTATTTTAAATTGCTTTATTTTGTTGTTTTTTTTATTTTATTTGTTTTGGAATTAAAAAAAATACTTTATATAGTTTCATGTGTTTTGGATTTACTTTTTTGTTTTATTTGACATTGTCTTTTTACTGTTTTAATGTTTTTTTTTACTTTAGATAAAAATTTTTTTATCAGAATTGTATTTAAATTTATCATATTTTTGACGAATTAGATTTTTATTATAATATTTGGCAGGGTTTTTCTTCGCATTTTAATTTTATTTAATTTTGGTTTCATTTTTACCAATTTGTTTAATTACTTCAATACATTTTCCTTCAGTTTAGTTTAATTCTGTCTGATCTGGAGGCTCAGGTGGCAATGCCAAGAGCTTAGCCTCAGAACCTTTGCTCTCAGCATTGTTCGCTCTCTATTGTTTGTTGTGTGCCAGGCGGGAAGCAGCTGCAATGTGTTATCGTGTTTTTTTTTTTTTTTTACTGAATCTTATTAGTGTGGGGTAATTTTGATACCTACTTTTCACAGTTTGATTGCAGAAGTAATGTAGTTCAGTGAGGTTGAGTGAGGTAATCAGCTCCTGCCTCCGCTCCATTCCAGAGGGAATGATCTCTCGTACGGTGTGGCTCTGCTTCATCAGAGGTCATCCGGATGCTACTAAAGCTAAATTTGATTTGAAAAAGTTGAATTAAAAGCTAAAGTTTTAAAATCACTCTGCTTTACTTCTGTTCCGTATTGTTCACACTCAGATTGGTTTTCTGCCTTTTCTGTTTAAATCATATGTTCTGGAACCATTGTGTTTCCATGTGCAGAAGGAAGTGATGAACGGTAGTGACTCTTCATTTGTTCTCACAGATGTTTTTCAGCTCAGGCATCATCTCCTTAGAGGAGCAAGTTCTATTGTGCAATCTTGTTATACCTATTCATCGCAGGGTATCAAATGTTATCGTACAGGACTGACCAATTGATTGGCTCATTTCTCTGAGGGGAACAGACATGGTCCACCCTCAGCTATGCATCACACACTAATTCTAACAAGACTACCCTTCCCCCCCCCCCCCAGTTCCCTGAATGTGGATTCTTTGGGTTATACGATAAGATCCTGCTCTTCCGCCATGATCTGAGCTCCGAGAACATCCTGCAGCGCCTTACATCGGCTGACGAAATCCACGAAGGAGATCTGATCGAGGTTGTGCTCTCTGGTGAGTTTGAAACTTCTGATTGGCTGATTTTAGGGTCTTGAAAATGATGATGATTTTATTAATGAATGTTTGTGAGCATCTCCAAACATCCTGCAGTAGGGTTTTATCTGGTTACTGTCACCATGCTGAAGGTTGTGCACATCCTCTGCTGAATGAAGAGCACTTCCTGTCTGTGCTCAGCTGGGAGTCGTAGAGAGCGCACCTGCTCCTTACATCCTCCTCACTCGATCATAGACTGAGACAGAGACGGAAGCAGCTTCTGGACTCAGGCACTCATTCATGTTTCCTGGGGTTACTGTAGAGCAAGATCAGTCACAAAATGAATTATTTTAAATGAACCACGAAAAAGTTATGCTTCATGAAGGGAATACAGTTGTTATTGATATGCCATGTTATGTTAACTTTTTTTCCTAAAAACTAGAAATATATACAGTATATAAATAAATAATTTTCTAGCTACACTATAAAAGAATGTAGTCACCCTCCCACCAAATATATATATGATTAATGGGGTCATGAAATGGATTTATTTTGTACAGTAAAGCCCAATTTCTTCTGTGTCGTGCCAACGCAGAGTCTATGGGATTACCTTCATGCACCTTCTATTTTTTTACTTGCTATTTAGCTTTGTTTCACTACGGTAACTTTGACTGTCTTTACCTTTTTTGGTTTTGTTTTGATTTCCTGCCGTAGATCTTATGAATAAGCTGCCATCTGATGTGCTCTCATCATGTATAATCATTGTACTCAGCTGGAAGAACGATTATACAGATAGTTATATTTCTGCTCATTGATTTTGGTCTGCTCTGACATCTATGACATCACTCCAGGAATGCTCTTCTACTAAATTGACCAGTCACATAAATGTACAGTTTCTTTTAAACAACTGATTTGCAAAACAAATAAGTTCTTCTAAACACTGGCTTGCTCATTGTTACCCACAATGTTTTCAGAATAGCCTCTGTTTTGTAGCTGTACAGTTTGGAACAGAGCATCTTCATGAAGTTCATCTTAATAAACTGGTTTCAGCTTCTGTGTAGTTAGCCGCGGATTTGCCTTTGTTTTGCTGATACCTTTAGCAAGAGTGAAGTAGAGCTGCAGTTATTGGGGGCCCCTACCAAGGGAGGGCCATTGTCAGCATTTCATGTGTATTTGTAAATCGGGTCACTTCATCGCTGGCTCAAAATAAAAGCCGTTTTTTTTTTTATCAAACAAAACCATATAAATAATGATTACATTATCGTCTATGGTTGCTGTTTTACAGACTGTTTTACTAATTTTTAAATGAAATTGGCCAATGCATCTAGAGAACCTTGGGACACTAGTATTGTTATGATGGTGAAAAAGCCTCATTATTTTAGATGATGAGAAGAAAGCTTGCTCATCAGTCCATGAACATCACCTGCTGTTGAGGAAAAACCCCTTGAGAGAATTGATCGCTGATGCTTAACATGTTTTAAGTCCTCTGTTTTCTGAAACAAAGCATGGCATCGTGTCTGCCTTGATAAACATGTGAAGAGCTGTCAGAACTGAATAGGATTGTCTGCTCGATATCTTCAGCTCCACTTAGAGTTGCAGCTGCTCCACTCTGGTAGTTTGCTCAAAATTATCACTCCCTGAAGCCCACTTTCTGATGTTTTAACTCAAAAACTTGATCAAATCAATTGGGGTTGAGTTAAACTGAGTACATTCCTCGCTGACGATCAAAGGAGCACTAGCGCAGGCAGGGAATCACATGGCAAGCAGGAGTGAGACGCTCATAATCAAGCATTCATAGAGACAGTGTGAATATTATAGCAGACCTGCCATAGATCTGCAGGCAAATGATCTAAAGAGTGCCTGTGAGCTCTGGAAAAAATGCTGTAAACAAAGGATGCTTTCAGAAATAAAGTTAACACTTTTGTGCAGGTACTATTTTGTAAAACAAAAAAAAAAATAAATGTAATTCGCTTCATAAGCTTTGGTCTTATTTTTTGTTCGGTTGTTGCTTTCTCCCCTGCCCAAACGACCCAAACTAAAAAGGAAAATGAACTAGTTTAAAACTAGTTAAACTAAACAAGTCACGTGTGAAAGCACCATAGTTAAAATTGCAATCATTTATAAAAAAAAGTCAATCAATTAAACCAAATATGCACTAATGATGATGATGATGATCAAGGTCACATGTAGGCAAAAGGCACAAGGTAGTTATACTGAATCAGGAAGGTCTCTCCCAGACAAAGATTTCAAAGCAGACTGGGTTTCAAGAAGGGGTTCTCGCTCTTTTGAAAAAGCACAAAGAAACATAGATGCAGTGGACTGTCAAGGAAATCCAATGCAGCAGATGAAATATACATTGAGCTAATTACCCTTTGAAATGGGAGATGTCCTGCAGTGAATATTTTTTTAAATACTTGGCTGTAGTAGAAACAGGTCGAAATGCTGGAGAGTAGTGCTGGGTATTATAACCAATTCCGCAATTCGATTCTTATTTTTATTGTTCAAATTATATATCGATTAGCTATCAATGTTTCATTTAAAATGTTAGATTTGCGGACATGGGATCCATGACTGATTTTTAACTTTTACCTGTTATTGATCTCTTTTATTTTCTGTTAATGTGCTTTTTTTTTAATCTTCGGTGACAGTGAAATGTTCTGGAAGGCTACGGCTGCTATATTCTTCATCTAATGCTAACGAATGTGTTCTGTTTTGCTGTTGTTGTCTTTTTTTTATTTGTTCTCATTGTTTTGTTGTTTTTGTTTAGAGCCATCATCTTCATGTTTTCCTGAGTTGTGGTTTAAGTTTGATTTCTCATGTAGCTCAGGCAACAGTGGAGGATTTCCAGATCCGGCCTCACGCGCTCTACGTTCACTCATACAAGGCTCCTACCTTCTGTGATTACTGTGGAGAGATGCTTTGGGGACTGGTGCGCCAGGGGCTCAAGTGTGAAGGTACAGAACACTCCCCATCTGAAATTAGTTCTGGAACTAATTAGAAGCTTGTGTTTAATATGAACATGTTTAAGAAAAAGCCAGGCGAAGTAAAAACTTAACCCTGTGAAGCACTTTGATTGAAATTTCACATTAAAATGTATTTTATGTTGTTTTTCTTAATGCTGTGGAAATTGTAATGCTGCTCATTTGCACTCGCAGGATGTGGTCTGAACTATCACAAGCGCTGTGCCTTTAAGATTCCCAACAACTGCAGCGGTGTGAAGAAGCGCCGACTCTCCAATGTGTCTCTGCCTGGACCCTCGCTGTCTGTGCCTCGACCCGCTGCCTCTGAACCCTGTGCCAGCAGCCTACCGGAGGAGGTGAGGGGAATGGGTCTTCTTTGGTATTAGGTTTTGCTTCACAATAAACAGCCATAAAACTGTTGCTAGCATCGAAAAACAGTAACTGAATAAATACTTTGCCAAGGTTGGTTTGCTTTTTAGACTGGAACCACTAAAGGAATTCTGGGAAAATACTGAGAAACTTCAAACAGACAACACTAGTGGAGTTTATCAGTCTTTGCAAAAACATACCAGTGCCAAAGTATTTAAATATTTACCATCGACTTACAATGGCGTTTGAAAATAAATGGGAAAAGGCAACAAAATATCTTTAAAAAAAAACATAATTAAGAAGTGCAGGCTTGTTTTATGTTAATCATAGTGTCGACTTTTTATGACATCACTGACCGCTCCCTAGCGACCAAACTTTTTACACTATCAACCAAAATAACAAATATTAAATGTATCTCCGCTTTGGTAAATAATTGGGGATTGGTTTATAACATTTATGATAAAAAGGGAACATTTTATCGTCACTGACCCATCCATTGCAATGTTTGCAAATATAGCAAATAGGGATGTCCCGATCAGGTTTTTTGAGCCCCCGATCCGATCCGAGTCATTTAATTTTAAGTATCGACCCATACTGAGTCCCGATCCGATACTTGTCTTTTCCTTGTGCTAATTGCACACTTTAAGTGCATGCAGGTTATTAAAGTATTCTAAAAGTTCAAAAAGCCGGCGGAAGCCAGTATTCTCTACCACAGAGAGGGGTTGATCGTCCAAAGCGATGAATTCAACGACCCTTTCTGTAATCTTTTTGGCCTTGCAGCTCTCAAGAGGAAATTTCTGTCTCCTTTTAAAAGTTTCCTCCAGTGTGTGTTGCTTTGGTTTATCCTTTTCCTGCGTTCGCTCAGTGAAGTCGCAATATTCTGTAGTGTGTTTCGTTTTAAGATGCCTTATCAAGTTGGTAGTATTAAAGGCTGCTTTGCTAGTACCACCGCGTGAAATGCTCGCATTGCAAACGTTGCATGTAGCTACCAGACTAGAATCACTTTCCAACTTAAAATACTTCCACACTGCAGACATCTTAGCACCGTATTGCAAGTAGTAAACAACATGCGAGTTTAACATGCGAGTTTGCGACACGTGCGTGACGTAGCTGACGTAAACATTCGATCGGTCCGATACATAGAGCTGATTCCGATCAGTTAAAAAATGCCTCGATCGGCCCCGATACCAATCTTTACGATCGGCTCGGGACATCCCTAATAGCAAATGTTTCATAGCATAGACTGTTTACCATAGCAACCAATTTGGGATATCTCTATCTCAGCATTGGAAAATCATGGAGACATTTAGATTACTCAAAGGTGAACATTGTATTATGCCACTGACCCTTCCTTGGACTGTTTACCATTGCACCCAGTTTTGCATGTACCAATCTCAGCATAGGAAAATCAAAGAGACATGGGGGTTTGATTTTCACTCTCAGTGATTTACAAACCAACATCAAAGTTTGTGCCAATCTAATTATTTTACGCAGCTTGATAATGTCTGCGAAGGCTCTGGAATCAGATAGTTGACCTTGAGAAACCAATGAATCACTTAGAAGTCTACTTTACTTGATGTGATTAAGGTTCTTTTTCAAACCTGAAGTGTAAAAGGCCCAGAAAAAAAATAACAGTCTCTCTGTCATGTTACCATGTCTTCGTATGCAGCAGTCACCAATCAAGACAAAGAGTATTGGTATAGTCACAAGCGTTTTCTTCTCTCAGCAGCGCCCCCATCAGGAGGCGGGGAAGCGGATCCCATCTTGGAGCGGGCGGCCTATCTGGATGGAGAAGATGGTGCTAGGGCGTGTGAAGGTCCCTCACACCTTTGTGATACACAACTACACCCGTCCCACCATCTGCCAATTCTGCAAACGGTTGCTCAAGGGCTTATTCCGCCAGGGCATGCAGTGCAAAGGTGCGTCTCTCGCCTCCTTTTGCTGCTGAGGTAGAGGGGTTTTTATCAGGGGGGCTGAGTCTTCATATGGAAAAGAGACAGAATCCTCTTATTAAAAGTTTATATGGATGGTGTTAATGAGCCGAATTGAAATTAAAGTAGAGCTGATCTTTGGAGAAAGTAGAGCAGTCTGTTTTTGAGCTGAAACTTAAAAAGATGCTGCTTTCTATATTTTTGTACAACTTTCTTGTTCTAATTAATCTGTTAATGCTTTGCACAAGTTTATAAAAAGGTTTCCTTGTGACCCCCCTCCCCCCCCACACACACATATGCACGCACACACACACACACACATATTTGGGCAGAGGGTGAGTAATTTTTATGATCATTTTGGAAAAATGTGTTGGAAACATTTTGGTGGAAAGTCTGGGTTGTTCTCAATTAAACAACAAAGTGTTTTCTTCCACAGATTGTAATTTCAACTGTCACAAGCGATGTGCCTCAAAGGTACCCAAGGACTGCCTGGGAGTCTTCAGTGGAGGTAAGATCAGAGCTAGAGTTAACATCTCTGCATTACTCTGTGATGTAGGCAGAGCTTTCATTAAATATAACATATTTATAAATGCATGTTTAACAAAGCCAATAGACATTCACATTTCAAAGGCAACTTGGCCTCAATCAATTGGTCACAGAATCCCATGATTTGAAGGAGAAGGAATTTCTGTTATTTATGAGCAATCCAATCTGACCTGGTCTTTTTATTTTTATTTTTCTGTCCAATATCCAGATTTCTATTTGCATTTAAAATGCTCATGTCCATTTGTCTGGTTTGTGCATGTATAATATGCCTAGGAAGTACATATCACAAAACTCCCATTAAAACTCTCCATTTATGCAGTTGATACAGGATAAACAAAAAAGTGCTGCTTTCACTGGTATTGTAAACAAACAATGACGTAACAAATCAAACAGTCATTCAGTCTTGTGTAAAAGCCAGTTTAGTGAACTGTATGTTAACCCCAAAAAATGTTTTACAAAGTATTGATTGTAAACTAAATCTGAGCAAACATTTGGGGAACACAAAAAATGTAAATCAAATGTTTTTTCAATACAAAATTATATGTCCAAAACTAAAAATGAAGCACAACCTGCTTCTGTCCATTTTACCAATACCTCAACATAGCCACCATATTACCTGGGAAGACTTTACTCGAACTAAATGTGAGATGTGAAGGTTTTTGGGATAAATTGTGGCATTTATAACTTTTATAGGATCGCAGAACGCAAGAGCTAAAGCCTTTTTAACAAAACTGCCTTTCAGATCTTTTCTGCTCCAAGCTCCCAGCACTAGTGATGAGTTAATTCCCATTTTGTTAAAGTATAAACTTGCCACCAACATAAAGAATGAAAAATGTTATTTAGCATAGAACTTATATTTTGCATTACAGGACAATTACGGTGTTCTCTGTTTTAAAGGGAAGTAGGACAGACTGTATAGGAGTTGATTTTTCTCTCTTTATTAATCTTTTAGAGCCAGCCAGTCCCGGTCCAGATTCGGACAGCACCATGGAGGTAGATAGTAGTGATGTTAACAGCGACAGCAGTCGAGGACTGGATGACACGGAGGAGCCCACAACCCCTGAGGACAAAATTTTTTTCATGGATTCACCCTTCCTCGACCGGGAGAAGGACGAGGAACCTGTCAAAACCATAAGGTGTGAGCTTGGATAGATTTAAGAGTCTTAAACAAGCCTCCTGCTTGTGAATCAATAGTAATGTTTGTTTGGTGTTTCCAGTCCATCCACCAGCACCAACATCCCGCTGATGCGTGTGGTTCAGTCAGTCAAACACACCAAACGCAGGAGCTCCACGTTGGTTAAAGAGGGCTGGATGGTGCACTACAGCAGCAGAGACAACTTGGTGGGTGCTCACTGCACTTTCACTCCCACAAACAATGGCTGCCAGTTTGTACTTCTGTGTCGGGTTGAACTCATCACTCTTGTAACCACATTATTTGGGCATCTATAGTATATAAACCGTATAATATAGAACAAGAAGGTTAGTGTTTCCTGTGTGAGGACACACCAAACTGGAAAGTGCACATCTTTCCCTGTGTAAATTAATTATTTTAATTAATTATGTGTTTAAAACTTTAATACTCTCAAATGCAGTTGATGCAGGTTCATTTCACCAATCATGTGTGTGTGTTTCCTGTGCTTTCTGACAGAGAAAGAGACACTACTGGAGACTGGACAGCAAGAGTCTGACTCTCTTTCAGAACGACTCTGGAGCAAAGTTTTACAAAGTAAGAGTCCCTCTCTAATTGACTGTGTTTAAACCAGAGAGCAATGATCATTGTTATTATGATAAATGACTGTCATTGATTGGCTAGTATTTCTGCTGAGGCTGTGACACATTTTCTTAAAATTTCTAATCTAAAACATGTTTAAGTTTAATTTGATGGGCTCTACCAATTGAGGTACACAACAAAGATCATGGTTTACAAACTAACTGAGAGTAGGACTTTCAATGCCATAGAAATTTTGCCTAGATGCTAAGCTATGACATCAAAGATGCTATCCAGGAAGTTGATATGTGTGGGATTAGAAATCCAGGGGATATTCTGGGAATGCCCGTAGCATAAATCTGCTCGTAGTGTTCCTGGAAGAATCAGTGATTTAATTTTTGCTGTAGAGTGAACCCTCGTTTATTGCGGTAGATAGGTTACAGAACTGGCAGTGATAGCTGAAAATCCGTGAAGTAGCGACACCATATTTATTTAACAGGTATTTAGTATTCAGACTGTTAAAACCATCCCTTTACATAGTACTGTTAACAAACCACCCTTTACAGTATTGTACAGATATATATACAATGCGTACATACAGTACACAGGCACAAATGATAAGCAATAAAACAGTAAGTGAACATAAAAAAATAGAGAGATTGTTATGGTGCGTACTGTACAATTGTCATCACGAAATATATTCTCTCTTATAAAATACATCCACGAAGTCGTGAATCCGCGATAGTCGAACCACAAAGTAGCGAGGGTTCACTGTACTCCTTCCGTTTTAAATCATGTGTTTTGACTGATTTTATTATTTTTTTTTATCTGAACATTTAATTTTTGGGATGGACAACTTTATACTTTAAATAGAATTTTTACTCGATTTTCATAATTGTATTGGTTATTTTATTTGTTTTATTTACTTTTATTTTATGATTCTTTTTTTTTTTTTGGCTATGGGTATCAACTTCCTTACGTGATGTAGGAAATTGCTGAAATGTGATCTATGCCATTACATGTTGATATAATGCTCGGTTTGATCTAGTTTAGCTTATGTTTGTTTTCTTTACGTTTGTTTTGTATAGTTTAGTTTACTTCTAGTTTGGTTTGGATACATTTTGCAATGTCTACATTTGTTTTTTATTAGTACAGTTTATCACAAATACGTTAATTTACACACTATTTTTATGGTTATAAGAAGACTATGATTGCCTAAATGTTTCTGTAATGACTAAAACACCTAGAGGTGTGTGCAGACAAGAATTGATGTTAACGGGTGGAGGACTGTTACACGATGAAAATCCATGACTTTTCTGCTCAGCATGATTCGTGATCCAGAGATTTTGCAGCCAGCACCTGATACCCAAGTTTCACTTGAATCTGTTTTGACAAACTGTATACTCCGCGATAGTTTAAGTTTGTTACCAACGATGGTTTTGCAATAGATCAAAACGTTGTATTTTAGACCTGTTTCAATTTTTTTTTCTGTGTCAAAATGACCAGCATGAGACTTTAGTAATTAGTATCATAGTCACACTTTGCCAGTTTTCTGTTAAAACAGGCTGAGTTCTGCTGGTGTTCTTATACTTTTTAACTTCAAGTACAAAACAAATAAAACTTGAAACTTAACCCTTCTGTTGTGTTAGGGTCAAAATTGACCCGTTTTCAAGTTTGACTGTGTAAAAAGTACACTTTCCTTTTTTATCCTGGAATGAGGCTTCATCTAATCCTCAGACACACATATTTAAATGCAGCAAAAGCAATTTTCACAATTTTAGTAAATTCTAAACGGCTCAAAAAAAAAGTTACATCTGTGGTGTTACGGGTCCAAAATGACCCGGTAGAGAATTCTGGCTTTTGTATGCATCACTTAAAAGCTACTGGTTTTCCAAATGATCAATTATGGTCCAATATGCACAGTTATGGCCCACATCATCATACACAAACACACACACACACACATGCACACGCACACACACCCATGCACACAGGCCTCTTTCACATGCATAGGTACAGACATGTACACACACACACACACACACACCACCCCCCAAGTGAACTCAAACTTTACATTGTTCATAAACACTGGCACATACAAAGAGGGTTTGGGATATTATCAGTTGAATTCTGTAGGAGCATCTGTTAACATGAGCAAAAGATATACTGTTCATGAGGCACTGGGTCGTATCTTTGCCAATGATGGTGATCCTGAGAATAGAGGGGAAAGTGAAGCTGAGGAGGATGTGTCTGAGGATGAGGTTCTGTGTGACCCTGAACAAGACCAAACATATGAAGAGGACCCAAATGTCACAGATGATCAAAGACAGGTTTTCAAGTCAAGAAAAGGTGACAAATCATGTTTATCAAGCCCTCTTCAAACCCATTCCAGGGCACCGATAGAGAACATCCTCAGAATGACTCCAGGGCCTACTAGATACGCTGTGTCACACGCCCAAGACATCAAGTCAACGTTTGAACTGTTCTTTCCACAACCTATACAGAAAATCCTACTTGAGATGGCCAACATGGAAGGGAGAATTTGGTGTTAGCTGGACAGAGATGAACAAAACACAGCTCGATGTCTATATGGGACTGTTGCTTCTTGCGGGGGTATACAGATCCTGTAATGAAGCTACGGCCAGTTTATGGGATGGTGAATCAGGACGTCCTCTTTTTCATGCCACAATGTCGTTTCAAGCCTTTCATGTGTTATCAAGAGTGCTACGTTTTGACAACAGGGAAACAAGAGTTGCTCGTCGTGAGAATGACGAGCTTGCTCCCATTAGGGAGGTTTGGGACAAATGGGTGGAAAATTGACCCTTTGTATACAATCCTGGGCCAGAGGTGGACAGTGGATGAATGGCTAGTCCCATTCAGAGGCCACTGTTCCTTCAGGCAGTACATGCCAAGCAAGCCTGGACAATAAGGTACCAAAAAATGGGCAGCATGGGATGCAAAAACTGCCTATGCATGGAATATGCAAATATACTGGAAACCTGAGAGTGGAGTGTCAGAGAAGTTTATCGATGTTCTTTTTATGGTTAAATTGTTTGGTTAATTGGTATGGTTAAATAGAAATTTGTTTTATGACAAAAAAATTGACGTGTTGTCTTTATCCTACCATTTATCTATGCGGGTCCGTTTTGACCCGAAACACCAAAGATGTTACTATTGTTGATAATTTAAAATAATAATAAAAAATAAAAGAAAATTTTGGTAGGTGTACTCTAATATTAGTTTTTAACAGATTTACAGTTAATTTATACTCATTCTATAAGAAAAAATATATATATTTAGTGAATTTAAACAGTTTTTGCAATCAAAAACGAGTGTTATATTTTAAAATACTGTGTCTGTGGAGCCAACTAAAAACAATTCACACACTGGTGACATTTATATGAATACATACTAAGCCAGCAATTAGCTGAAAAACTAAATTTGAAGAAAACTGGTGATTTTAAGCATTTTCAAGCATTTTTAAATCACGGGTCCAAATGGACCCGCTAACACCACAGGTGTAAACAGGTTTCTAACACAACACAAGGGTTAAGACCAAACTGCTAAAAGCTAAAGACAAAAGACGAGTTTAAGACAGTGTTTCAAAACAGAAATGGAGTTTATTGTAAAGAGGTAGCTCATTCCAAAGTTTTGAGCCTGAAACTAAGAATGCTAATTCACCCTGAGGTTAACAACATAGAACAAGGAAATGAAATGTCGTATAGTGTGCTGTAAACCAACTCTTTGTAGTTTTAGTGCCGTTTGATAAAATTAATTATTTTGGTTATTAATTATCCCTTGAAAGCATGAGCCGAGACATGATCAGGCATCAGATCTTCAGCATGTGGAAACTATAGCTCTCTTTGAAGACAGCAACTCTCTTCTGTTGGGGGCTTCAAGCTTTTCTCCACTAAACCACATGCCCCTCTTCTGAGACCCCCTCCTTCATAACGCTTCAGTAGTTAGGGGAACACTCGTCTCCACACACGAACACTCCCACACTGCCCTGTAATCAAGCTGCTCTCCGAGTGGCCGCAAGTCACATGATTCAACCACTAAACCACAAGCTCTTCATCTCAGATTCAGAGGAGTGCAGTGATTGGCCACAGCTACTGTTTTTTGAGGGTTGAACCGAGGAAAGCCTGTTAAGAGTTGTTCATATTGTCAGACTTGGCTCTTTTGACGCTGGAAAGCCGTGCTGGAGATGAGCCTTAGGCAGTGTTTGCAGACAGAAGGCAGCGTGTGTTTCGTGCTCATGTGATGAGGAGAGGACGAGGATGTCTGTTGAAACCTGGAGGGAGATCACATGGAGATTCAGATGGGGTCACTGAAGATTTTTTAACTTAAAAGCACAGACTTAAAGAACACTGAAGGGGCTGTTCTCAAACGTCTGCATTGGGTTTGTATCAATGAATTACAAATCTTTACCTTAACTTTCTGAAATTAAGGTTGATTTTTGGAAAATATTTATTGAGTGGTTCTCAAAATTGGGTTCATTCTATCAATTTTATCCTAGAAAATACTGTTGGCTTTATCTGTTGGCGGATATCAGTAATTTGATCTTAAAGTGAACAAAAGCAAGCCCTTCCTCAAGTCTAAACTTTCACTTCTCAATCTTCTTGAATACTATTCAGAACTGTTGACCAATCAGAGCAGTGAAGGGTTCCTGATGCCATCGATGCACTGCCAAATCTAGGCTCAGAGTTTTGTCTTTTTCTTATTTCAGCTGTTGATATATATTATCTATATTAGATTGAATATTGTTTTTGTACATTTTGCTTAGTTTTTTCCTGGTTTAAAAAAACAATGTTACAAAATGTGCTACATGTGTACATGTTTTTTCACTGAATGTTCAGTTAAATTTTAAGAATAAAAGCTACAAAACATTTTTAGTATATCAACATGACAAAAATCTCAGTTTAATATGCTGTTTGTTTGTCCCGGTGGTGATGTTTGGATCTTCCCATCTGAGGAATGATGTCGCTCTTCACTTGTAACAAAAACATTGAACCCCTATGTTCTTCTAGAGGTTGACACTATAGACTCTCCCCCCACAGGAGATCCCGCTCTCTGAGATCCTGCAGGTGGAGGTAGCGCGGGACTTCAGTAGTCTGGCACTGGGCAGTAACCCGCACTGCTTTGAGATCATCACAGCCACCATGCTATACTTTGTGGGCGAGAACACAGGTGGCCCAGCGTTGCACTCACATAGCCCCGCGCTGGCGGCGGGGGGAGTGGGGCTGGAGGTGGCTCAGGGCTGGGAGAGGGCCATTCGACAGGCTCTGATGCCTGTTCCCATTACCCCACAACCCAGTGCGGGTGTCGCCACCGGTCACAGCAAAGAACATCACAGTAAGTACTCCAGATAAACAGCCAGGGCTTCTCTAAATACCGTGCTGCAGTATTCCTAATCAGTGTTGAGCAAGTTTCTTCAGATAAATATTTAAATTGCTCCCTTTAAAATGAGTCAAGTGACTCTTGATTACTTTAGTTACTAGTTTAAATGTAATAAAATTAGCCCAAGGAATTGGTCTCTGATGCACTGGATGTTGTTACCATGTTGTTATAATGTTGTTATATTGCACTGGAGGACTGGCCATCAGGTGTGAGTGTGCTAGGTCTCAAACGATGTCACAACATTTCCAATGGCTTTAAAAGATCTTTCCTTTGAGTGGGATAAACGGATAAATAAATAAATAAATAAAAAATATTTAAATTTAGATGAATAGCAAAAAGCAGTTGTCCCCACACCCCAGATTTCATGAATTAGGGAAAATCAGGTAAGGTAGAAACAATCTGGTAATCGACTTAATCTTGTATCAAATCAAAAGGATGCAGCTTAAATGGAGGGAGGAGCTTTATCTTTAATTTCCTGATGCAGCTCTTTTTAATTTATGCTGAGAGTTCTCAGATTAGAGAGCTTTGACGGCTCTGGATTACAATCGATGGTCGCTGATGAAACAACTCCTTTCATTCAGTTTAAGTCGAATTCATTCATTCAGCTTAAGTCGAATGAAACCGTTGTTCATTTGGTGGGTGAGCTTTAAGTTTGGGCAGAGCTTGATTCTGAAATATCAAGGTGTAATTTGATTGACAGCTGGAAGTGGGTGGAGCTCTGAGATCATACTTCCACCTGCTTCTGTCTTGATCACTTCTGAGCATGTGCAGCCTGCTCCTGTTAGTCATATCAGCTCCTCGTTTTTACTTCCTGAACCAATTGGAGAAAGCAACGATGTATTGTCTATATTTTTCTAGCCATTTGATCTGCAGAGGTTCTGGATACATCAACGATTTCTGATGTTTATTCTTACGCAGTGTACCTTTAATAGATACATTTGCACAATCATGAACACAGAGAGAATGCAGACTGGTTGCTGTAAAATCTGTATGTAGTTAGCGTGTTTTATGTTGTCAACATCCCCATTGGAGACCAGAGCTAATCTGAGCTTTCTGTGTGTTTCAGAAGAGCTGTCAATCAGTATTTCTGTTTCCAACAGTCAAATCCAGGAGAATGTGGTGAGTGTTCTTTCACCCTCAAACTTTTCTGCAAGTTCAGTCACCAGCCCACAAAGAGATGCCTGGAACTGCTTGAGTTTGAGATGCTGAATATGCTTCAACAGCATCACTGATGGAATCGCTGAAATGAATATGATTTGTAGGGAAGAATCATCAAATTTTTGATGGCCAAGCATCGCTCAAGCCTTATTCAGACTGTTCAGCAAAGTTTTGACACTTCATTTCTTCATTATTCATTTGTGCTGCGTTTCTCGCAAAGAAATCAAATGTATTTTGAATTTTCTTTCATGTTTTGATCACACCCCAGCTGCGATGAAGAAGCTCAGAGCATAATTCTTGATACATCATAGATGAATGCAGTTCAGAGTAGCGTGTTATAGAAAATGATTCTTTTGATATTTCAATGACTTGTGGAATTTCACATCTTCATTTTCAGGACATCAGCTCCATCTATCAGATCTTTGCTGATGAAGTTTTGGGCTCTGGACAGTTTGGCATTGTTTATGGAGGTACAAGCCTGATCCTGTACTATTTAAATTTCTGCTTCATACCAACGTTAAAAAACGGAAAAAAGGATTTCTTTATTTGACCTATTTTATTTTTGTTCTCTCCTTATGTATACACGATTACCAACATGGATTCATGTGCAGACAAAACTGAAGAACTTGTTTTAAAGATTTTAAAGAATTCATTTTCTAACTTTTCTTTAGTTTTGTTGATTTGTTTTAGTTTTGCGTCTTTAGACATTAATCGGGTTATTAAATAAGCCACAAGAGAGGCCTCTTGTGTTGGTTTCAATTACAAGAAAAACATATCTCTTTAAAATCTAAATGAAACGTTAAAGTGAAATGATAAGAAATCAATAATATGAGTATGAGTGTAAAAGATTGTATTTAAAATCACTTTCATTCTATTATTTTTAGGAAAACATAGAAAAACAGGGCGGGATGTGGCCATCAAAGTGATTGATAAAATGAGGTTTCCCACCAAACAGGAGAGTCAGCTGAGGAATGAGGTGGCCATATTACAGGTGATCCTCTCTGTGCTTCATTTGCTGCCGTAATGACACCAATATCACTCATTATATAATTTAATCGAATAACATGAGTATTGGTCATTCAAAAATCTTTCATCAAGAATTATTTAGAACGTCTTGTACTTGCAGAATTGACTTCAGACCCTGGATCTTTTAAAGTGGACATTATATCTGTTACATGTTTATTTTTCTGTATGGCAGTATTTGGCCTGATGGCGACTGAAGTTGATAATCAGAAACACTCATAGTAAAAAAAGGATTTTCTTTCATGTTTGAAATAATAGTAATTTGAACAAAACTTAAGGAGTTTGTAAAAACCAATCAACTTAAAGGGCGTCAAAATTATCTCCACAACTTATGATGTAGCTCCCCCCCCCCCCCCCCCCTTCTGTTACTCTTGCTAAGTGAAGGAGCTGTCGACCCTATTCACAACTTTTCAATGGCAGCAGTCGATATGTTTCATTCTGGACTGATTTACTGAAGAATACTAGAGTTTAAAGCTCCCTATGTGTTTCCTGCTACTTGTTTTCTGGTAGAATCTTCACCATCCGGGCATTGTGAACCTGGAGTGTATGTTTGAGACTCCAGAGCGAGTATTTGTGGTGATGGAGAAGCTTCACGGAGACATGCTGGAGATGATTCTGTCCAGCGAGAAGAGCAAGCTCCCAGAGCGAAACACCAGGTTCTTGGTCACGCAGGTTCGTACCTGATTCTGACCCTATGGTTCTATACATCTGTGTCCTATGATGGCTATGTGGTGCTGCTCAAAAACAGCTCTTTAATTGGCCCACACTTTCCCTTTTTAGAACACTTTCCCCTTTTAGTTTTAGTTAGGACAGAAAGTGAAGGAAACGCTAGGTTCATCATATAATTCTAAGATTGTATTTTAATCAGCAGGTTTTAAATCTAAAAGAACTATTACTCTCACAGATTCTGGTGGCGTTAAGACATCTTCATTTCAAGAACATCGTTCACTGTGACCTGAAGCCAGAGAATGTTCTGCTGGCCTCTGCTGAGCCCTTTCCTCAGGTAGAAATTGAACACAGAAAAACATTTTGGTTGTTTTTGAGTATTTTTCCAAGTTACATATGTATTCCAAACGAAACATCCTCAGGTTAAGCTCTGTGACTTTGGCTTTGCTCGGATCATCGGAGAGAAATCCTTCCGCCGCTCAGTGGTCGGGACACCAGCATATCTGGCACCCGAGGTGCTCCGAAGCAAAGGCTACAACCGCTCCCTAGACATGTGGTCAGTGGGGGTCATTATCTATGTCAGTCTAAGTGGCACCTTCCCCTTCAATGAGGATGAGGACATCAATGAGCAGATTCAGAATGCTGCCTTCATGTACCCACCAACCCCCTGGAGAGAGATATCTGCTGAAGGTGGGATTCTCTGTAGCTAACATCAGGCGTTTGATAAATTAAACATTACATTGATGAATAACTGCAGCATAACACACATACAACTTAGCAACATGTTAGCAAGAAGCTAATTCATACTAGCAACATGTCAATGGTGTTAATGATTTTGGGAAAGTTGGATGTTTGATTCTGCTTTTTGTCAGAAAAAACATTATTGAAATTATAAGGTTAATTGGTTAGATGCTAAGTTTGGCTAGCAAGTATATAAGATTGGCTAATAATTGTTAGCAAACATGTTAACCAGATTTTAATTAATGTAAGCGACTTGTTACATAAATACAGATTATTTAAACAACAGTGAAGAAATTTAGAAATTAGTTACCAAGATGCTAATTCATTCAAACAATATAGATAATGGGGTGCTACTTGCTAACAAGATGCTAATTTATGGCAACAGCCTGAAGGAGGGGTTGTAATGGTTTGCAACATTTTTTTGGGTGCGCAAGTACATTCCAGCTATGTGCGTATGCAGGGTAATAGTAAAAATCCATGCAAATGTTCATACACAAGGCTAAACTCTGAATCCAGGACTGGAAAGTCCTTTTTGATTGTTGTGGTGTAACTTAAAGCTGGACGAAGTTCCTTTTGATGAAGTTTACATTTGACTCCAAACATCTTTGTTGGGAGAACAGAATGACAAACGCAACCATAAATAAATGTACACAGAAGGATGGGAGAACAGCTCCTCTCAATGGTTTCATCATCACTGTGCTGCCGCTGGATTGGCTCACATCAGTGTTCTGATTATTTCTCATTTGTTCAGATTGAATAAAACCTCAACTTCTCCATATTCCATTTTCCGATTGAAAGATGGTTATTAATATGAAAAAGCTGTATTTTTTTAAACATGTGATACAGTGTATTTTATGCTTTGTTTGAAAGACATGATTACAATTTTTTGCATCCTAATTAAAGGAATAGTGTACTAATTTTGCTAACAACTTATATAACTGGTGGTAATAGTTAGCCAAGTGGTAGTTGGTTAGATTCAAATAGATAAAAAGAACATGGAAAAAGGGTTGAAACCGGTTAGCAACAGCATGTTTGTTAAAGTTCATTGCCATTTATGTTAATAACATGGTAAAAAATGGTAATTCTTGATTGTTGATTATGTAGAGATGGTTATTAGTATTAGCTGCATGTCAGTGAGATGCTAATTCATGCAAGCCACCTCTACTTCTAGTTATTTTGGCAACATTTGAGCCAGGTACTTGCAGTGCTAGCAAAATCCGAGATGCTAGGGTATGCTATTGAGATACATAGTAGAAACCGTTACTTCAACGCGTTTTCTGTTCGATCTTCTTAAACATAGCTTTCTGAGTCTTCTGTAATGTGTTGTGGTTAATATTTCAATAACCAATGTAACTTGCTGTTCACATGGCATGCCGCTTTGAGTTGATAAACAAGTTTATTTCCATCTCAACAGCCACAGACCTGATCAACAACCTCCTGCAGGTGAAGATGAGGAAACGTTATAGTGTGGATAAAACCCTCAGCCATCCATGGCTACAGGTGAGGACTTTTATACTGTAAAGCAACTGCGAAGGGATGTTAGCACGAAAAAAAATGTAAGATGGAAAATCAGAGATTTTTTTTTTTTTTGTTTTGGAGGGGGGGTGTATTTTCTCAGCCTTATCATAGCTTGCAACTGTTTTCCGTCTGTGATTGTTTATATAACAGGATTACCAGATGTGGCTCGATCTGCGTGAGTTCGAAACACGTCGTGGTGAGCGTTACATCACTCATGAGAGTGACGATGCACGCTGGGAAAGGTACGCTCATGAGCACTGCCTGCCCTACCCTAAACACTTCATCATGGCACCTAACCTGGACGACATGGACGAGGACCCCTAGTGAACTGGAGCTGAAGCCAGGACCGGATGATTTATGGCCTGTTTTGGATCATGCACAGCAGTGAAGCTGAAGCAGATGCTGAGAAACCCGAACACGGACAGAGCAGATTGAGCTCTGAAGGACATCGAGATGCTTGGAGACTCAGAAGTGATAATGACAGTTCTTAAACAAGAGGTGCTCTAAAGATTCTTCTGAATGAATTTGTGTCAAAAACAGAGAGATGGATGCATGCATTTTTGTTGTGTTCAAACACTTTTATTTTGAAAGCATCAAACTGGAACTGTTTTTACTTTTTTTTTTTTTTAAATGTATTTTTATTAAATTGATTGTGTACGCAGCTGGGTAAGATTTCCACATTAAACAAATCCAGTCCATACATTTGATGTGGACCATGTAATGTGGATCTGGTTCTGTGGGGTTTTCAGGATGCTATCTTGGAAACATCTACACGAGGTGAGATAACAAGCTCTTCGGTATGGACAATGTGAGATGATCGACTGGTCGAGGAGGGTCACAATGCAGCGTCCAATCAGAAACAGGGATGCTGCTTCTATTAAACAAGAGGAGATAACTTTTCTGCATGCAATCTTTCTTTTTTTCTAAATGCATGACCAAAAAGCAGCTAAAGTGGAGTGTTATGCAAATGTGATGTTAAACGTGTTCACTAATATTTGGTTCTGCTAAATTAGCAAAAAAAAACACTGTAAGCCCTGAACCTTAAATTGGTGAGAGATGGCTGTCTGCATGACTTTTCTCACATTTCTTGTGTGTTCAGTTAGAAGTTTACTTGAAAACTCACGTCTGAGTCAAGATTTGAGTTTAATGAGTGTATTTAAGCAGCTCCTTTAAGAACCAGTTCTTAATTGCAAGCAGAGCTGGTTGAAGAAGCACAAAAGCCAATAGTACCTTTAAGATGTACACACACTAAATATTCAAATGTGAAAATAGCTACTTAGTTTTAAAGAGTAAAAGTTGGATTAATGGTGACGCTTTGAGCTCTCTTATCATTAATGAACACTGATAAGATGCTGAAGATGGCTTTCATAAGAACACGTTCAATGCTGCACATAGCTGCAGTACCAGTATTCAACCAAGAGATGGCACTTTCAACCATTTCTTAACCCGTTTAGACCTGGTGAAGGTCACAAGGTTCTGCTCTAGATCTCATTCAGTGGAATTTACGGTTTTCAGAGTAAATCCACACAAGCACTAGTAGAAAAATTAAGACATCTACCTTGAAGTGTTACATTTATAAATGAAGATAGAAATGTAGCTATACTTTTTCAGTATTTACTTCAGATTCCTAAAGAGTACATCTTTGTGCCTCTGTGCCTGTGGTAGAAACATCTAATGGAGCTAATTTTGCATTACCCTCAAGCTTTGTTTCAGGTGAAGTCTAGTGTAAATTATCAGTAAAAGTCATTCAGATGCTCATGCTACAAGGCACTATATAAATAGTGAAAATACACTGTCCATTTTTTAAGATTTTATCATTAAGACATTATTTTCTGCATTTGTTTATGGACTAGCGTGTTTTGGATTTGGGGTTTTGACCTGAGTCGCCCGATGCAAAAATTGAATTAAGAGAGAAGCATTCTACCACTAGTCCATCCTAACTTCAAACGGATGATTTATGTGAATGAATTTGTCATCAGCCCTTGATGATTTGCCTCTAACTTTGTGACTAAAATCACAGCATGTTTCAAGACCGTAGCATTTCTCGTGTTGAATTCCACCTTAAAATCTGACCACTTTTTCTACGTCATGTCAGCATTTTCCACAACATCGACTGCATTTTACAAACTCTTGCAAGTTTCTTCCAATTAACAGTTTAAAATAAAAAAAATTATACATCCTTTTAAACTGCCGGCAAAAGTCAATTCCGTTTCTATTGAAAGTATGCAAATATTGTTTGACATATTCAATAAGAATCTGTGTGGGGGGAAATGGTTCAGTGCACATAGAAACACCAGATTTGTTTTGGTACGCAAGTACATTCCAGCTATGTGCGTATGCAGGGTAATTGTAAAAATCCATGCAAATGTTCATACACAAGGCTCCAGGTGATTTATACTGGTGACTAAACTCTGAATCCAGAACTGGAAAGTCCTTTTTGATTGTTGTGGTGTAACTTTAAGCTGGACGAAGTTCCTTTCGATGAAGTTTACATTTGACTCCAAACATCTTTGTTGGGAGAACAGAATGACAAACGCAATCCATAAATTAATGTACACAGAAGGATGGGAGAATGGTTTCCTCTCAATGGTTTCATCATCACTGTGCTGCCGCTGGATTGGCTCACATCAGTGTTCTGTATATTTCTCATTTGTTCAGATAGAATAAAACCTCCACTTCTCCATTTTCCGATTGAACATGTTTACATAGGAAGCTAGTCAGTGACTCAATGTTATCCAGAGCTTCTTCTTTTGTATTCCTCTGATGAAATAAACTTGACCGAGCTCTCTCTATGAAGTAACTCTTGCTTTAAAGATCTGTTTGCTAGCTCCATTGTGTTGTTGATTCAGGAGTCATCGCTTTTCCGAGGATCAGCGTACAAAATATTTTGAGAGCTTTCTCTCTGTAGGTGCTTCCAGGTTCGAAATGCTTAACCTTGTGGATCATGTTACACAGAGGAACCACAGGCTCAGTGCTCAACTATATACTGAGTTCTACTTCACTGATTGGTCGCCCGGGGGGAATCGGGGATTCATTAGCTTCTTGCTTAAGTTCCTCAAGGTTTGGTTTTTGGTTTTCTCAATTTATACCACTTTCACAGACATGTGCATGGGTCTTTCACCTTGAGAACTGAGCAAAATTCCTGAAGTGTCTGAGCATGGATGAAGACTAGAGGTTTTCTAGGGAAGACCCACAGCAGAAGTGATCTATGAGCCTGACCAAAATTCTGTCGATTTGAATAAATAGAAATTGTGTTGAGATTTTTAATTCGCCTCTTAGGTTCAAGTGGTGTAAAGTAATTAATTACAAATACTCAAATTACTCTAATTGATTTCTCTGTACTTTTGCTGTACTACTTATCTTCAAACTACCCTATTATTTTTTTATGTTTTTTTCTACAGTGATTGGCACCTATCTTGTCCAATTAAATTGTGTTTAAAGAAATGAACCCCCCCCCCCCCCCCAAAAAATGAGATCTATAGAATGTAGCCAATCCAATACCATCACATCAAAACAATCAGTTTAAATAGAAATATTTAGCAAGAACAGCTCGTATGTAGCAGTTGTTCTCTCATGCTCTTTTTTCTGTCTTTCTGCTGTTTTACGCTCTCTATCTTTCTCACTCAATCTCTCCATTTATGCTCTTGCGCCTCTCTTCTTTTTCTCCACCTATCTCTAAATCTATTATTGTCTTTCAATCACTCACTTTCTATAGAGTAGAATATGTATTTATTTTATCATATATGAAATAAATTCAGCAAAAACTGCAGGATTGAGAGTATCAGGTGTGAACAGAATGTCTAGCTGTATCCTCCTCCCATGACACCTAAACACAAAAACGAGGTGTAGCTTCTTAGATATGTGTGCTTGGGTCCATACACGTTTCGAAAGATACTCTCTTTATCAAGGGGAGTCTATGAGATCTACTCCTTCCACTACCATCCTCTAGTGGTCTAGAGGATGAACTACAGCATCGGACGCCTAAGAGATGTAAATTATAAATTGTAATAACTTTAAATGTTAAAAGAGGAAGCTCTCACCAAGTGTTTGTTCCTTGTTTGTTTAGGTTTTTTTTTCAGAAAGGAAACGAAGGCTATCTTGGCTTCTGTAAACATCTCTAGCTGAACAGCTGGCTCTTTGTGCAAAATCGATGTGAGTTTACTCGTGAATATTAATGATTGCTCGCTGGCGTTGCCTGGTAACCTTCTTGAGTGACCAATCCTTTTGGCTACTTATTATTCAGCCGCGCGGCTCCCACAAATCAGCTCCCCGAGCGTCACTGGCTCATTAATATTCATGATTTTGGCTTTCTGAGCTGTTTTCTCATATGATCGACCGACCATTGAAGGGAAGAATCAAGACGAGAAGAACCGAGGAGAGATGTCCATGCTGTGGTGGCCACTGCTCGGTATAATCACCACCCTGAGGAGCTGCGAAAGCGTTCCGTGGTACGAGGAAAAGGTAGCGTGTCTCCTTCCAACGAGTCTCGTGACTTCTAATGGAACACTGCTTTAAAAACGAGGCTGATAAACCCTTTTAGGAGGAATAATTACATTATTATTATTATTATCATTATTATTATTATTATTATTATCATTATTATTATTATTATTATTATTATTATTATTATTATTTATTCATGTAGACGAGAACCGGTGTCCTTTTTTCAATGTTTTTTTTTTTCAATTGATTATGAGACCATTTGTTTTTATTATTTGGAAATATGATTCCTATCAATATTGCAAATTCTTTAAAATTATAATTGTGTTGATATATATTGTTTTAGCCACATATGCGTACGTTGTAGTGGTGTTGACAGTGAAACTAGAAAACTTGGTAACTTGGCATCTTACCCAAATCTGAAATAAAAGTGGCTGGCGCTGTTTCTTGGAGGCTCACTGGTTCGAGTCTAGCACTGGGTTCTTCCTGATGCTGCGGGTCCTATAGTTTTCTTAGTTCAGAAAATGGCTTTAAATTGAAAACTTTAAATTCCACTCTGGAGTCACCCACCAACATCTGTTAAACCACATGAGTCACATTTTGTTAATATGAAGAGTTTTAATGCTGTTTTCAAAACATCTATCAATTCATCAAACAAGTCTTGTTTCAGTGAAGAGCAGAGTCTGGTCTGTTGCATCCCTGTTGTACATCAGTCCGTCCCTCATCATCCTGTTACCATGGCAGCAGCAGCCAGTCATCGACTGCAGCTTCAGTATAGATCAGAATATTAAACTTGTTTCCTTGGATCATTTCTTGTAATGGTTTTATCCGGTGATTACTCTGGTCTAATATGAAAGTCATCAGCGTACTGAATATTGAACATTTGAACAATTTTCATAATTCCGTAAAAGGTAAACCCATTAACCAGACTTTTATATGACAGAGCAAGAGCACATCTGAAACATTAGCAAACATCTTCTTTGTTTAATTATTTTCAGTTGATACCACATCTGAATATGAGACTTTTAAGATTTAAATGAAGATTAAATGACTAAGAATTCCCCTCGCATGGCTCTGAAGCTTGATGTTCTGGGTACTGTATTTGGCTTTAATGAGAGACAGAGGATCAATATTCACAGCTCAAAAGATTCTGGACTTTGAGAGCAAGCAAAAGCACACTGGTTTATCTTCAGATCGATATCCTGTTTAATACAGAGAGTGATTGATTAGGGTATGTCTCTCTCCTCATTTAAATAGCTCAAATCATTCTAGTCCTGGGTTTAAAAGTACAGTTCTACAACAAAAAAAAAGTTTGTTAATCATTTTTACTTGCTCAAAGTGATTTCGAATTAGCTTAATGATAAAGTTTGTCAGCTGTTTCCATCGTTCCTTAAACTATTTAGGTTTACTTATGCTGCTGAAGGTCTGAACATGCCTCTTTAAAACATCCTCTTAATTTAGTTTCAAACCTTTGAAGCAAAGCAAGTCTGTCTCTGCTTTTTCAAAATTGTTTTACAAATAAATACCTTCAAAAAGAAATTAATAAGAAAATTGTAATCTAGCAAATAATTTAGTAATGAATCATGGCATCATTAAATGGTTCAATCTAGAGGATGTTGGAAGTAGAATACTACTAACTTGGGATGAAATGTTCTGCTTTTGAACACCAAGATATTTTTATTGACTCCTCGGCAACCATGAGTGTCTGACGTTCAGTTTTACTTCTGTGGAATTCCTCCTACAGACGGGACTGCGCTTGTTCGTTTGCTTGCAGCACTATCATTACCAAGTGTGTAATCATGGAGATGAGAACTGAACAAGGGATGCTTCGCCCAGCTTTCTTCCATAAAGCAGTGCTAGACTGAGAAAACTGAAGATATTTTAAGTGAATGCTCAGTTTAAATAATTGTGAAATTAATTTTAATTGACACGACAGCATTTCAGATCCAGGATCTGGTAAATAATGACAGGCCCCTTTGTTCCTTTTCTAGTCTCTATCTCTATCTTCTCATCACTTTTCTTCTATTCTCATCATGCCCTTTTATCTTCTCTATTCTTCTCTTATTCTATTTTATCTTGTCTTGTCTCTTCTAATCTGGTCTATTTTACTTTTAATCTATTCCCATCTCACTTTGTCTCATTTCATCTATTCTCATGTCTTCTATTCTCATTTGATCATGTCTTTTCACACATTGTCTTTATTTTCTCCCTCTTTCCACCTCTTCCATTCCCTAATATACTTTTTATTTCTTCTCCTTCTCATCTCTTTTCATCTTTTCACGTCGTGTAGTTTCCTGTTTTTTTATGTTTCCTCTTCAAATTAACTTTCTTCTTCTCACTCATCTTTTCTCATCTCCTATGTCTCTTTCTTCATCTTTTCTTCTCATCTTCTCTTCAGCTGAACCATGAGGCAGTGAACCTGAGCTCCGTTGATCTGAGAGCTATAGTCGGTCGAACTGATCTCCAGGCAATGTGGCAGAGAGACCTGAAGCCGATGCTGGTGGTACGCTACCCAGGCTCTGCTGGAAGCCAACAGGTTCAGCAGGTCAGTATCAGAATGTATTCTAATAATTTAAGCTGTTTGTTTGCCATTTTAATTACCCCTCCCCTTCTCTCTGCAGCACATTAAATCAACCCTGAGTTCATTGAATGCTGGCTGGGAAGTCAGCGAGGACGCCTTCTACTCTCACACTCCATACGGTCAGCTTCCCTTCACCAACATAATGGCCACGCTCAACAGCTCCGCCAAACGCCAGCTGGTGCTTGCCTGCCACTACGACTCCAAATACTACCCTCCACAGTGGGATGGACGTGAGTTTATTGGTGCCACAGATTCTGCTGTGCCCTGTGCAATGATTCTGGAGCTGGCAAGAGCTCAGGATGAGGAGCTGAAGTCTTTCAAGGTAAAACTGGGCACAAATACATAGCAGCAACAAGCTCTTAAACCCTTTTTTTTCCTGACAGGAGTCTGGGTCCGAGCTTTCCCTCCAGCTGCTGTTTTTTGATGGAGAAGAAGCTCTGCATCAGTGGACGTCTGAAGACTCTCTGTATGGCTCCCGGCATCTTGCTCACAAGATGGCCTCCACGTCTCACCCTTCAGAAGCCACAGACACCAGTCAACTCGAAAGCATTGTACTGTCTATTCGCCAAACTCTCGATTTTGCTTGACATTGGTTTAGACTGGTATTGTGTTGACCTTGATTCACCCTTTTCTTTATCTTGTTGAGAGAATACTGCAAAAAGAACAAGCTTAAACTACAAATAAATTTCAGAAACTAGATAAACTAGTATATGAGCATCTCAAGACCGATCCTAATGGGGCTGCCTCCATTGCCCTGTGGTATAGAAACATTGGCATTGCCCTGTGGTATAGAAACATTGCCCAAAACATTGGCAAACCTAAAAATTAATTCCTCTGCTGTGATATTATTTTACTTTAAATAGTTAAAATTTGGTAAAATAATAGTTAAAAGATTAAACTTGTGTAAATGTTTATTGATGTGTTCAACAAGTGAGTTGATCATTTAGTGATTCATACAATTAGTGATACATTCTATCTGAGATTTGTTCGAGTTATTTGTTTTGTGATTCGTTCATCTACTGATTCATTCATTATTTCAGTCATTTTTCTTTCAGTTTTTTTGTTCGTTGGGTGCTTTGTTCGTTCCAGGATTCATTCATTGAGTTATTTGTTCTATTAGTGATTTGTTCATTCAATGATCTGTTCATTTGGTGACTTTCTTGTTCAGGGATTCAGTCATCCAATAATTCATTCAGTAGTTTGTTCTTTCAGAGATTATATCATCCAATGATTCTTCTCATCAAATGATTTATTCATCCAGTGATTTATTCAGTAATTCGTTCTTTCAGTAATTAATTAATTCAATGTTTCACTCATAAAGGGAATTTTTTTCATCCACTTATGTAGTGATGTTTTCATCTATTACTTCATCCAGTGTTTTTTTCCCCATTTATTGATTTGTTCTTTCTATGATGTCTTCCTCCATTGATTTGTTTCTTCTGTGATTCAATGGTTTGTTTTCAGGATCTGTTTGTTCTGCTGGATTTGATCGGGGCTCCAAATCCTCGCTTTGGGAATCAGTTCTCCAGCACAACTCGATGGCTCTCCAAACTCCAGAATATTGGTAATTTTTTAATTATTATTATACATTTATTTTCTTCTTTTTTCTTTTCATCCTTTAGATAAGCTTAAATAAGTGGAAACTCTCGTCTCTGACTGTGTTTGAGTCAAGGCGATTCCTATCAAATTAACTGTAATATTTTACTATGATTCAACTGTTTAAGTTGTCTTTCTGTCGCAGTTGGCTTTCATGCTTTGAAATATACAAAGAGACCACCCCGAGCCACTTTTAGATGATTGCCGTATTCTCTTGTCTATGTGCTTTTTTATTTGTTAAAAACGTCAAAACAATGCCTCTCTGGCTTTATTTCCCTTCAGGTGGAGGCACCATGGTATTCAAACCACTAGAGGTCAGATGAGGGCTAAAAGAGAGCCAAACAAGCTCACAAAGTTAGTTCAGAAAACAATAAATATAACATAAACACTGGGTAGCACCGTGGCCTTCCAGTTAGAAGGTTGCCGGTTCGAGGCTCGCCGGTGACCTTCCTGCACCATTGTGCACTGTAGATAGGCACCGGCAGACCCCCGTGACCCCAATAAAGTGTTGGAAAATGAATGAATAACAATACTCCGAATTCTTAAACCGATTCATCAGATCTGTTGCAGCTCATCTAGATCTTTGATCAGATGATGATTAAACAGATCCATCTCCTCTCTTGATCCCAGAGCGTCGTCTGCATGTGCTCGGAGAACTGGAGAAGCACCCCAGTGAGGTCCAGTACTTCTGGCCCGGGCTTCATGTTGGGCTCATTCTGGATGACCATATCCCTTTCCTTAACCGAGGTAAGATCAAGCAATTAAGTAATAAATGCTTTACCATTCCAACAGCGCCTTTCATTAATCTGTTGCAAACTAACAAAGATAGTCAAAAAAATGTTGAGGACCAGCAACTAGTGGTTTTGATCGTTGAGACATTGCTCTCCAGATAGTTTCAACCATGAAAAAATAACGAGGTCAGACCTCACTCCAACATCAAAGATCATCATTTTCTTTCTGAGCACTATATCATTTGGTGGATTTTGGGGCATTTTGTCATAATTTGCGTTCCTTCAAATGCCTATAAACAGATTCATGGAACATTCAAAGACATTCAAAATGTTGGCACTCTTTACAACATTCAAAGAGTGCTTCAGCCGAGGCAAACACAAGAGGAAGTTAAAATAACTCATGTTTTATAGTTCAGTCTCTCAAAATGAGGTTCCAAAATCTCTGAAGAAACCTCTTACATGTTAAATATCCTCTTTCCTCTTCTCTGGCAGGAGTCCATGTCCTCCATCTGATCTCTACTCCATTCCCAGCGGTGTGGCATACGTTCGATGACACAGAGGAGAATCTGGACCGAAGCTCTATTAGCAACCTCAACAAAATCCTGCAGGTGTTTGCTGTGGAGTATCTCAACACCAAACGCCAAAATCAGGCAGTGGACGGCTCGTAAGGCTTCTGAAGCTCCTGAAGCTTCTGTAGGAGTTGGAAGTTTTTCCTGATATTAGCAGCAGACTCTGAGGTGGTACCTTATCAAAAGTCTACTTGACATTCCAAAATCGATTTGACTTTTTTTAATGAGTAGGAAAATAGTGTTTTCCAAAGACCAAATAAGATATAGTTACGTTTACACTGTGGAGCGATCCAGGACCTTGTGGTGTCCCGGATTAATCTCTTAACCTCTGGCAAGTTCATGACCCCTTCACAAATAACATGGGGCACAGGAAGAGAAGAAAGTCTCCAAATGGTGCTTTAATTAGTAGAACATGAATCTAGAATATGATAGTCACAAGATCAACTTTTCCAATTATTAGCCACAGTTTCTCCAATAATGACAGTTCCATTCATCCTCCCTCTCTATGAAAGCAGAGCATCAACCACTTTTGACCAAAGTGTGAAAGCCCCAACACACCCAAACATATATTAAGATCCAGATTCATCAGAGACTCTTGTGAGGGTACCACCGGAGTGATGAACTCTACATGTCCAAGAATACAGATCTGATGCACTGTATACACCGGTGTCAGACCAAGATTCTGCTCTTATGTGCTTCAATGATAGATATCTGAATAATTCAGATGTATTTTATTATGATTCTTCTGCCTGGTGTTATGTACCTTTGTGCTTTTAGCTTTAAACATGTTTCTATTTTGTGTAGCCAATAAACAGATTTGAAGGCATAGTTTAAAACCAAAGAGGTTTTGGAGAGGTCCATGCAACTCCTCTTGAAAGATTTGGTGCTTGCTATTATAAATTTTACTGTCTTTATTTTTGTACATTTTTAATATTAAGAATTTTCAGGAAGCACCTGGTTTTGGAGCAGACTTGACAAAAGCCCTGTCCACATGTACACGGTTCTGTTAAAAACTGAGATTTGTGCTTTTGGTAATGGCCCACACATAAACCCAGCACTGGCTCAGTTTAACCAAGCCTTTTCTGAAAACTCCTGCCAAAACTCATGGTTGAAATCCCAATGTCTCTGGGGCATAAGGGGTATATACACCTCCAAAAACTAGTGTAGCCTGGACCCATACTTCAAACAGGGGTCTTATTTCGCAGCAGACACAGCATTGCTTACTTAAAAGGTGGCTGTTGGCACAACCAATGTGTAAAATGTACCAGTTTTAAAATACCAGTAAAACCAGAGTTGTCCATGTACTAACAACTTTTTTAAGCCTTTTATTGGCCACAACACAAGGGTAAGAATGGAACTGCCACCTACTGGATTGGCTTCTCTTTACAGATCTTTGGGGGGGGGGGGGTTCATCAAGAAAAAAAAAAGAAAAACAAATGTATATGGAGCCAAAATAATGACTATTCTGTGGCAAATGTTCATTTCGTCTTTGTGAAACAATAGAAATGAGAAAATCCTCTCTTTTTTTATTAAATGTTTTCAATGGCCAAAAGTAATTGTATTGGTTTCATAGGTTTAGATTTTAATTCTACTGTTGAAGCAGACATAAAACATTGAAAGGGATCCTTTCTTTACAGTTTACTTATGAGTGAAAATATATTTAGTTAATATCTGTGAGCTCAAATCAACGACCTCCATGAAATGAAGACTTGAAATATTTCATGCTACATATTTATGTTCGTGTTTAACAAAGCTGTAGAATATATGAGTTTGTGTTATTATTTGAGAAGCACCTGTATGAAGAAGTGAAGAAGGTCTTGTTTGCTCACAGTGAGGTTGCTCCTCCTCTTCCTCCTGCTGAGGGAGGATCTTCATCTCCAACTGAAATCTGAACCTATTCTCCACTCGTGAGTTTCACTCCATGCGAGAACACCAATTTATGGAGATATTAAATCACTGTTGGAACTCTAAACGGAAACAATGCCTTCATTTCATCACACAGAGATAAAACCTCCTCGTTAGGAGCTTCCCCCGCATTTGTAACTTCCAGAAATTGAGAAGTTCTCGAGGGGAACGAGTTTCGCCGCAAATGATGGACCCAGTGACAAAGTGGAGTCCCAAACAGGTCGTGGAGTGGATGAGAGGTGGGTTTAGCTAGTGTTTAGTCGCATACGGTGAGTGTTTAATATGTATTTTAATGTGTTCGCGTCCGTTAATTAACCGTTGAAAACGTCTCGAGAGCGCGCTTTGTTTACATGCGTCCTTTCGACGAAACCGAGATGAGTTTCAGCAAAGTTCAAACACCTACTAAACAAACTTCTAAGCTCAACAAACTGTAAAATCCAGCTCGATATACCGTGTGATCTACACAAGTTTCTCGCAGTTAACTCGAGAGAGCCGACTGTTTTAGTTAAATTTTCAACGTTTTCACTTTGATGTAGTTGGTTCCAATCTAAAAGGATTTTCAGTTGTTTCACATCAAACGTAGACTTTATTGGAATGGTTTTGTAATTTTTTTTTTCTAATTTGGTTAACTTTTGCTCTGGCTATAGTTTTGTTTTAAACTCAGCAGAACCTAAGTGAAAAGAGAAAAATAATTGCTGTTAAATATCCATGTTTAGACCCGATTGTTTTTCTCTAACAGAAGATATTGAGTGATAATAAAGGCTGTCCATCTGTGTCCGGTGGTTTTGGAAGCAGTAATTGTGATTAAGTTTGAGTTTAGGGAGAAAGTGATGGTGATTTATGATCTCAGCAGCTGTCAGATCTCCCCAGAAAGTGGCCAATTGATTGTTGTTTCAGTTGTTGGTTGTTGAGTTGGAATGTAGACTGTCCACATTTATTTGAGTAATTTTAACACAAATATGCAAATATCTCATGACACTTTTCTTGCTCCAGCTCAATATTTATCCTAAGAGCTCATGCTGCTTTGAACTTTTAATATTCTTCTTTATTTTCCTAATACATAAGCAAGCTAAGTGAATTCAAAGTATCTTCTCTATGCACTGCTACGCATAATTGGTGATATGACCTGGGGTCAACAAGTGTTTTGGATCTTGCAACATCGGTGACCCAACCAGGGATGATCAGGCCCCGACTTGCATACCAGTAGCAATCCAGGTATTGGCATATTTTATCCAAAGCAGTAGTCCAGAAATGACCCAATGATCTATTTCTGATATGTGAATATCATCTTCACTTCTCGATCCCAGTAGACATGACTGATGCAGAAGTATATCCCCAGTAAGTCCAAACATGATTCATAACACACCTTTTGTAATACATAGTAGGTACTTTTCTGAAGGTAATAAAGTACGTTTTATGTTCTAAAAGTAATAATATATTTCAGCTTAGCTTTTTTGAGTGACACAGGGAGCACCCAAGGAAGCTAATCTTGCTGAAAATGTGGAAACTCAGACATTAGAATTACACATCTGTGACACACTTGTCACTCCCCTAACTCTAAACCTAACTCAAAACCTAACCTAATAATATTGACATGTATACATTCTGCCATGCTAAATGTACAGATGTCAATAAAGGTGTCCACGACGACACTGTAGACCACCTGTAGACTGTAGACCACTTTAGGCACGTTTTGTTGATGAAGCAGAGCTGCAACACAGGTTGAAAAAGATTTATTTTTTTGCTCTATGTTAAAACTGCTTCTAAGGGAAATCAGTCCACAGATGATCTTCACAACTTTCCCAAAGTGGTATTTTTTAAAGTTAACTCATTGATTATGGTCCATTACAATGTGTACATTAACACTTCTCATTTTTTCCCCTTTAATACAATCTACTCAAATAACAGGAAGAAATTAATTTCAATGAGCTCACAATGTCTGATTAGAGAACCTCTTATTAATGCTGTAATTCTGGGAAAGGGCTGATATTTGTGGTAAATTCTTGATTTAGCTTAGCATAGGTCATAGAATCCAGTCAGATAAAATGCATTTCCATTTAAGTTGTATATTAAAATATAATTGTAGATATTTTTCTGGTTCAGAAAGTGAGACTTCTATAGTTTCGTTTTAATTTCTGCATTTGGGAGACTTTTATCCCAGGTGACTTACATTTCATGAATTGAAAACATTTGGTCAGTTTTCACTTTCCTTTATGTTTGTGTATGTAATCTTTGAGACTTTTGGTCTCTGCAGATCTGTCTGTTCAGATACCTGAACAATTCTCTGATCCATCAGCTGACATACTTCACTTTCTTACACTCTAACTTTTTTGTTACATTTTTTCACAAAGAGTGATCTTTCATTTTTTTAGGGACCTAAATTGTATACTTCATGGGTTAATGAACTGAAACCTCCAATTTCATTGGGTCTAAAAGTAGCTTGTATCTTGTAGAATAGAAAGAAAAGACCATGCTTTGAGGTCTGGAGAAAATCTTGCATCCATTATACATGTTTGAAAATCCTTTGTTTTTGGAAACACATGTAAGAGCAGCTTCATTGTTGGATGAGATCTCTATCCCTGTTAGAGTTTTTCAGCTCTAAGAATGGACGGCTTTCATTTTTACAGGTTTCCTGTTGACATTTGAAAGTTGAATGTCAAGCCTTAAATAACTTTTGCTTGTTGTATTGTTGAATAGTTGTTTAAATTGGCAAAGGAAGCTTCTAGCCCACCCTGATAATCATTAGAGAGACTGGCTAAATATATTACCAAATACTTTGGTACTTTGGTTGATGTCATCTTTAAACACTCCCCTCACCCTGTTTAAAATGTCAGTATTTGAAATTTAAATAACAATTTTTAAAACATTTAATTGAGTTTTTACATGAGGATTTTGTGATGTCTGATTGTACAAAACATCCGATCTATTGTTTATGAAGAACTAGCACAGGCACTAGTGGTTAGCCACTGTAGGATTAGGCTCGTCAAAAACATCAAAACCGTGCATGAGTAGATATACATTGCATGCTTGCAGATGGCTGTAGTCTGTATTTTCATTCCAAGAAAAGAACCTGGAACTTTGCATAACGTTTTTCTGTTATGTCGGACAACACTGGCTTTGAATTAAATTGATCAGCTTGTCTTCATTAGCTTTGTTCCAAACAGCTTTGGCTGGTTCCAAAAGGGAATCCTGTGAATAGTGAGCCAGTTTCCTCTTAATTCCATTGTTTTCTTGTTGCATTACTTCACATTAAAGTACGCCACGTGCTCTGATTCAAAGTCTGCCAGCCAATCAGAGCGCTCTGTTTTGACGACAGCTAAAACAAGTCAGTTAAGAGCTGAACCAACACTCCTCAACGATACCCACCAACTGCCAGAAGGCCGATCACCTGGGCCTTAAAGTGTTAAAAGCTTAGATCTCTAGTGAATTTCAAAGTACTTCCAAGGCATGACTCGTGTCTCATGATGGTATGCGTCACTCAAAATCCATGTTATCTTGATGGACCTGTGCATACCTGAAATGATTTCCCTCCTCTCTGCTCTTCATTAACCAAGCTCCACCAGCATGCTGCCATTCTTTCATCCTGAATCACTGGCATCTGTAAGTTTCTCAGGTGCTTTTTCACAGATCTTCATGTCTGTGCATGAATCTAACGGTTTCACTCTTATGACCATAGCACCATATGTTCTGCTTCAGATCTTGTTATCTCCATATGGTGTTGTCTTCATGAGATCCTCGTAAAGTTTTAATAGAGGCTCTGCTGAGGTGCGAGGCATTTCCTGTTCTGCTCCTGGGGTTTATACAGGTAGTGCTGTCCGAGACCAAGCTCCGTTGAACCCATCTATAGTACATCGAAATGCTTATTGATGGACATCATTACACTATCTAAAAGTGGTCCAGTGGCTTGATTTGTTTACTTCTTTTAATATTGTCTAATATATTGTTAATTTTTTTAACTATAAAATAACTAAACAAAGGAATAACTTTTAATTTAGTCTGTGAAGCTTCTGCAATTAATCACAATCGCCAAAAATTGATTTGGATTTTTAGCCAGAATACGTTCTTGTGCGCATGATTTTAATATGAAAACAAACCAGAGCTGACACAGTGCACTGGGGCATCTCAGTTAATCTGAACAGGAGAAAGATGTTAACCAATCAGAGCTCACCTTGCTCACAACGAATCTTTGTAGTCCTGCCAGCTCACCTTTGGAGAGAGTGTTTAGGTCGGGTTGTAATGTGGTGACATGCCACCGTTCATGCTGAAAACTAGAAATAAAGCTCATGCTGTTTTTTCTAACAAAAAACCTTTAAGAGAACATTCTGCTTTTTTGGATTTAATGAAACCAGGGTTAAAAACAAAGCATTCTAAGCTTTTAGCCAAGACATAGTTTGTTGCGATCTTTGTTTGTTATCGTTCTAATAGATTATCAAACTAATAGTACATGGTTTGCTTCTAACGGAAGCTCTTGAAAATTAAGTTTGAGTTCAGTTCCAACTAAAATAATGATTTCTTTCCCCATATAATCCTTGATCCCTGATCTACATTCTTTATCGGCTCTATAATCTTGTTCTGGCAAATCATTTCTTGTAATGCGTGTTCCGTTCCTAACACCACGAAGCTGAGGAAGATTTGGCTTCAGCGCTGATCACTTCGGTGCAAATCTCCCCGAGCTCAGCAGCTTTGTGCTCCCTGTTTGAGGGCCGTGGGCTCTCCAAACAAACACAGGAATCGCCAGCTCAGGTAGCACATCATACACAGTTCAGCACCCCTCCATGGGTGCCCAGCCAGGCAGAAAGCTGGACGGGACACCCAGCGCTAATGCGGTGAAAGGCTAATCCCTATGAACAATTGGAATGCCTGTTAAACACACAAGTTCAGTGGTGGAGAGCCTCGGGATTGAGCTCAGCTCTGGTCCGAGGTAAATCTTCTGCTGGTTTAGTCTTTCTGGGATGGGATGACTCCAGGAAAAGTATCAATGAAGGTTTCTACACATTAAAAACATTCTTAATTGACTTTCTTTCTAAAGAGTTTACACTTTTCTTGAGAATGTTATATTCATAAAATAATTGTCGAGGTCTGTCTCATTCTTTAACAACACCACTGTTGAAACACAGGAAGCTTTAATTGCTGTTTCTAACTATATTATTTTAATCTGTGCTGAGTGAGAATTCATCATCAGACAATACTGTGTATCTTTGCTGGTCAAGCTCAGGTCAGAGATTAACTCGTTCTCTCTTGTTGAGTTACAGACTATTTTAACGCATGTATAAGTTCTGTGTTCAAACATGAGTTTAAATTACATTGTGTACTTATTTATCTGAGATGTGGACTTAATTTGGTCTCCTCATTTCTTGATTGTTCACTGATAATGTGAATTCTGATATCAAATAAACACGAGAGCCAATCCTGTGTGGGGAGCGACGGTTGGGCATCCCCAGGTTAGTCGATACTAACCTGAGTGTACTGGGAAAGCAAGCACAAGTGAATGTAAGTCTTAGATGAGACATCATGGCAAGTCAAGATGAGATTGTAGAGACGTTTAATGTGTGGAAGGTAAAACAAAGGAGAAAAGTTAAGTTAGAACCTTAAATTAGGAGCTTTGTGTAGATAAAAGATTCACACCCTTTGGGTTAACACAACAGATGTTCCTCACATGTTTGACGCAAATAGTTTGTAAAGTGGATTCCAAATTTTCCTGTTGAATGGTGTTTTGGAGGGAATGTTTTTTGTGCCACACATCTGTGTTTTTGTGGATTGACTCATGTGGATTTTTTTGCCTGTGTCTATGAGATGTTTAGCTTAAAGAATCAGTTCAGTTATTTGGTATTTAGTGTACAAGATGTTATGAGTAATCCCAGAGAAATCTTTGCTCTTCGACGAGAACACATATAAAAACACATGTCAGAAAACTCTATGGAATACCAAGAGTTTTTGAGTCCTCATAAAAACTACAGCTTATACAATGTTTGAATCCATCACAAATATCATAGTTAAAAGCCTAGTGTGATGCTTAAATCCGAGACTCGTCGCAACTGGTTCCTGGAGATGGTGGACAGACTGTAGTTTTGTTGCTCTGCTTTGTTTCCCCTGTTCTCGGACACAAAAGGCTGTGTTTCCCGTTGCACGAAGTAAAGGTCACATGATAACAGCCCTGCGTTCTCCAGCACCTGCGTTTGGGTAAACAGAGGAAGGGTGTTGCTATGCATGTTCAGACAGAGATCCTGAGCAGCCATCAAGGCAGTGCTGGAGATCCTGCTGCTGCTTCACATGGCCAGCGGCGTCAAAATAGAACTTGTTTGAAGAGAAGATTCTGTCAGAAAGAGATGAAGACGTGTTTGAGACAATTAGTTGACTTCATCTGGGATATTCTTTACTTAAGCTCTCCTCAGGCCCCTTGAGAAGAGCTATGTTCAGTAGTGTTTCATGTTGAGAAACGTTCCTGCTGATTAGTTATTATGCGTACACCAGAGAATGGTTCCACCTGGTTTGTCATTCAGGTTTAATGATACGTTATCTTGAAAAGCTCTTTATTAAGTTGTCAAGTAGCTTAAAGAATAATCCCTGGCCTCCAAAAATAGAAAATACTTTTTGATTTTCGTGCTCTCTCAGTTTTCTTTTTTTGTTGGTGATTGGATTAATTACTTTAATTACTGTTTTATTTCTACAATTCCTTTCATTGTATTTGAGGTTTTTTCCAATTGTCTCTTGAAATATATTTTTTGTATAATTTAATGTTTTTATCTGTGATATTATCAAAATGGTATTCTAAAAAAATTCTCTTAATATTTTAACATTTTGGTCTTTATTTGATGTTTTTAGTCATTTTTGTTTTGACTGTAAAATGTATTTTTGTAATTGCACTTTTTGTCCTTTTAAACAAAATTTGGTCTTTAATTTTTGCTTTAATTTAATGTGTTCATTACTTATAGCGTACCACACTTTAGATAAAAGCCTCTGTCAAATGCAAATTTAATTCCATCGTCTGAGCTTTTTTTTTTTTTCTTTTAAAGAAAAAAAATTCTTTAAAATTTCAGAATGTATCTTCCTAGTAAGGAAATGGTGAATCGTTAAGAAGAGGATTCCCTTAAAGGGCCAATATACATAGGATGTAAACAATATTATATTTTCAGTGATTTACATGCGTTTAACATAATTTAGGACAAATGTATTGTCTGTTACATTTAATTTTGGGTATAAAACATTGATCCATCTTTGTCCTATATGACGTCCATGACTCATCGGTTTTTAAGTTATTCATGAGCCTGAATTCTATTGACCTATGAGAACATGCAGCGTATAAATTATTAATGACCACACAATAGTTTGGAGTTTAGAATGATTTGCAATTGTTAGTTTTCTCTGAGCAAAAAGAGCTGAAGCGATACATGGCTTTCGCTGTGATAAAGCAGTCGGTTAAACTTTGGATTTGAAGAAAGCATTTTTCTCGAGAAATCCAAGAGAACTGGAGATTGGTGGACCTGGACATTGCAAATCAATGCAGTTAGAGATGTGGTTACAATCCCACTTCAGTGTTGGTATGTGTGCGTTTTATTGGCTGTTATTAGACACTTATCTTTGATATTCATCAAAAGCCAAGCCACACCCAGAATGCAACCTATTCTGCGCAGCTGTACACAACGATTTTAAAAAATTTTGATTTATTTATGTTTTTGGCATTTTTAAAAACTATATTGAGATGAGACCCAAAATGGACAACTAATAAAGACGTTGTAATGCATATATTTTTACATCTGCTCATATGAGCACTTCTTGCTCTACATCAGGTAGAGATGGAGAAATGGCAGAGTTTGAAAGCTCTCGCTGATGGGACGTTCACACGCTCTGAAAGACTCTAGGCTTTATCTCTTTTGTTCAACCGCTCCACATTCTCTCCTCTATCTTTCATAGCGTATTGATTTCTGTATTTTCTAGCTCAAGTGTGAGGAGTTAAGTTCAGGGGAACTGAACACCTCCCTGGAGAGCTGCATTCATGTCCTTGAATTGATCAAAGAATGAAGACAATTTTTCATTGTGGAGTTGACTGTGTGTTTTCAAGAGGGAGGGATAGAATGACGGATATAAAGCGAATCGCACCATTGGAGTTGGATTTCTGTTCTGTTTGCTGCGGGAAGTTATTCTTAGAGTATTGTGTATATGTTTTATTTCGTGTTGTAATTTTTTGAATGAACCATTACATTCATTCATTTTCCAACCCGCTTATTCCCTTTTGGGGTCATGGGGGTCTGCCGACGCCTCTTTCTAGCTCACATTGGGTGAGAGGCTGGGGTACACCCTGAACAGGTCGCCAGTCCATCGCAGGGCAACATTCTCTCACACCTTCACACCTTAGGGGAATTTAGATTACTCAATTAACCTAACCACATGTTTTTGGGATTGTGAGGGAAACCGGAGTACCTGGAGGAAACCCACGCAAGCACAGGGAGAACATACAAACTCCTTTCAGCAAGGAGTCACCGGTGATCCTCGAACCAACAAACTTCTAACTGGAAGGCCACAGTGCAACCCACTGCGCCACCGTGCTATCCCCATGGAAAACAAAGCTCGATATGTTTTTTTGATCTGTGACGGAACATCCAAAATGTGTGTAAAGTCTGGGTTGAAAGTCAAATAAGAAAAATGAACATTTACACGGTTATCGTTGTTTACATGTTTACATGTGTTTTTGCTAAAAAAGTATTTAATATTCTTAAAAGTATATAATTCTTTCAACTTTTGGTTTGACTATTGAGTTTTCTTTACTGTAAGAGATAATTACAGCAGTCCATCATATCTTAAGACCTTTAGAGAGGGTGAAGGACTGTGTGACTGAAAACCTATCACTATATTAAATCCCTGTGGCAGGAAGCTCCACGTCCTCCCGAAGAAACCAGCACATTCCTGACTCTTCTGCGGGAAGCTTCGTTTCCCTTGATTACGCCCTATCTTTGTTAAAAACCAGATGGAATTCCAGAATCAGGATCTTTTCCGTCGCTTCGGTCTAAGATTAGGATGTGCGGTGGAGGTGGTTGTTGAGCCATGGGGGTAATGTGGGTGGTTTGCGGCTCTAATTATGGCTTGGCAGGAGGAGACGTGGCAGAGTTTGGAGTCACAGAAGCTTCAGATGCTCCTGATAACTGCTTTTTCATATGCTGGAGTCGGGACGCTTCAGCCATCACAATTACTGAAGCTAGAACTCGGGGGTTTGGTAGAGGGGTATCTTTAAGCCAGTTCTGAAACCGGAAGTCTAAACCTGTTTTACTGCCTCGTCTTCATCTGAATGCTGATGATGTAAACTACCAGGAGGGAAGGAGCAGGTTTCAGCTATTGCGTTATTACAGAAACAAACTGCACAACATTCACAAAAATTGTAATATATGTATATCTTCACACGGCTTGCTGTTTTTTTTGTCAATTTTTCTTTTTGTAACATTTCCTATATTCAGCTCTGTATGAGCTTTTGCGTCATAAAATATTTCATTATCTATATTTGGATTTCTGTGTACTTTTTCTCTGAATATGTGATGACTGTTCTGTATTCGAGCTTTATTGTGTTGTTTATGTCTTGATGGCGTTTTGATTTCTATTTGAGTATTTTTTGTTTCTTAATACATCTCAATTTTTTTTACCTTACATTTGCTGTTTGTGTGTATATTTTGTCGTTTTTTTGTTTTATATCTTAATATTGATTTTGACATTTATTTTGTAAAAGTTTTCTGTTTTTAAAAATTTCATAATTATTTGATCTGTTTTTGATCTTTTACATTAGTTTTTTTATTTATAATACTTTTTGTTTTATCCATCTGCAAATATGTAGTTATTTGGTCTGTATTTGAGATTTGTTTCTTTTATTTGTTAAATTATTTTGTAATGTGTTGAAATTTGGATTTCTGTATATACTTAAAATGTATTTCTGTATGTACTTTTTTATGTACTTTTGTATTTAAAAAAGCATTTTCACTTAAAACATCTTTTTTGGGAAGCTTTTTAAAACAAATCTGTCGATTGTATTTGAGCTTTTTCGTCTCAATTATTTATTTTTAGTCCTTTTAGCATTATTTTATTTCCATACATGTTTTTATTTTTTCAAGCTTTTTGCGCGTTCTTTTATTCAATTTGTATACTTTTGTGAATTGTATTTGATGCATGTTTGCTTTGAGCTGAAAATAATAAAAGTTTATTTGTCTTGCATGGAACATTTTAGTTTAAAGTGTTCAATTTAGTTAAGAAAACAGTTTATTAGAGATTTGAGTTCTACTCCGTAGAAGCTTATTTCTTGGCTTGAGGGAGATTCCTGTTAAAACTTTTTGAGGACTTGACCAAATAATCCTCGCACAGCACATACAGAGTTTGTAATAACATTATAGAATTAACATCCGTCTGCTGCACTTAACTCTTTCTGTGGGATTTTCTTCACAGCAGCTAAAGTCCATCACGATAGCACCATTGTGTTACTCAGGAATTCCAACAAAGAGGTCAGCAGCCAAAAACAAAAGCTATGGGTCTGGTCTCGAGGGGTCAGTGAGGCCTCAGAGCGAGGGGATGTGGCTTCAGGAGCTCAGGCTCTCTCAGCATGGGCTCTTTCTCTCTGGACACTGTAATCAAACTCCTGAGAAGCGCTTCTCGTTCTCCTTGTGGGATTCCTCCGAGGCTGCTCCTGTTCCAGTGCAGGCAGCGGTTTGGTTTCAGAGCACAGGAGGCTCCTTTAAAGGATGACTCAGCCACAAATATATATATATATATATATATATATAATATTGAGTTCGGTTATCAAAAATGGATTAGTTAATTTACTCTCAGAGGGTGAAGACCAAGGGATGAAACAATCAGTCTAAACATTGCTTCATTAATATCAAACATGTTCTATTATAGATTGAGCTTTTGCCTCAATGTTTGCATTTCTCATTTGTGCAGCGTTTGCATATTTTTTTCAAGAGACATCTCACTGGCTTTGACAAACAAAGGTCTCACTTGGTCCGTAAACTGTCTAATAATACTTGAAACACTTCTCAGATTAACCCTAGTTGGTGAACTCGAATATGGAGGATTCAGTGCAAGTTTATTTTCATCCTCCACCCACATTTTTGGAACTGGAAGTGCAGACTTCTCTGTGCAATCTTCCTCCAGATTCTCCAGTGTGTAATTTGTCTTTCTCAGAGCTAACAGGTATTTTCATTTAAAGTGTCCAGGTTACAACTGAAATAGATGCCTGAACCACCTCAGCTGGCTCATCTTCATGTGGAGGGGTTGTGGCTTTGCTCTGAGTTTCATCTCTAATCATCTTTGAGGAGGAAACTCAGGAGTATGGACCGTGAATAAGTTGTGAATCCAGAGCTAGAACTTAGGACCCTTAACACTTAGGAGCTTAACACTTAGGACCCTGAAATACGTACCCCCTCTGCTGAAGACAGGAACTCTCCTCCAAAGATCATAATTACCTTGCTGTTTACTAGATGGTTTCTGTTCAATGCAGGGCCATGACTCTTGCAGCTAATGCTGTGTGATGAATGCTAAAGTCAGGGGCCATGGGTGTCTGCAGCTGCTCTCTCTGTAGAGTCTTTGAGCGCTCGCTGTCTCCGCCGGGACTGACATCTCTGGAATCATCAACATGAGCTCACAGGAGTACTGAGCACAATACACCAATCATTTCTCATGTTTAGAGCCTCTGGTTTTGGTCCCTCAGATGACTTCCCTTCAGGTTTTCTCTTTGCACTTAAATGATATACAATAAATGCAACTAAACATCAAAGCTGCATTTTTGGGATATTATAATGCTTTCAATCATCTTTCATCCTTTTTAAGACTGATCAGTTCTCTTCTGAAGCGTCTTTAGACTTGCATACAATCTTCTCTTGATCTGCTCCAAGCTTTTGAGAATACAGGCATGAGCTTGACCAATCCCAGTGTTTCTGCTGGCATATTAGTGTAACCTACATTGTATAACGTTAAAAATGTATTAATTACCACAAGTTTGCTTAACACATTCTGAAGCTTTGTTGAGATTGAAAAACATTTGAATCATGGCTTAAACTCAAGTTCTTTGAAGGAAGCCTTTCTATATTGGTGCACAATGCCCCAGTTGCTTGTACTCTATTTGCATGTATTTGAATAGACTGATGGAGTGGGGAGTGTCACATGGAGCAGATCTGTTAATATTCTGAGAAAAGCAGAGCTTTGCTTATTTTTACATTTCAGTTATTTGAGATTTCAAGGAAGACAAACTAATATTATTACGTTAGAGAGACTAAAATCATGACAATTTTCCTAGTGAGAGTTAAAATCAATTATTTACGTACCAACTAACTCCTTAAAAGAGCTAAGAGCTGTTGTCAAAATACAAACAAATAGAAACTGTTTAAAGAGGGACATACACAAATTTAAGGCAAGGACTCCACTAAACTTCTTTTAGATATATGTTATTCAAGCAGATGTACTCAGCTCTACCATACACAGAAAACTGGAGGAGAGGGAATGGGGAAGAGTTGTGCCAAATCAAGCACAAACATATATCTCAGGAATGGAAGTCATTACAAAAAAAAAATAATAGGGATTTTTATTTTCTCAAACTGAATGGAAATCACAATTTTGTTGATGCACCTTTTGCTTTGCTGATGTATTGGTTGCATTTTTAATAACTTGGTAAATCTGTTCCCATGCTGGTACCTGTTTCCCCATTTTCAGGTCTCAATTGAAAAATGTCAATAAAAGGTTTAAAAGTTTCATAGTACATTTTTACATTATAATTCTCCTGCATGAAGGGTCATTATTGGGATAGATCTTGGACAACTTTGAATGTCTTTTGAACTGGATAATTC